>JAHTLZ010000204.1:87348380-87367351 GCA_023846285.1 Phrynocephalus versicolor | reverse complement strand
CTATCTATCTATCTATCTATCTATCTATCTATCTATCTATCTATCTATCTATCTATCTATCTATCTATCTATCTGGCAAAGATGCCCCACTCTGGATTTCATGCTCTTTCAATAATCTATGTTCCCTTGGTGGACCTGTCATTTCTTCAGGAAAGAGGGAGTATAGATAACAATGGAATCCTGGATAACTGGTGAGTTGATCCTCCTCAAGTGTGGGCTGACTGCTTCAGTGGAGCAGCCTGCTTGTCCCAAAGCCCTAATGGCCAGTAGATAGAATCACAGAACCACAGAACAACGGAGTTGAAAGGGGCCTATAAGGCCACCAAGTTCAACCCCCTGCTCAAAGCAGGAATCCAGATCAACACAGATCTGAGAGATAGTTGTCCAATTTCCTTTTGAATGCCTCCAGCTCATCACCTATTGAGATAATTGGTTCAATTGTTGAACTGCTCTAACAGTTAAGAAGTTTTTCCTGATATTCAGCCTAAAACTGGCTTCCTGTACGTTGAGCCCATTGTTACATGTCTTGCACTTTGAGATGGTTAAAAATAGATCCTGGAACTCCTCAGTATGATGGCCTTTCAAGTATTTGAAAAGTGGTCTCATTTGTAGGTGCATTTCTCCCCAGATGAACGTCTAGATTCTTCAGAGATTGACTATTTTTCGAACCCCTCATCTTCAAAGTCTATGTCTGAGTGCCTGAAGTTCTTTGAATTTGCTTTGGAGTAGTGGTTAGACCTTGTGATGGCATGCCAAAACAAGGACAACTTCTTAAACCCCCTAAGAGAGATGCTGAAACAATCAAATCCTCAAGATTGGGGGGAAACTCTGTGAATAAAGAATAAGTTTAATTTATTATTATTTACTAGTATCTTCATAAGACCTATGCTTCCGGCTGCCCAGTATTTTTTGAAATCTGATTACTAGTTGGACCAACTATCTGGAGTTTGGTTTGGAATTTTTTTTTCTTATAGGAAAGACACTTCTAAAATATATTAATCTGATTAGTACTTTGCATTAAGAAGACATTAATATGCTAGGAATTAACTTCAGGAGGTTTGAAGTTAATGGGGCAGATTTCATGACTTTTTAATATTCCTTTCCTGCTCATTTTCATTCATTCCATTTTAATTTTGCCACAGTTGCTGTGCAATGTCTTAAGGGCGCCTGTGGTTCATGTCACATTCTCTATATCCACAGACACTTAAGTAATGAATATGGAGTCTGTTTTCCATTGAGGGAATGTATGTCTCTTCCCTCTATGTTTTAGCTTATCTTGCTATTATTCTACAAATGATTATCACCTTAAGCATACGAGTCTCAGATCTCTCATGCATGTTTTTTTCTGATGTTCCTGAGCAAAAAGAACCCTCTGAAAGAATCATTCAATACTTGGTATGTGGGTTTTATGAGCTAGATTCCAAGAAACAAGCAAAACTTTCCCGAACTCAGATTTTTAACAAAGCACATATTCAATGACATTTAAGCCTTGGTCATCCCTGGAATTACACTTGAGAATTACAGAAAGAAATAAAACTAGGGTGCATACACCCATATGTGGCTGAGGAAGAAGAAGCGGGGGAGCTCACTATCAACAACATGGTGAAAGTAGAAGAAAAATTGAAAATCTGGGTTAGTTATCAGAGGACAGGAGGGAGAGGAAAAGGGAGCACACCAGGAAACCCTGGCCAGATCCTGAAGCTATGGGACATACTGGTCCCTTGATCCAAAACAGCAGAGCAGAGAGATTCAAGGGAAGCAATACATTTGGCCTGAGAATGTATCATTTGTATTATGCCATTACAGCAAAAACTACAATAGAAAGGAGTTAACCCTTTGGGAGCTCTGGCTTCTTGATTGAATTAAGGCTGACTGGTAAAGCATTATAAGAGAATTTGATGGAGTTTCCTGGAACTATGAAGGAGGAGGATGCAGTTTCTAGTGGGGTGGTCTATTGGTCTATAACTATAAAGTGATCTACCACTTTATAGTGATCTACAGAACTGATTGGGTTCCTTGTCATGGCCTGATATTAGGCAGTGTAAAGGCACTCTTGTTCATAGTCCTAATAATGATTAATAATAATAATACCTTTATTGTCAATGTACATGTTCACAATGAAATTAGCTGAGTCTCCCATGCCCACCCCCACCACCATCCCACCACCATCTCACTGGCAATCACTCAGTCTTATTGCACCTTGTGTACTTGACACAGAATACGCCAGCCCACAGGTCAGTTCTTCTATACTTGTCCTGGGATTATTTCCCATTCAGCAGTCTGACAGCCCATGGGTAAAAACTGTTCTTCAGTCTGTTGGTATGGCAGGCTATACTACGATATCTTCTGCCTGATGGTAACAAGGTAAAGAGGTGCTGACCGGGGTGTGAGTCATCCTTAAGAATTTTTCCAACCCTCCTGAGGCAACGATTCCTAGCGATGTCGTCCAGTGCACTCAGCCCATGATATACTGAGCTGTGCTTACCACCCTCTGTAGTGTCTTCCTGTCAGCAGCTGTCAATCCAGCATACCAAACAGTAATGCAGTATGTGAGGATGCTTTCAACTGTGGACCGGTAGAAGGAGATAATCAGTTGTTGCTTCACTTTGTTCTTACGCAAGACCCTAAGGAAATGCAGTCTCTGCTGGGCCTTCCTGACTACTTGGGTTGTATTAATTTCCCAGGATAGATCTTCACTGAGGTAAACTCCCAGAAATTTAAAGGAAGAAACTCTCTCCACACAGCCCCCCTGGATGTACAAAGGGGCTGGTTCCTCTCTCTTCCTCCGGAAGTCCAGCACCATCTCCTTTGTCTTGGTAATATTTAGATGCAAGTTGTTTTCTAGGCACCATGTGGATAATTTTTGGACCTCATTCCTGTACGGTGATTCATCTCCCCCTGTAATAAGACCTATTATGGTGGTATCGTCTGCGAACTTAATAATCACAGTAGATGGATCAGATGATACACAATCATATGTGTACAGTGAATACAGGAAGGGACTAAGCACACAGCCCTGTGGGGAGCCGGTGCTAAGCTTCAGGGAAGTAGATGTAAAAGGCCCAACCCTCACTGTTTGTGAGCGGTCCCTTAGAAAGTCCTTGATCCAATCACAGATGGTAGAAGAAAGGTCCAGATCAGCCAGCTTTTTAATAAGAATGCTTGGTAGGATGGTGTTGAGGGTAAGGATTTATTTTCATTTATCTGGAGTTCTATACTTTGTTGAGGGAGGGCAGTTCCTATTCACTTAGTTGCGTAATATCCCAGTTATTAACAGGAGGTACAAATAAAGGTGGGTAGCCTAGCGCAGGGGTCCTCAATCTCTGGTCCATAGGCCAGGATCAGTCCATGATCTCTTACAAACCAGGCCACAAGGTTTCCTGGGAGACACATGGGCAAAATACTTTCCCCTCCACCCCTCATGGAGCTTTTCCTCACCTGCACATCTGTTGCACTCACTTTTGTTTAGGTTATGGTAGAAGGGGCATGTGGATGATTTTGCACATGCATGTGCACCTGAGGAGCTCCGCCCAGGTAAAAAACTGGGTTCTGGGTCCTAAAAAGGTTGGGGAACCACTGGCCTAGTATACAACTGTCAGGTCTTTTTACTCTTGACTATCATGGTTGTTTTTCTCCTGTAGCCTTTTTCCAGAACCAAAGACACATTAGACAAGATACTAGGATGATGCCAACACAAGTGTGTACAAAAAGCATCATGGTTATTATTCTTATGCTACCAAGGGTCAGATAACTTGGTTTGTTTTTGTTTTGTTTTTTCTAGCTATGTCTCCCAATTGTCTCAGGTTACTCTTTTTTGTGTCCCATTAAATTGAATCTATCTTCTGGTGACTCTAATAGGACTCTCAAGGTACATGAGCCAGTTAAAGAGTAGCTTTATCATTGTCACCTCCCAGTATGTTGTCAGGGCCAAGCTCTACCAACTAACACCGCACTGGCTCTTGTTCACCCTCTTTTTACTGGGGTGAAAACCAGCTGTAGCAAAGCTCCTAGGAGTTCTCACAGCTCCTTATGACCAACCCTCCTGATGTCTTTCCAAAGGAAAGAGAAGCAACCAAGTGCTTCCCAACTAACAGCTTTATATTGTGCCTTTATGTTACTATAGTCCAAACTGCTAAGTCATTCCTTTACCTCATCAAACACTGGGAATATAAAGGTTAGGAATGCCCCTGGCCTAACCAAACTACACTTCCCAGGGACTTTTGGTGGAAGAGAAACCCATAACAATTAAAGTGTGCCTTATATAATGAGGAGCTTCAAAGCTTACTTTGAAAGCAAACACTTTAAAATATATTCAGCTTTAGCTGGGTGACAAATTCATAGCAAACAGGAGGGCTTCCTAAGATGATTTACATGTAACACAGGGGAGCACAATTTGGAGCCTAAGGGTGCAACTAGGTGACCAGCATGGATTGGTCTAGATCAGGCTTGCTTATTTATTTATTTATTTATGCATTTATGCATTTATGCATTTATGCATTTATTTATGCATTTATTTATTTATGCATTTATTGACCACCCATCTTCCCTAAAAGGCAACTCCAGACAGTTCACAATCGAACAAGAGATAAAGATAACAGAGAGTAGCAAGACTTCAAAAACTAAACCATCTCATCTAATGTCGCACTGAGGTGCAGTATGCTGTTTTGTCGCAGACATATGCAAGGACTGAGTGCTTCGGGCGGGGGACTCCTCGTTAGCCACGAACTCTGAGGGAAGAACCCACCCACCTAGTTTGAGCCCCATTGGCAACCTTTTTACTCTAAATGTTGTAACTGTTATTGAAGAAGAAAGTAAAGACATAGAAACCAAAGGTACTGACTTTATATTTGAAAATAAAAGTTTAATAGAAAATGTTAAAGAAAAGATGGACAATCTTTATTTCACATTGGAACCCCTGGAAGCTGAGAATGAACCCTCATATATGGCTGAATTGGCTTGCTGAGCAACTGATTCAGTGCTGGATTAAAAAAGCACTATTTGTTTTTTTCAAAAACAGCAACAGCAACAACAACAACTTTGTATCCTCTTCTGCTTTCCCTCTCCATGGGGAAGAGGGATGAAACTTTCTGTTTCTTAATAACCAGTTGCATCACAAAGTAGCTTAAGCAAAGTGACAGCCAGCTACCTATAGTTGGCTCCCACCAACCACACATGCTGTGACTAAAGTGTGATTTTACAAACCAAAGTTCTTCAGTTAGTGGCTTCTTCTCTTGTTCCATATAACATGACATAGGCTTGAAGGAAGAAAGAACACAACTAAAATGAAGCGATCCTACCTTCACAGAAAGAAAGAAAGAAAGAAAGAAAGAAAGAAAGAAAGAAAGAAAGAAAGAAAGGCAGCACAGTTGATGATCCTCATCACAATGACTAGGAATGGTTAGCAATAATTATGTTCAGGAAAATATACGGCAAACTGATGTCTCGGGTTGTGTGCAAAAACACTCCACACTGAGATCTTATGTGAACTTAGTCGGGCAACAATTTCAAATGGTGGGCACCACAAAAAAAAGAAAGCTCTCCATTATGGGGCTACCAAATGGGAATTATCAAGCCACAGTACTGTCATCAAGGCTTCTTCTGGATAATATGATAACCTCTAAAATGGTTTAAATCACATGGTGTTGCTACTAAAATTGTCCAGTTCTATCCATTGGTTCTCCAGTTAGCAGGTGTGTTATGCCCCATCTGGAAAACTTGGCAGAAATTAACAAATATTTCTTCAAGCCTATGTCATGTTATGTGGAAAAATAGAAACAGCCACCAATGGAAGGATTCTGGTCTATAAAACCACACTTACCTCTAGTTCAGACCTTGCCTACCCAGTGGCATCAGTATTATCTGGAAGGTGTCAGTTGGATATTTGCCCAGGGTTTGTGAAAAGAAATACTGTCACGAGCTGTATTTCAATCAGTAGCCAACTACTTTCGTTTGAATTTCTGCCATCTGTTTCCAAGCTCTCTGTAGCCCCTTGTGAGTTACATGAGTTCCTTGTTCTTTAGGACAGAAGAATGGGTAAGAGGAAAGAGGGAATGATCCCTTTTTAAGGGATCTGACTACGTGTTTGCATGCTTTGGTATAAATATACTGTATTAACACTAAAATGCCCTCTTTATGGCGAGGGATTTGTTTGTATGAATGGGGCAATATGTGTATACGCTAAGGGCCGCTAGAAGAGCATTGCTCACTTCATTCCTTGTCATTTCTGCTTCAAAATGCACAAGGCTACCCAAAATCTAAAGTATATTTGCTCTTCTAATTTAAAAAAAAATAAAATGTGAAGTATTACGTTTCTCCATTGAAATGAATGGCAATCATTCACCTGTGCAGGATAAAGCAAAAGTGTTCATCAAAAGTGGCTGCTGCTATAGGATAGTAGCCATGAGCACTTGAGGTTGGAGGCATCATCTCATGTCTATATCACGTCTAGGAATCAGGTATATATTGCAAATGGATTATCCAGAAAGCCATCTAGGAGACCTGAATGTTAGGAGAGCTATCTTTTTGGTGACAGATACCCATTCCTTCAATGTCATTGCCATATGTATTTAGCATTACACAGACAGTCGTGGTCCAATGGCAAATGAAATAAAATAAACCAAGATCCTATGAAGCTTCGGTTTATAGCAGAGCCCACAAAGATAATCGCTATGAACATAAGCACTTCTATATCAACCTCTGTCAAGGATAGTATATGGAGCTGCCTTATTGCAAGTTGTGATGCATGATGGGAATGACAGAGCAGAGTGGGCACACACCTGAGCAGTTATATTTTGGCAGCAAGTTATATCAGGTGACAGTTCCATACTCAGTCTTGAATTTGCTGAATAATTATTGCATCAGACATGTGTATAAAAGCAGGACAGCTGCTTAGTATGGTGTGGGATGTTGATGGAAAAAAGCAGCTCGTTACTCTGCCAGATTGGACACATGATACCTGAAAAGTTTGGATAACTGGACTGGTTATCTTATTAATGAGGTATATGCCTGCTGATTCTGTTGTGTTTGCTGGACTTGTACATATTTTTGTAAATACAGTTCTTGGTGAAGGAAGTCACTGCTGTGTTTTTATATTTATTTAGCACGGCTATCTGGCTGTTAAAGCCCACACTTTACATAGCCCTTCCGCAGAGCATTCACAACTCTGGGACAACCTCCACACATAATGCTTCCATGCTTTCCACCTGCGGCTGCAAACGTTTAAAATGTACAGCTACTTTAAAGCAGATTGCAATGAATACCTCTTATTAGCATAGGGTTTGCAATAAAAACGAGGTTTCCTCATTAACCATTCATGAAAGTAATCTGACCCATTTTAAATAGCACATTTCGTTCTTTCCAAATTCCAACACTGATTAAAATGACTATTTACATTTTTTTCAGGGCAGAAAAATGATTTATAGTGTTAGTCACCAAGAAACCAAGTCAGGATGCAAATAAACAGTGAAGGAAATGAGAATTAACTGTGAAATTAGGGCTTCCATGGGTCAGTTTGAATTAACTGGCCACACGGGAAAGCCTTGTATGCACCTTGTTCACATAGCTGCCCTGTAGCCTTATTGGAACCTGATAGGGATATCTGACTCCTCCAGGAATCCTACAGAGATTTGTAGACCTCCCAGGCGAAGAATAGATTCTATGATTTGTCATAGCTGACATTATCATATTACAGTGGTATCTCAACTTACGAATTTGATCCATTCCAAATGCACGCTCTTAAGCTGAACTGCTCTTAAATCAGGGTAGCTATCTAAAAATTGAAAAAAGAAGTTTAAAAAAATTAAAAATTGTAAGTCGAACAGAACTTATCTAAAATTTGTAAGGTGACAGTTAAAATGCCAAGAGTTTTCCGCTCTTAAGTCGAGTTGCTCCTAAATTGAGCTGCTCTTAAGTTGGGGTACCACTGTAAAGAGTTAATCCCAGAATGAAACGGGACAATCAGTGACAAACTTTTCGAATCTCATCTGGATGTCTCATTGTAAGATTTTCATTGCAGTAATCCCAGGCAAACTTGTTAATTTTGCACAAGTTCCATTTATTTACATCATTTCTAGTTTCCATACTTAAAAACTGCAAATCCAGAAAATATCAAAGATAGCAATTGTGAGAAAAAAGCTAGAGGCACTTATGCTTAAAAATCTGTGGAAACTGAACTTAAGACTTGGACAGCTATTTTTCTAAAAACTGCATCTCAGTTGTGAGCATGTGGCTTTCCAATACCAAGACAAAGATGCTTGAACTAAAAATATAAACCTCATGTAAAGGACATTTATTAAAAAAAACATAGGAAAGAGAATATCTCTCTATAATATTTCATTTAGGGTTAAAAGTGAAAAGCAGTATAACACCAAACGTTTTTAAAGCTTACTTAAAATACTTGAAAGAACAGCAGAGTTCTTATAATAAAATATTTTTGCTCCTCACCCAGCTCACTCACTTTTCCCAAGGGATAACATCACCTCCTTAGAAGTGGATGCAACAAGAAGCTTCTTTGACTTCTCTTCCCCACTCTTCCACTCTCTTCTCTCCTTAAAAAACAGAGATAGTGTATGCTGGCACAATGGCTCTTCTGCATTAGTTCAAACAACCACATGCTGAACTGATGTAAATGTAGGCATTTTTTAAAAAAATAGTAGCTCCAGTGAAGGAGGGGAGAACTTTTGGTGAGGGGGCAAGACTTCGGGCTGATTTGTATTTCCCTTTGTCCCCCCAGTCCCGAAATAAGGAGTCCACACAGATAATTGGGTTTTAAATCGGGCCACAACTTTATTAATAACTTTATGCACAACTTTATTATTAACTGTACTGAAGCTGTAACTAAATAGTTGTAGCCGAGGGATGGGCCTCCCGTAGTGCAACTTATATTTTAGCCTACAGATATTGTTTTAGTGTGACGCCATGTTGTGACCCAGTACGGGGGGTGCTGTTCAAAGAAAGCAGCCCTCCCAGCCAAAACTAGGTCAGCATATTACTTGGGGCAACCGTACGAGCTCAGTGACTTTATGATCTTTTAATTTACTTTCATTCTGTGGGGTTTACCTATAGGATGTTACTATATTTGATATTCTCTATTGTACAGCTGCCCTGCTCCCTGTCCAAGGTGCATTTACAGTTTTGACGTCACAGTCTTGGCCCCATTTTAGTTGCACTACCCACCAAGCAAACTCAGGTGGCCCTGCCTAATGGTCCATGAGAATGGAATGGGCGAAAACACACTGGTACCCAGCAGCCAATCTTGGTACCAGTCAAAAATTCCCATTCGGCTCCGAAGCGACCAGATTATCTCATTCTCACGACCTCTAAAGGTGGGAGGGTGGGGTGCAGCTCGACGCGAAAGAGGAGGGTTGGAGCGTGGGCTGCCCTTTTAAGGGCTTTGATCCCCGCACAGCCCGGGGATCACGTGTTCTCCTCTTTCGCGCCGAACTACGGCGGCCAGGGAGACAAAGCGGCCCCAATCCGGGACAAGCCCGGTACGAGCCTACATTGCCTCATGTGGCCAACAGGAAAAAAAATGTGTATCAGCCCATCTCAAACCAATAGTATTTCCCACATTTTCCCAGTGTAGTTGTACCCACAGCTTGACCACTAATTCAACTATCTGAAGGAAGCTTCCTGTCCTCTCATAGTTCTTTTGTCACCATTCTAAAAAACAAAGTAGTGAATAGAAAAATATTGCAGATGTACACTCAATTTGAGAAATATTACCTACATTAAAAAAATTGAAAGATGTTCCATTAAAACTCACCCAAAGAAATTAAGAAATAAAGCATCATGGTTCACACTGTAATTTACTTTGGTAATACTCTCAATGTATTTCTGTAATAAGAACTTTTAAAATCCAAATTAAACTAATTGACACAGCATTGCATAGCAGGCATTACAAAATCATTTCTGCCTTGCAAACAGGAAAGAGCTTTCTTGCAGGTTTTTCATAATTCATAACTCTGTTGCACTATTTTAAATTAACAAATTATTTGCCATGTACACCAACGGCGTCCATGTAGGGAAACATCAAAACTTTAGTTATATATTGGCGAAATTAAATCAGTTCCAACAATGACTTTTCCACAATTAATTCTTATGCAAGTACCCTGTTCATGTGTGACAGTACAACAGTAATGGGAATTCATGTGAGGTCAGTGTCTGTTCTATAAAATGGAAAAATCCACAACTCTGAAATGTTTGACTTGGCTAGGCAAAGGTGCAATCAGATATGAGCTTCTGGTTCAGTATTATGCTTCTCATCCATGAATAAACGATTTACATTCAGACCTTCTTGGAATTGAGCCTGAGGTTGATCATGGAAACAAACATCAAATCCAAGCATATTGCATTGCCAGCTTGGTTCAGTAAGGATGTATTCCATGACAGTTAAATCACTTTCAAACTGTTTTATTTCTGCAATGTAGATTCAATGTGACATTCCTTTAACCCTAAAGCACTTTGGATACTTCAATCAATAAATGCAAGAAGTAGAGTCATAGGGCTGTTTGATTTAGAGCATTACTGACAAAAAGAACCAGTCTTTCCACTGATCAATAGATTTCAACACACATTAGAATAGATATTGCTGCAGCCTTTCATACTTTGTTGATCCAGAAAATAGCTTGCCATCTTATGCTATCTTAAATCTAACAAAAAAGCAGGCTGGACAGAGTTCAAGACCTATCAGTTCCAATTACAATTCCATAGATTTATCAAGAATTTCATTTCTGGAGTATTTATCATCACTTCAAACAACAGAATTGCTGTGGCAGCAGTGGCACCAAGGTTAGGTGGGTGCACTATAGAATTTCTACTGTTTTATGGTAAGTGAAAGAGAGGAAGAACCAGTTCCCCAAATATCTTGCTCCCAGAAAGAGGAGGGACAGAAAATGATCTAGACTGATCCGTCATACTCAGCATTCTTGCATTTCCCTAGGCTTATAATTTTGAAATTGAAAGACCACACAGGTCTCTTGGCTTACCAGCCGCCCATGAGGGGCCCTCGCTTGCAGGATTTTCAAAGTGCTGCATTGTGCCACAAAGGATTTGTTGCAGAGAGCAAGGAATAAAGGTTGTCTTCTATAGGGAAAACAGCAAAAACAGCAGCATTTGATATATTTATTCCAGGATTTTCTTAAAGCTGCTCTAGAGCAATATAAAAAAAAAATTCTTGCAGGCTAGATGTCTTGCGAAGGAGAAAAATATAACAACATTTTTAGTCTTCACTGTTGAGCTTTTGCAGTTGTCTTGCCTTCTTGAAGGATTATGGAAAGTAATCATTATTTAAAGGACTTTAGTTGTTTGCACTATTGATTTGATAATTGCTACAGAGTGCTTCTTGCAGTCAGTGTGGTATAGAGGATAGAGCATGAGGCTGTGGGTGCAATGAGACTGATTGGTCCACTCTGTGATCACATGATATATAAGCCATTGTGAACAAACCTGTCCCCGATACTTATCCATCTGCACCTTTTTGTCTCCTTTTCAGGGGGCACTGCTTTTTTGTTTGTTTTCTTTTCCTTTTTGTGCAGGTATGATTGTTCCATTTTGCTTCAATTCCAACCATGCTCAAAACAAAGTGGATAAATTAAATTGTCACTTAGCTTAAGCTGCATCCTTATTTTCAATGGAAAGCTTTTTTGCAGAGGAGGAAACAGAAGAGGAAGCAAAGGGTCCTTTTTAACATCCCTTTGAATTCAGCACTGAATTTCTTACTCAGCAAATCAAGTCAGCACTGTACCACTTTGAATGAGTTTTGAAAAGTGAACGTTTCCTCCTGATGAGGGGAGGATAAAAGGGAACAGGAAGAATTTTTTTTTCATATCAAAGGCAAACTGCCTGGCTCTCTCTCTTCACAATCCCTTAATGGTAAGGGGACCGGAGTGCCCACTATGCATAATCCCCCCTTCCCATTAGCAGCAAATGGCAGTGCAATCTCAGTGCATGGGGAAAGAGGGACACAGACCTGCTTCAACCCACATCATCTGGTGTTGAAATGTCAGAATGGGGTCCTCCTTTTCCTTTTCCTTTTCTTTTTCCCGCTTCTCATCTTTCCCTTTAAAAAGAATGATAGACTAAATTGGTTTGCTTGAGGTATATTGTTGTTTCCTGTCCTGAGGTCACCTGATCCTTTCATGTGGATGCATGGACTGCCCCAAATGGCATGCCAGACCTCTATCTGTCCTTAAGAGATCATGTTCAGCTCAATCCAGTGTGTTCCACCTCTGTGACCTAGTCACACCCTATGACTCAGGAGATATTGGTTCAAATCACTGTTTGCCATGGAAAATCATAGGATAGATGGGAACACTAAATCCCTCCTTGAACATTTCACAAACTTTGGAACCCCTGTTTGGTTCACCATAGTTTGGAGGTGACTTGATAGCACTTGACAGGTATCACTCCCTTTCAGTACTATTTCTCAGCTTTTTAAGGATTTATCTGAAGGTTCAAGCTGACTGGATACCTCAGTGGTTCAGGTATCTGTCTGCAAAGCAAGAGGTTGGGAGTTCAATCCCTATTGCATCTCCTGCAAGTAGCCAGCCTCCATGGCCTTGAACAAGCTTCACACTCATGGGGCGCCCCCAGAAGAAGGCAATGGTAAACCACTTCTGAGTATTCTCTGCCTGGAAAAACCTGGAAATGGTCACCATAAGTCACTCACCAGAAGAGAGTTGGTAGCACCCAATTATTATTGTTGTCTCTAGGTTCTAGAAATGCAAGAATAAAGGGGGACGGCTTCATCCCAGTGAAAGCTTCGAATGAATGTCAACATGGCACCACCGGTGCCATGCTGCTCCGTCCTCCTACATACAAACCTCAGGGTGGACCACTCACTAGACATGTCATGCTTCTGGGTTCCTTCTTCTCTGGCAGCCAACCACTCCAACAAGGAGGTGGGGAGATGCTTCATGAACAATAAAAACAGATATGTATTTTTCTCATTTCATAACAGCAAGTAGCCTTTCTCTTAGGGCAACATCATCTCCATTCAAGTCCCTGGTTTTTACCTCTGTTTTGCATTTTTAAAATTAGCACAGGCAATTCTGTAAAGTTTCAAATGACCTGCCAAAAGTATCCCAAACGGCACGACAGGTTTGAAACCTTTGTGTAACCAGCAATTTTTGCATTCTTTAAATATATGAAGCTTAGCATTTTGCTGAAAACATTCAGAGGTCTCATATCTCTCTCATGCTTTTCAACAAACCTAAAAGCTTCCACTGGATGAGAGCTTCTACTTGGCTTTTTCTGGCACTAATAGTATTTGCTCTATTGTATCAATGACTTAGCAACTTGAATGCATCTGGATAGTTTTCTTTAAATACTTTCAGCTTTCAGCCTTGTCAAGCATGCGGCATCAAAACTGCAAGATTTATGACTCTTTTTAAAAGATAGGAACCTGATGGTTGCTATCTCTTAAAAAGAGTCATAAATCTTACAATTTTGCATAACAAATTCTTGCAAATTCTTGTTTTATCTCTTGTGGTGTCTCCTGGGAGAATGCACAATGGACCATCTAAAGTATTTTCATTCTAGTACTGTCTCCTCAAACAATTTGTGTCATGAGGTCTATAAAATAATTCTGTACCTCTGGAGTCTGCTAGGTTGCATTTTCTGGAAGGCATTTACAAATTTCTTGCTGTTTTAATCTTTTGGGAAGTATATTCAAGTTAATTTGTTTAATAAATTGTTTCTTTTTCTTTTTGATGCACTATGTTCCTCATATCAATATTTCACTGATTATTAAAGTAAACAAAAATTTTGAAGTTTAATTTTAAAATAATATCAAATAGTTATAACAATCCTCTATTCAAAATTACAGTACAAATTTTCTAGTCACGTTCCTGACCTTTAGGTCCTTCTTCTCTGGGACAAGCAGGGGCAAATGGACAAACAGTGTGTGCTTGACTCCCTATGCCGACTTTTGTACATGGAAATATATATAACAGTATGGTGAACCTTTTAGAGACTGAGTGCCCAAACTGTGATTCAAAACCCACTAATTTTCCGCCAAGTGCTAATACAGCAATGTAACCTGAACACAGGTGGCTATGAAGGGGCGATGTCAGGTGTCCACAGAAAGGGAAGTGAGATTACCAGATTGAAATGTTAATCTGTTAGATCTCTAAGCAGAATATAATAGGCAAGAATAGAAACTTTTATATGCATTACGAAACTGAGAGACCAAGATACAACTCCTTTTCTTTAATAGCCAATTAAGTATTAGTCTCACCTATATTGGTATAGTATTTAAAATTTGATAGAATTTAGATAGATAGATAGATAGATAGATAGCTAGATAGATAGATAGATAGATAGATAGATAGATAGATAGATAGATAGATAGATAGATGATGTTTATTATTTACTAAATCTTGTAGATCAGATAGGATATCTTAAAAGTCAAATGTGCTATCTTCCCTCTTTGTATCAGGTGAAAATAGATATAAATGTATTCTTATCATATACTGAGCTAGGCAAATAGATTTTAAGATGCTTAGTAAAATGAAAGGCTGCTGAGAAAATTGCACAGTCAGGGGATAAGAGGGCAGGTTCTCTTCTGGATTGAGAACTGGTTGAGATCCAGGAAACAAAGAGTAGGTGTCAATGGGAAATTTTCACAATGGAGAGAGGTGAAAAGCGGTGTGCCCCAGGGATCTGTCCTGGGACCGGTGCTTTTCAATCTATTCATAAATGACCTGGAGACAGGGATAAGCAGTGAGGTGGCCAAGTTTGCAGATGACACAAAACTTTACCGTGTGGTAAAAACTAGAGAAGATTGTGAAGAGCTCCAGAAGGATCTCTCCAAACTGGGGGAATGGGCTACGAAATGGCAAATGCATTTTAATGTAGCCAAATGTAAAGTAATGCATATTGGGGCAAAAAATCCAAACTTTATCAACTCATGGACTCTGAGTTATCCGTGACGGATCAGGAAAGAGATCTTGGTATGTTGGTGGAGAGGTCCATGAAGGTGTCTCCCCAATATGTGGCAGTGGGGAAGAAGGCCAATTCCATGCTAGGAATTATCAAAAAGGGGATTGAAAATAAAACAGCCAACATTATAATGCCATTATACAAAACAATAGTAAGGCCGCACCTGGAGTATTGTGTACAATTCTGGTCACCGCATCTCAAGAAAGACATAGTGGAACTGGAAAAGGTGCAAAAGAGAGCGACTAAAACGATTACTGGGCTGGGGCACCTCCCTTATGAGGAAAGGCTAAAACATTTGGGGCTCTTTAGTCTGGAAAAAAGGTGCCTGAGGGGGGATATGATTGAGATGTACAAAATAATACAGGGCATGAGTAAAGTGGATAGAGGGAAGCTCTTCTCCCTCTCACAAAAAACCAGAACTAGGGGACATCCACTCAAATTGAGGGCTAGGAGAGTAAGAACAGACAAAAGAAAATATTTTTCACCCAGCGCGTTGTTAGTCTATGGAACTCCCTGCCACAGGATGTGGTGATGGCATCTGGCCTGGATGCCTTCAAAAGGGAATTGGACAGATTCCTGGAGGAAAAGTCCACCACAGGTTACAAACCATGATGGAGATGTGTAATCTTTGGGAGCCTTGGGATGGGTGGGCAGATTTTAATAAAGCAATGCAGCTGGATTGCCAGAAGCCATTCCAATCCCAACTGCAATAATAAAGTGGGTATTTTTTTTTTAGTGTTACAAGCTTGCCCACCCCCAAAAAAGTCTTCTCTGGGGCAAGGGGGAGCCCTAGAGCATCTCAGAAGTGAAGGGGGCAGAAAGCTTTACATTATATTAACTTAATTCCAGCCCCCCGAGCCAATGTATGCCACCAGAATTGCACCAACAGGATTTTTTCCCATTGTCAGTCTCCCAAAGGCAAACCAAGGCAATGAGATAGTGTAATCTCCAGGCTTAAAACCAGGGTACTTCAAGGGCCATATACAGAGGAGTGGTATCAGGAGACAGATATCTAGTCTCATGCTCCCCCAGACACATCAGGTGGGGCCACTGTGAGATACAGGAAGCTGGACTAGATGGGCCTTTGGTCTGATCCAGCACGCCTCTTCTTATGTTCATATGGAGAATTATTGATAACATGGTTAAGTAGGCTAGCTTAATATTATACTTTGTTATTTTTACTCTTTTACTAGATGAAGATAGAGATAAGTAAGGATGAATATAATGATGGAAATGAAACATGTAAATTTGGAAATATCAAACACTTGGGCCAAAGCATTGGGAAAATACTTGGATTTGAACTATGTAACACGGTAATGATAAACAATGTATTTGTTTTAATTTATTAGGTTTAGAAAATTCAATAATTTTTTTTTTAAAACAGAAAAGGCTCCGAGTGCCACCTTTGGCACCCATGCCATAGATTCGCCAACACTGATATATAAGAGAAACATACAGACACCTCCTGCCGATCGCGGGGTTTAGGGACCCACCCCACCCGCGATGCATGAAAATCCGCGATATGCGGAAGCAGGTGGGGTGGGGCCTGGGGGTGGGGGGCGATCACGTGCCTGTCCGAGGCTTCTTGGAGGAGTGGGGGGGGCGGCGTGGAGTGACTCGATCACCTCCTGCCACTGCCCCCCGCGTGGCTCTGAGGCTTCTCGGGCGAGCGCGGGGGTGGCACGGAGTGACCTGATTGCCCCCACCGCCCCTGCGCGGGTCTGAGGCTTCTCGGAGGAGTGCGGGGGCAGCACAGAGTGACCTGATTGCCCCCCGCCGACGCCCCACGTGGCTCCGAGGTGCAGGTACTGAGATCCCGGGATGTAGTGGGACCGCAGTACATGAACCGTGAAATGGCGGGGGTGACTGTACTAGAAACAACCAGATTTCCCTGGTGGGGTTCGTGCCCCTGCTGCTCCAGGATGTTACTGAAATTTAAAAGTCATGGGATTCCTCGCCTACTCCATGGGAGGAAATATCTTCTTGAGTTTTTTAACATTTTCTTGAGAAGAGTGTTCAGTTGCACACCTGCTAAATCATTACTGCCAAGGAATAAACTGAGGGCAGTCATATCTGCTCCCTCCTTGGCCTCAAGGTCAGAAAGTTCTGGCCAGATGCCCAGCTCTTTGATAAAACATAATGGCTGTCAGTGCACAAGAGACACAGCTGATGCCTCCTCAGCATTAAGTTTAGATATTATGTCAACAATATCAACATGAAAGGCAGCTACCAACAATCTTGGACACGCACTGTTCAAGTTCAAAGCTTCATTGCCTGGCCTTTGAGTTGAAACCTCCCTGTGTTCCCCAACTTCACCCTATCTTAAGCATGCAGTTTCCCTATTTGAATCCAGCTACCTCAGGTGGAGCTGTTTATGCACTAGGGCTCCATGATCCTTATTTGGACATAAGAGTTAACCCTTTATCTCCCTTCCTGCACAGTCACATAAACAGTAATAGGGTGAATGCTACAGGCCTCTTACTGGATACTCTTAATTCTCCCTCTTAGCCTGAAGTGTTCTGCATCATCACTAGAGATGGGCACGACTTGGAAAATTTTTTTTCGAGTTGTCGTTTTTCGGGACGGGTCCGTTTTTCGTGAAATTTTTCTAAAATTTGTTGTTTCGTTTTTTGTTTTTTCGTTTGTCATTACCGCCGCGATTTAGCACGACTTGACTTCCCAGAGCATGGGGTCGGGGGTAAGGGCTAGGCTTAGGGTAACGGTTAAGGTTACGGTGGGTTAGTGGGCTGTACCTCTGGGTGCCTCTGGCCCACTAAGAACACAGTGTACTAGTGTATGGGTTCGGGTTCGGGTTAGGGTTTAGGGTTCGGGTTTGTGGGCTTTTAATGCCCTCTCTGGCCCACCCAGAAGTCTCAGCAAAACCTGGCCATGCGATTGGTGGAACGGCTCCAAAAATTTGGAGCCAGCCCATCATTGTGCGTGCGCAGGTGTAAAAAAATAAAAATAAAATAAAATAAAATAAATCAACGGAGAGGTATTTTGGCAAGACAAACCCACTGCTGCTACTGTAAAAATTCAAGCATTTAAAATAGCTAATTTTCGCATGTTTTTGTGGTGCTTTTGTGGGTTTTTCGACCACGATTTCAAAAAAAAAATTGCGGACGCCATTTTGGATCCCCCTGCCCGCACACCGCATGGCAAAGGCAGACGAGATGATGCCCCCCCTGCCTGGTACCAGCAGCGCAGCAGTAGCACTAGCCAAGGAGAGGGGGGCGGGGAACCCCCCCCCCAAATAAAACACCCTTCTGGCCTGGTAGGTGCCCTCAGACAGTTTTTGCCTGCTTTTAGGGCCGGGAATCGGGTTTTAAAAACTTTTTTTCTGTGCCGCTTGGCATCGCGGGATCGCCGCGATGCCAGGAACAACAACGACAAATCAGACCCAATTATTCTTTAGTCGGTTCGAGTTCGAATACTGGCGGAGTAATTCCCGTTACCGTTTCCGTTCCGTAACGGAAACGAGTAATGGAAACAGAAATGGGAATTCCGCTAAGTTGTGCCCATCTCTAATCATCACATTCAAGATCATGGATTTCAAGATCTATTTAGTGCAGCAAATAAGGTCTGCTCCCCACCAAATCTTCTGATTCCCTTTAAATTCAGCAGGGTTGCCCTATATCTCCTTTCATTACTAGCTCCACGAAAACTCAGAGAATATTCATTGGCCAACTTTAATATAATTCTCTCACTGGTTTTATATGGAAGTTATTATGGTATATCATATAATGAGAGGTTCTGACCTTGCGATTCAAGGGGAAATGAGTTCTTCATACACAAATGCCTATACTATCTATTCTACACTGACCCTCGCACTCAATATCTATGACCAAGTTTTGCTAAAACAGAGAGTTGGCCAGATGTAGAAATTATCCATTTCCTCTTTAATGTCTCTGCAGAAGATAGGGTTGAGAGGGCAGTGCTTTGTCACACAAGTAGTAAAACTATGCAGAATTAGAACAGACATCATTATTTATACTTAGGGTGAGTCCTAATTGGCATATATGGAATACACA
>JAHTLZ010000204.1:87328373-87347380 GCA_023846285.1 Phrynocephalus versicolor | reverse complement strand
CATTCTGTTAAGTGCTACTGCTGGTGTGAAGGTGAGAAGATGCCCATTTACTGTTCTTGCTCATCTAAAAGAGGAAACAGCATCAGTCATCTTACACACATGTTGATAACAGTTGTATCCTGGAGTAAGTAAGGATTTTTAATGTACACTATCTTAGTGTCCTGTTTTTCAAACTCAAGTTTCAACCCCCACTGTTTTTATGGCACATATTGTGACTGCCTTCCAACCCTTGCTGGTTGCCAGTGACAGTGCTTCTCTAGGGTACCAGTACTTGGCAACTATTGCAAAATTAGGCAGGATCTGAGGAGAGAAGGCATCCTGAGAAGGATTATAGCTTTTCCACAGTGACAATGTTTTAGGACCATGTTCCATTTTCAAGCTTTCCATTCCTGGCTCCTGTGCCAAACTCCCAGCTAGTTGTTTGTGAGGAAGCTAATTTGGAAGTTCTGTAGTTTATATGATTTACAGTATATGACAACTCTGTACACTAAGGATCACCAAAAGTTTTGACTCTTGAGCCTAGTTTGTTTGCATTGGTTCCTTCAGTTTCAAACTCTCCAACTGATGTGCTGTCTCATCAGATTAAAAGCTTGTAAAATGTGTTCTGCCAAATTCAGCTCATTGTCCAGCATGCTTTAATGTTTTCTGAGGCCTTGGAAATTTGAAGACCTTTGTCCCCTGACACAACTCCTCAAGGAAGCAGCTGCTTTCTCTTCAATGCCACAGATATTTCTAATCCTTATTAGAGACTCCTTAAAGTCACCAAAACCACAATTCTCACTCATCCTTCATAATTCAAATAGACAGGAAGGTTGTCCTGTTTGTTGTTGTTGTTGATGATGATGATGATGCAGTTGTTCTGTTGTGTGGTGTTGCCTGTGAAGATTCTTAGTCATGAGGTTACCTGGAAGTTGAGTCATGGCCACTGGACTTCTTTTCTTGAGAGATCGAAACGTTTTGCTGCTCATCCAAGCAGCTCCATCCTCAGACTGATGAAGCTGCTTGGATGAGCAGTGAAATGATTTGCTCTCTCAAGAAAAGACGTCTAAATGCCATGACTCAACTTCCATTTGTGTGGTGGTGTTTGACTCTCAGACCAATTCAAAGTTTCCTATGGCATTTTAATTGCAGTTGTCATTCACAGAGAATGTTTAATTAATCTTGGCAATTGGGATTGAGGGGAAGAATCCACATCACACCTCAGATCACTACGTCTCACTGGGATTACAAGTTGCTCACCTTCCTCGGACATTAACACCACTCTGTTCCCTTCCCCTTTAAAAATTGCCATGTGATATAGTGTTGAATTAATATAACACGTGAAAATGCTGTACTTAATTGACTTACCAATTGTTGCAAAACTCAAAAGTGTACTTGGAAAAATTGTTCAGATAAAAGACAAGGTGTGTGCACTTGAGGGGAGTGTACCTGCTGTCCTGGTATACCCTTCTGTGTGCTGCAGTATGGCAGTAAAGAAGGAACATTCCCATCAGGCAGGAACATCTTTCCCTCTTGTCTCTTCTCAGAACAATTACTTTTAAAATTTGCTTTTCCAGTGGAAATGTCTATGGCAAGTAAAATGTGTGGTTTCACAAGTTGTAATGTCAGTTCAGTGCTATGTCACTCGTATTTTATTTAAGGTGCCCACCCAGTATTCTTGAGTTGTATCACCCTAGGATACAACCACCACTGCTGTTTTGGACTGATACAAATGATCACACCTGTCAGATCCTGAAAAGAAAAAAAGTAATGCTAATAGAATCCCTGCTGGCTTTAAAAAATTTCTATGAAAAGAGACCAGACTGACTTGTGAGGAGCTGTGTGTTGTGTAGTCAACAGAAAAATACACTTCATATTAACTGTGTCACCTCTGGCAGCAACGATAGTGTAAATGCCAATGTAGTTGCACCCTCAGTTACATTTTGCACCCACAGTTTGATCTCCTTTGTTCCCTTCCATGTAAGTTTTTCTTTTTTTCCCAGAAGTTCCGTTCTTTTTAGGCATGAAGTATCCTTTAAACTTAACCGATATTACTTTCAGTTCCATAGTTTGCTTTCAGCATGCTCGAAGAACTACCTCCGTCACCACATGATCAAAACATGAGGATTTTATTCTACCCATTTAATCTTCTGCTCCTGTTTCTACTCTGTAGAGTTCAATTTTTTCTAAACTTTCTTCTAGTTCTCAAGAATGTCTCTTGTCAACTAGAGGCTGGATGGGGGGAACAGATCATACCCATGTTTGCAAAAATCCTTCCAGTTTGACTGCACTTAAACAAGCCTTATGGCTGTATTAGAGAGATGTTCTCACAGCTGCTTATCTTCTGCTTTTAGATTTATAGGCAGCAGATTGCTTCCAGCTAATTCACAGCACTCCTTATTCTTCATTTCTGATATTATGGATTGTCCTGTGGTTCAACATAGGGCTGCCGAAGTGAGGAGTGGGCAAAATAGCTTTCAGCAGAAATAAAAATAATTCATATCTGTATTCTTGAAGGCTTTCAAGAATACGCCGCCACCGCTCGCTAGTTGTTGTTATTTTTTGTGGCTGTTTGGCCATGTTCTGGAAGTTTTTCTTCCTGGTGTTTTGCCAGACTCTGTGGCCGGCATCTTCAGAGGGCAAGGAGCTCAGAGAACTACGAGTTCCCCAGAGCACAGAGAGAACTCCTAGTTCCCTAAGGTTCTTGCCCTCTAAAGATGCTGACCACAGAGTCTGGCAAAACACCAGGAAGAAAAACTTCCAGAACACGTTTGAACAGTCCAAAAAAACTCACAACAGCTATACAGTAGGACCCCTGTATCCACTGACTCATTATCAACTGATTCAGTTATCCACGGTTGGCAGAGGAAAAAAATTAAATAATTCAGCAGCCACAAAGCCTTTGGCGACCTTGTTAGTTAGTTTGTTTCTTTTTTTTTTCTTTCCTCCCTTCGCTCAGGCCCACCACCATCTTGCTTTTTGCTGTTCAGAGCCCTATATCTTGTTTTATTTATTTTATCGCTGTTAGCCGCCCAGAGTTCCCTTTGGGAAGATGGGCGGGATATAAGTTTAATAATAAATAAATAAATAAATAAATAAATAATTGTCACAAACAGCAGCTGTAAAGCAAGGTACTGTCACAAACAGCAGCCATAAAGCAAGGTACTGTCGCAAAATAGCAGTCATAAAGCAAGCTACTGTCAGAAAGCAGCAGTTTGGGGTAGGTGGGCAGGTGTTCTCTCTTATCCATGGTTTTCATTATCCACGGAAAGGCCTGGAACCAATCCCCAGCAGATACCGAGGTCATACTGTAATTCATATAGCTTTTTGACTGAAGGAGCAAATACAGTGGTACCCCAACATATGAGATTAATTTGTTCCAAGGGCATCTTTGGAAGTCAAACTACCCATAAGTCAGAGAGTGAATCCCCATAGGAATACATTGAAAATCAGTGCCTTCCTATGGGAAGGCTGACCATGCACACATTTCCCTTGCACCCGCTCGAGCCAGTGTGGGTCGGTGCAAGGGAGGCTTGAGCATGGTTGTGCAGACTGCCCCTTTGAAGGGGCAATCCACATGACCATGACCATGCCTCCCTTGCACCTGGCTCCAGCAGGTGCAATGGCGGTGTGTGCATGTTTGCAAGCAGCCCGGGCAAGCAGCGGTTGTGGATCCAATCCAAAACCATTGCTTGCCCAGGCTACTGGAAGACTCTTTTTAAAAGCCATGGTTTCTCTCCCAATCAGGCAGGTTGGAGGGGAAAGGTGCAGCTTTTTTTAAAAAAAAAAAGTCTTGCAGCACCCCGGGCAAGCGGCAGTCACGGATCGGATCCAGCACCGCTGCTTGCCTGGGCTACTGGAAGACTTTTTTAAAAGCCACACTTTCCTTGTCTTCATCCCTGGAGCAAGCCTAAAAGGGGAGGGCAAGGCAGGGCAAGAGCTGGAGGAGGCGGGCAGTGGTGGCGCAATCCCCTGATTCCTCCCCACCCACTGCACAGCCAATGGGTGCGCCTGCCCGGCTCTCCCAATTGCCCAAAAACAGATGAAGAGGAGGAGGAGGAGGCTGGAGACTTTGGGGGGGGGGGAAATAAAAAAAATTGAAAAATTGTAACTCAGGGAAACCCTGTATTATGCTCGTAAGGTGGCAGTTCAACCCACCAACAGGTTTCCGCTCATAAGTCAGAATGTTTGTAAGTCGCATGTATCGTAAGTCGGGGTACCACTGTAATTGAAGTGATGCAAACAACCAATCTAATGCTTCTGATCTGTAAAACATCCATGCAGCAGCTTACTTGAGTTTTGCAACAAATCATATTTGTGCCGCCCCCCCAAAACCCAACAACTAGCAATCACATGCCCGTCTCACCACTATGAGAATAACAGCAAAGACTGCTAAGAAATATCTTACCCTTTCAGGGGTGAAGAGAGAAATAAATAGTGGTGTCTCATATTTGACGCAGGAGGATTTACATCTCTCCTTTGAAGTGCCTTGTGACATTTGAACAAAATGGATGAGGTACACAATAACAAGCACAAAAAGAGAAAACGGCTTCAGGGGTTGTGCCACTTTCAAGATCTGTTTTTTTTATAAGCAATAAACAAAAAGAGAAGGGTGGTGATTTATTCATATAATCTGTAATGCTCCGGCCTTTGATAAACTTTCAAGAAGCCCAAAGGTTCTCTGGGACAGAATTTCATAACCGCTGGAAAAAGGCTATTTTGCTCACTGTATGCGGGGAATTTGATCCTCTTCATCAAAAAAATATTATTGGCTGCCTAGTGGCTCCTGGAAAATATTTGCCTTGACAGTGTTTTTTCTTTTTTTCTTTTTGCCTTCCCTTCAGAGGGTTTAAAATGTTACCAACAAGATGTGAAAGCAATATACGAGCAAGCCCCTTCTTTTCATTCCTTGGTTTGGGGGGGGTTGTTCTTTTCCCTCCTTATTTTTGCCTCTGGCTTGAAGGAAATAATATGATCTTTTTTGATTAATTTCATACCTGCAAGTTTCTGGGCACGCTTTGAAGTACTGAAGTTTTCGGTTTATGAGCCTAGCCTTGCTCTTGCAAATCATTCCGACACTTCTACTATTATAAAAGGCAACCTTTACCTTTTGGAGTTGTACTGAACAAAATCAAAGCCAAGGTAGAAAATTGGGTGTTGAGACTTATTTCTTTTCTTTCATCCTTTGAAGAGTGAGAGATGGGACTCTTTCCAGAGAGTCGCTGGCTTCCACTCCTCCCTGCCTCCCTGGCTTGTTTACATGTAGCTTCAGTGGTCGGAGCAGGCGAGCTACAAATAAGTGAAAATTTCAGTAATTGTTGGGCTTCTTCCCTTCTCTTGCCCAGAACCTTCAAAGCACACAATAAGCTCCTTGCAGATCTTCTCATTTGGGGTTCCTGGTCCCTTGCAGAACTCTTAGGCCAGGGTTGCCCAAACTTTTTGTAAGGAGGGCCAGATTTGGTGGCTAAGAATGTATCAGGGGCCAGTTGCTCCCCGACCCTGCCACATCACTGCAAGCCCCACCCACTGACCTATAAGCCCCACCCACTGACCCCTTGCAATCCCACCCTGCACACGCGCGCCTAGCTTCACAAGATTCCCGGTGATGCCGGTGGCGGTGGCCCACCCGTGCGCCACCCCCCGTGCGCGCCCAGCCCCACAAGCTTCCTGGCAGTGCTGCTGGTGGTGGCCCGCCCCCTCGCTCGCCCGCCCAGCCCCACAAGCTTCTGCTCACCGGCCAGCCGGCCGGCCCAGCCCCTCAAGCTTCCCGGCGGTGTCAGTGTTGGCGGAAGATTTTTTTAAAAAAAAAAACAAAACATGGGGCGAAGTTGGGGGAGGGAAGGGCGGGCCAGCCAGCCACGGGCCACTCAGAATGGCCTGACGGGCCGGATTTGAACCCCGGGCCGGACTTTGGGCAGGCCTGTCTTAGGCAGTACCTTCCCAAAGTGATGTCATTTTAAGCTTTCATTTCAAGATATAAGGGCCAACTCATTGACATTATGTGCCATCAAGTCGGATCAGACTTCTACTGAGTCCAATAGAGTTCTCAAGGTGAGATGTTTTTAAAATGGTTTTACCAGTTCCAAACCCCCAGTGAGCTTCCATGGCTGAATGAGGGGTTTGAACTCAAGCCTCCTGAATCCTTGTCCATCATTCTGTCAACTACAACACACCAGGTGTCTGAAACTGTAAGGGCAATCCTTCACACGCCATGACTCCACCTGCTTCTGCTTGAACTGAGGCCTGCTTCCTACCACATTCTATATGAGAGTCCTTGCCTTTTCACCTGGGACACAGAAGAGCACAATAGGAACTTTTTTCAATGATTCCAGCAATTATCATCAAAGGTGACAGATGTACAGAAAGGTCCAAGCACTGAAGAGATTGGGAGAGCAAGGTGAGTGTAGAGAGGGTAAAGTACTGGGGACCGTCATTTTGTAGCAAGCTAAAAAGACGCACTGTGGTTTGCGAGAAAGGCCTCCTGGAGTTCTGCTTTCTCTTGGTTTCTGGTACTTGGCAAGGGAAAGGGAGGGGGGAATCTTAAACTTATTGTATTCAGTGGTACCTCAGATAACAACTACCCCAGATAATGAATAATTCGGATAACAACTGGAAATTTCCAGTTGATAACGAATTTTCCCTATGGGCTGCCTCAAATAACGAATCACAATTCCTAGGTATAGGTCTGCCTTGGAGAACGAATTTCCTCTATGGGCTGCCTTGGATAATGAATCTTCCTATGGGCTGCCTCAGATAACGAATTTTCCCTATGGACTGCCTCAGATAATGAATTTCCATCATGCATCAGTAAAAAAGTTATTCCAGGTGGCAGTGCACTTTTTAAAGAGTTTTGAGCAAAAAAACAGGTGTCTCTGCCTTTTTCCTAGGCTCCAGAATGGATTAAACGGTTTCCCATTCATTCCGATGGGAAACTGCGTTTCGGATAACGACGTGTTTCGGATAACAACTAAACTCGGAGAACGAATTACCATCATTATCCGAGGCACCACTGTATCTGTAATTGCTTTTATTTCATTGAAAAATCTGTGATCTGTCTGTAAAACCTGCCTAGCTATGCTTAAATATGGGTTCATGGTACAACTAGGCAACAAAGGTAAGCAGTAACTAGTACATAAGGTCATGGTAGCCGCTTTTGACAAATCCCAAGTAGAAAATGTTTGAAAAACAATGCAGAGAAGATGGCTTTAATGATATACACCCTGACACATATAAACAAATCTGTTAGTGCCTAATGTTGAAGCTGCCATTTCTGGAATATCAATATTGTATCATTAAATAATTGCCTGTTGTGATAGCTCCCCACATCCGAAAGAATTTGAAAAAGAAAAAAGAAAAATGCCTTATGCCTGGCAGTGTTATCCATCTTCTATGGGACAACAATCTTCTATGATTAATTTGAGAAAGGAGAAAGGCACAAGGGGATAAGAGCAGGAACCACTGAGACTCTATGCAGCACTCTTCATATGATGTTCCTGGAAGCCCTTTGTATTCCTCAGAAGCATGCATTATCTTATCAAATGCCAGTAATGGTAGACAAACTTGGCTGAAAGACAGAGCGATTGACACTGCCATCCTCTGGAATCATAGGGGAATGTGCTTGGGCACATTCAGTTTTTGTGGGGTGACAATGATCTAGGAGTCAGATTCAGGTTATTCTCCCTGTTTTCCCTTTTCTGTACAGAGAAGGGACATCACCTCTCTCATATCCCTTGTATACTTAAGAGTTTTGTAGGATCAGACCAAAGGCCCAACTCAGTCCGCATTTTGATCTCACAGTGGTCAACCAGATGATCTGTGAATCCCTGAACCGGGACCTGTGAGCACAACACTATCTGCTAGACAGCTCAGTGTTTTACAGGCTACGAGTTGGATTCCCCACTGCGTAGTGGGACCCGATGATCCACAGGTCTTTTTCCAACTCTGCAGTTCTAAGATGGTGATATAAAGATAAGACCAGCTGATTTATTGTTACATACATTTTCATGGATTACAGCCAGCTTCTATGAAATCTTATCCCATAATAAATTTGATAGCGTATAATGTGTCACACAACACTTTATTGTTTTCTTATAAAAACAATTCCTCTTGATATTAATAAACCTGAAATTCTACCTCAGACTTACAGAGACTAAACAGTTAAGGGCTAGTTCTAAACTGTTAGCCTTCCTGAAAGTAGGCTCACTGAATGAATGTACCAATCAGTCAATCCGTCAGCCAGTCAGTCAATCAGTCAATTAATCAATCGATCAATGGGAATAATACTGAAACAATACTATTGTGTTTTAATCTTGTGTGAACCACCCAGAGTTCCTGTTGGGAAATGGGGCGGTATATAAGTATGAAAATAAATAAATAAATAAATAATGTAGGTCCTGTTGATTCAATAATCTACTTTTGGTGGGACTAATAACTGGTTTTAACCTTAGGTTTTTCAGAACATATGATGATTATCATACTATGAACAGTGGAAGGGCTTAAGTAAATTGATATTAGTTTGTTCCTAAGATATCCAATACCGTTCAAAATGTTGTCCGAGACAATCTGGAATGCTGATTCTTTCCAGGAGGTGAAATCTAATTGCTTCAGCTTTCTGAAGTAAGACCCAACTAATGAGGCTGTAACGATCAGCAATGCTGTCTCTTGAACTGACAGCCTTCTCCCACACAGACCTCTTTCTTTTCTTTTTTAACTCTTCTTGAATCCACAGTTTCTCCAGAGGCTTTCTCTCTAGTCTCAGGAGAATTTTATGGCCCTGTTATACAACCGAATTCTACTCTCATTTCCACCAACATAAACCTGCAATAACTCTATCAATATGATTGATGTAGGTACAATTATGGGGAAATAGAAGAGTCAAGGATGCGTCAAGTTCAGCATGCTGATTTAAAGATATACATTATGTCCCAGGCTGCTACAAGCACAACAGAGCATGGCACATCTGTCCAGATGCTCATTGCCATACGACCTATAGCTGCCACCTTGGAATTATTTTATGTGTCTGTAGTAGAGATGGGCACGACTCAAAAAAATAAATTTTTGTTTTTCGTTTGTCGTTTTGGGGTCCGTTTCGGTTCATTTTCGTTTTTCGGGGGGTTTTGCGCATTTTTCGTTTTCATTTTCGTTACAAAACAAAACGAAAAAAAATGTCTGCCATAACGAAAACGAAAAACAGGGCAAAATTTTTTGTTTCGTTTTCGTTTTCATTTTGTTTTCTGGAAAATTTTTGTTTTTGTTTTCGTTGCGTAACGGAAACGAAAAACGAAAACGAAAACAAAAATTTTGCTGAGTCGTGCCCATCTCTAGTCTGTAGTCATGAAAATGTGTAGTCCAAAATTTAAATTATCCAAGAATTTGACTGCTGCTATATTTGACTTTTTTGACAGAAGACAGACAGACGGACAGGCAGGCAGGCAGGCAGACATACAGACAGACAGACAGACAGACAGACAGACAGAGGGGGCAGGGATAGACAAACTCCTAGTATTGAAATAATTCAGATTTAACTAGCATGTACTGGCCAGCTAGAGTCCAGTTGGTTTTGCTAAGGTACTGTGTTTCCGAAGAGCAGTATTCTCCCTTATTCTCCTCCATACATATTCTTGTATAGGAGAGGGGATGATGATGATGCCAGCCTAAGACATTTTGCTGCCTAAACCCCAGATGGTATGCATCACTTCCCAGGAGGGCCAACCCTACAATTAGTTAGAGTTATGCCACTACTTCAAGCAGCTAGGCATTCATGTCATGAAATAAACCTCAAATAGTAGTTCCTTTTCTTTAATTCTATGCATAAGGAGAGATGTTTGTGATATTTTCTGCCCCATATAAACAAAATAGCTTAGCTGGCTTCAAGTACTATGCACATTTAAGGGGCTGGGGGACCATTTGCTGTTGTACATCATGCACTGAAATATCTTCACCCAGCCCTGATTTCCACTATTATCTGTTCCTCATACTCTTCTGATAGCTGTTTGTATTATGTGCTGTAAAGTCAGAACTTAAAAACATCCCTAATAGGGCTTTTGAGGTAAGTGAGATGTTTAAGGGTTGCTTTTACCAGTTCTCTCATCGCCTTAGTGAGTTTCCATGGCTGAGTGGGGATTTGAAGCCAGGTCTCTTGAGTTCTAGTTTCTCTCTCTTTCCCACTGCATCTCACTGGGGACCCCATCTGATGGTGCCTAAAGCAGATTGCTTCTTCCTACTGCATGGCAGGACCAGCCCCGTTAAAGAGTCTGATTCATGTCACACAGTTTCTATGGAAGCTTCAAATGCTATCATTGATGACCTGTGCAAATGTGGCTGTGCAGCATCGTATGAGCTACCCTGCACACACACGTAAGGTGAATCTGGGTGTTGCATCCTGTATGTCTTAGAGAGAGGGAGGGGGAGGGAAAGACAGACCCACCCTGAAACACATAGAATACATTATATTGCTGTAATAGGAGGGGGAAGTATGCAGTTAATGGCCTTCTTCCTGTTTTTGATGACTCATTGACAAGCAGAATCAGTTTAAGACAATTGACTTCCTGAAGGGGCACAACCAGTGGCACCAATTCCAACAAGGCTGAAGTTCTCGAGGCTACAATAAGTAGGTTCTGGACCCAATCAAGGTCAAATTTGCTCATTCTTAAAATTAAAAAAAAATGAACAAAATGAAGTTAGCTTGTTAGCTCTTTTTGCCACTTGAGCCAGAAATTCCCATGAGTATCTCTTTCCTCTTCTGTAGCAGTAAAGATGGATTAATTACTGGCTTTTTATGACACTCCAGTTGAACTCCTCAGGTCCTTGCCTCCATCTGCGTTATGATAGGGCTGGGCTGGTTGCTGTCTTTTGATGGCACTCAGTTAGGAACTTCAGAGGAAACAGCACCAATCCCAATCTCCGGACACCCAAACTTTACTGTCTAGTTCTTAAAATACTGAGAGATTTTCATCTCTGAAGCCTGCTGTGCAATTCAATGTTGAATTCCTTCTGTAATTTAATGAAAGCTATAATTATTGCCTTGCTATGTTGGGGACCGACAGTTTAGTAGTATAAATATATCTTATAGGTATACTGAGTGAACAAATCTTATGGTTTATGAGCAGCTAAAGCATATTGTGTAACTTACTCTGAAACTTAGTGGCTTTCCAAGATGAACTTTGCCATTTATTTGGAAACAGTCTCACAATAAATTACCATCAGGCCCATGAAATGTACACAGGGATGCCGTCAGGAAATAAACCATCCAAATTAAACTTCAGAAGGAACACTAGCTAGTCATTTTAAATACATTTATATTTCATATTTAAACTCTTTTCCTTTTTTATGAAAGTTAGGGAAGGAGATAACAGATGGCAGAAATGATTGTACTCCTGAGCCAGGAAGCCACGGAAGATGAGAAGAAATGCTGCTAGCTGTATCATTCTAGTCCAGGTCAGAGCTCAGCCTTAAGCTCTTCTGACCTTTGGTTCCATCACTGATCCCTGTTTCTTTTCTGTCTTAATTCTAGGTCACCTATGGAGATGGAAGCAAGTGGATGTCAGTAGCGTTCAGCTTCCAACATAGCATCCCATGGTTGTGAAACAGAAAGTGAAGCAAGATGGATGAAATCACCCTTCCTATCTGAGCTCCAAAATATAAGGAGTGAAGCGATGGTTGCTGCTTCACTTCAAGCCAACCCATGCTGACGGCAAAAGGTAGGACAGGGCAAACAAGCTGCATCTCAGTCGCACTAAACCTGGTTGTGCAACCCAAAGGGCAGAGGAATGCAGACTACATGCATTTTCAGAAGCTCTGTGACTTCAGCAAAGAACCTCACATTTTGAAATTAGAACGTACACTCATAAGGAACCCAACACTAGGTGTCTGCAGATCCAGACATGGAATGTTGTTACCACTAACAGTACAAAAGTATTTGCCTGCTTGTAGATGGACAGCAATGATGGGGCCAGTCTGGCTTCCTGTGGGAGGGAGTTCCTAAGTCTGTGATCAGTAAAAGAGAAGGCTGTCTTCTCTGTCCTCATCAGTCGCACATGTGAAGGTGATGGGACCACAAGAAAGGCCTCGCCTGATGATCTTATCACCCGGGCAGGTTCATAATGTGAGACATGACCTTTGCGGTAGCTTGGACCCAAGCAGTTTAGGGCTCTATTGGTTAGCAACAGAAACAGACCTGCAGCCAGTAGGGCTGCCATAACAGGGAGGTCATGTGATCCCTATGACCAGCCACAGTTAGCAACCAGGCTGCTGTGTTTCCAACCTGCTGAGGTTTCCAAACACATTGGAGAAGCAGCCCCCTCATGGAAAGAATCACAGTAGCCCAGCTAGGATATAACATGCCCTCCCTACGGAGATACGCCTGGCACCAACACTTTTGGCTTTTCGGTGCCAGGCAAAGATTTTCCTGTTTGTCCAGCATTTTAATTAGATTATTTGGTTGGACACATGAGCAGCAGGGTTTTATAATTTATAATTGTACTGTATGTTGTTTTAACTGTATTGTATTTTATAGTTTTAATAATTTTATTGTTTTATAGTTTTTAATACTTGTTGTATGCCGCCCAGAGACCTTGGGCAGTAGGGCAGCTAAAAAATCTTGGTAGTAGGGCAGGTAAAAATCTTGTAAATAAAAATAAATAAATAAATAAATGTGTGATCTTTCCAGGAATGGGCACAGCATCTTTAATTGAAACTTGGGCATCCAGGCTTAGACATGAATCCAAGAGCACACAAAGCTGTGTACATATGTTTTTAGCACGATCACAATCCCTACAGGCTGCATCCCTATTCCTTGATCTGCCTTTTGCCTGACCAGGAGCACCTCTGCCCTGTCTGGAATTGGATTAAGTTTCAGCTTATTCAATCTCCTCCGGCCCATTACTGATACCAGGTCCTGAACTAGACCCAAACCCATAGCTGTCAAGTTTTCCTCGGCAATGGCTGGGACGGGAGGAGAGAGGTGTAATGCGTGCACAAACAAACACAAACACAAACACAAATGCATGCACGCATGCCCACATGTGCACGCATGCACTCACATGTGCATGCACACACACACCCCATTTGCTTCACCCTTCCCATGCCCCCAAGCCATAGCCGCACCAGCTCATCCTCCCTCTACCCAAAGCCTCCCTGTCAACCACTGCTGCCCAGGACTTTTCCTGGAAAATATATGTTCCAGGAAGACAGTGGGAAAAAGGCTGAAAAATGGTAGTGTCCTGGCCAAAATGGGACACTTGACAGCTTCCTCAAATTTGGATACTGAGAACAAAGACCCTTGCGTAGCAACTATTCAGAAGTAATGAACTAGATACACTCTTGATCTGAGGCAGCAGGCCTCTCCCTACGTCCTCACCTCATTACACATCCACAAATAGCTACATGGCATCATCTCATTCATCCTTATATTGACTGAACTCCTCTAGTTTGTCTGGTTGTTGCTGCATATACACAGCTGTCAATCAGGCAGCGACAGCTATTGGAGAGCCCCTGAAGTTATTATCAAGTAAGTAGTTTTCCACAAAGCATGGTTTTCCATTATGCAGACAGGGTTCTCTTGCCAGCCTTTGTCACAAATCTCTGTTCTGGTCTTACTAGTCCAGATCCTCCCACCTGATACCCTCCAGGCTGCATCCCCAACATTTGCCCAATATTCGCACCAGGTTTGGCTGCCCATCCAAGGCCCTACCATTTATCTGGCACATTGCTGAAGTCAAACCAAATTATCTGGATGTTTTTTTTTAAAAGGATTGACTCACAGTAAAATAGCTGGAAAGGGGCCTAGCCAACATAAGATAAGAGTTGGAGAATGTGCAAGTATGTTGTCACCTCATTAATAGGCAGACATGAGACTACTCTCAAACCACCCTGAAAGTGAAGTTATTTTTCTTTGCTAAATAGAACACTATAGGACTGGCCCAAAACATTTTGTTGTCTGAGGCAAAGCAAAAAAAAAAAAATAGCTGCTACCTTATTCAACCTTGGGTAACTTATTCTAGTTCCTGAGGCAAATTGGTTCACAACTCTGTCTCCCCGTCCCTGACTCTGCAAATATTAAATAAAATAAAATAACTACCGTATTTGCTGCCCTCTCAAGCTAGCTGTAATCTGCTGCCTGAGACAGCTGCTCCACTGCCGAAGGGAAAGATCCTCTCTCAGGCACAAATTCTAAAAATGGAATGAGGAAAATATTAATCTCAAGCACATCAAGAAAGCAGGGCAGCTGGGCTACCATTTAGGAGTATAAAACTGTAAGTCTTGAAGTGTGCAGCACCACTAGAGTAGTCTCAGACTGTGAAAATATTAAAGTACCCTTCCCTCAGACTGACACGCAACTGGTGTGTTGGACTATAGTTCACATTGTTCCCAGCCAGCCTGGCTGCATGATGGAATACGTAGTCCAATGTTGTAAGAGAGTACTAAGTTCAGAAAGGATCTTCCGCAGGGTTTTCACTGCTGGTTCTCTCTTTCTCTATTTTCAAGGTAAACTATTAAACATTTAAAGAGCTTTAATTTTAATTGCATTTTAATAATGACGAATGTGATTCTATTTTAATATTAGTAACTTTATTGGATGTTCATTTTCTGTTCTTTTTTAGCAGAAAAACATTGTGTCCTGTTTCTGGGAGAAAGGTAGCATTTTAAATACACAATCTCAGCACTGTGTCCCCTCAGCATCCTCCGGCTGTATTTCCCCCGTCATTCTGGACTTGAATGTAAGGCAATAGTAGATCAAATCTGCATGCAACCGGCCGAACAAGGCGGCTCACAGTAATTTCTGCAAAATTTCTGGTTGTTCTTTTTTAATTTGGGGAATAATATGTTCCCACTGATTTTCTGCCCTTTAAGTATGCTTTTTAAATTAATATCCTGACCTTCCTATTCTATTTCGTCCTCACTTATCATCATTGGAAATGTTTTTGACTATATGATTTCCACCTCTTCTCCCTTGGAACTCCAACCCCCACAGAGAAATAAGTGCACAGTTTTTTTTATATTTCAATACTCCTTCCTTGTGGACGCCTTGCAATATAACTACTTCAGGATTTATTTGTTTGCTTCTATTTATGATGCAACATACATATATTCCTAATTGCTCCCAGTCCACTGATATTATAAGACAAAAATCTTCATTTTTGTCATTTTGCTTTAGAGAACTAATACTATTCTCCTTCAATGAGATCTCCCTTTCTAATTGTCCGCAGCTGTTCCCAATTATTTTTGTATTAACACAGGAATTTGCATTTTCTGTTTATACTCCATGATACTATGTTTGGGTAACAAAGTTAACACTGCTATCTAGAAAAACAATAAACAACAACAGCATTATAAACATAGAAACTAGAGATGGGCACGACTCAAAAAATGGTGTTTCGTTTGTTGTTTGGTTGTTTAGGGGTCCATTTCGGTTTGTTTTCATTTTCGTTGGGTTTTTTTTGCAAATTTTTCATTTTTGTTTTCATATGTAATGAACCGAAAAAACAAAAATGAAAACGAAAAATTCCTGTTTCGTTAGCATTCTTTTCAGTTCAATGTATTTGCCGCAATGAAAACGAAAAACACGGCAAAATTTTTCGTTTCTGTTTCCGTTTCCGTTTTGTTTTGAAAAATTTTCATTTTCGTTTTTGTTGCGTAACGAAAACGAAAAAATGAAAATGAAAACGAAAAATAGCTCGTTTCGTGCCCATCTCTAATAGAAACCATCATGAAAAACATCCAAGCCTCTACATCAAGTTGTAAAGTTTTGTGTGAAGAGAGTGTTAAAATAGTTAAGGGGGTTTATGGAAGAAGCAACTGTGCAAATGAGTGCTTTTGAAATTGAATCCGGAACAATAGTTTATTATAACTATTTAAAACAATTAGCTACCTCCAGATGAGAAAATGTATGGGGATAAGTCACTCAATTCAACTTTACATTATCAGAACTTCACGCTGCTTTGGGCACTGACATTAAACAACAGTCATAATAGATTTTCCTCCATAGACTGGGTAAGCACTTAAAATAAAGTTCATCTTAAGGGGTGGAGAAATCTGTCACTTTTGCTTTCTCCCCCATTCAAAATATTGCAGATTTTGGTGAAGTATAGTTAAAACAAACTGAAAAGAAATCCATGGCCTTCTGTTGCATATTCCTCTTTTTTAAGAGGTTCCTCTGATCACAGTATGCTGCAATATTAATCTTTTTCACCCTTAATAAAGGATGGCCACCTTTCAGATGCCACACACAGATATACCCGGGCCCCAGAGGACCATATACATTCACGTGAACCTACCTGAGAATTGCAAATCTAATAGAAAAGCCGTACTGTATAGTGGTGAAAAAAACTTTTTTAAAATGGGTGGGGGTGGGGGTCTAGAGCAGAAGTACTGCTGGCCTTTGCAGGACACAAGCTGTGGGCTTTCCAGACCATTTTTACCCTTTCTTTTCAGTTACTAATTCAAAGTGATATAAAAATAAACTCCTTCGCTGACATTTCACAGACCTATGAGGGAAATCAGTTTGCCTTTACAAGGTAAGCCTCATTCTACAGTCTGACACTACAAGCAGACTTGAGAAAGAAAGGTCATGGAACTCTGCACGGTGTGATACCAAGAGTGCAGACAAAGTGGTCAACAGTGTAATGCACACCCATCTGATGAGAAGGCTTGGCAGTTTACAGGGCAGTTTGAAATCTCAGTTATAATGAAGAAGAGTAGAAATTGGGTCCTCCAGTGATACTGCCCTATCCCCCAATTAAGGTTTTCCCAGTGATGATATCTATTTTCCTCACTTTTCTGTTTCTGTTCCTTGTATATATCGTTTCACAAATGCCAAAACAAGAGACCCAGAGAAACACACCAAACACTACTGTTGAACAGAGGACAAGTTACCTTAGCAACAGAAAGTTCTCAGAGTGTCTCATTCCTTCAGGCTGTAATTGAGTTTATGAGCCTTCACATCTGCTTGTAAAGTGAATGAGGCACCTGGGAATGTGATTGTTGAGCGAGGAGCAAGAAATTAGAAAATAGCAGACATTTCATTGTTAATTTCCTACACACTGTGATGGCAATGAACATTCAGATGTTTGCAGTGACTGTATAAACACACACACACATGCATATACGCATTCAACTAGCTAGAATGAGACATAACATGGAAATTGTGTTAAAATGTTGTCAGATAAAATAATTAACATGCAATTATATTATTGATAATGAAGATAACTGGTGCACCAGTTGTTCCCGGTTAAGAGGAAGAACTCCTGTTTTCTGATTCAAGTTATAGAGTATACAATCATCTCCATCATACCTTCAAGGAAATGTATTTATTTATTTATTTATTTTTATTTTGAATATTTTTACCCTGCCTTTCTCCTTGGAAAAGGATTTGCACCAGAGTTGCCAGTTTCTCAATTCCGTCTCTTCCACTCATTGTACTTTGCTGTTTAACTACAGAGGAAAGTTGCACTCAAGTGCACAAATATATATATCTTATCTACCAAGGACCAGAGTCATGGTATTGGAACAAACTTTAGTCATGCACAAATAGCTTTTTTGTAATTCTTCACACCATTTAAGGGCAAAGAAACTGAGGAAAGTTGGCCATTTCAGTGATTCTCCGCCCTCCCCCATGGGAAGGAGAAATTCTCCCACAGTTTTTCAGAAGTGGGGTTCCTTCAATAGAAGCACTCATAGGACAGCTGTGTTAAGTTGTCCAAGAAGCCTTACTGTTACTGCAAGTGAGAACAACAGCAACCATTTTCACAACTGGCTCACCATTTTGCCTCTTCCACGTGCCTTCTGTCTGGTGTCATTGTGAGGCAATAGGATGGTAGGCAGCCCTAAAAGCAACAGGGAAAAATATAGAAGTAGCACCATGCTCTATATTAAAGACTTTTCCTGCCAAATATCTTCTGAGACATTTGGTTTCAGAGATGGTCCTTGTTCAATGTTCAGGGTCCTCTCCAGGGTCTTTTAATGTTACATTTTGGAGGGGAACATTCTGAATATTAGGAGTATTCTTTATTTGCATTAGCCACATGAGCCTTGTGGTGCAGTTGTTAATCTGTTGTACTGCAGCCATAACTGTGCTCATGACAGGGGGTTGAATTCTAGGTTGCAGGCTCAAGGTTCACTCAGCCTTCCATCCTTCTGAGGTTGGTAAAATGAGTACCCAGTTTGCGGGGGTGGGGAGGTAATGTGTAGCCTGCATAATTACTTGTAAACTGCCTAGAAAGTGCTTTAAGCAGCACATTTGGCTTTTGCCTTTGCAGGTATTTATTTATTTATTTATTTATTTATTTATTTATTTATTTATTTATTTATTTATTTGTGTGGCTTCTAGACTGCCCATCTGGCAACCAAGCCACTCGGGGAGGTTTACAACAACAAGTAGTACATGAAAGTTATTAGGATATGAAACCAACAGACTAAAGGTGCAGTTCCACTGGCAATTTGAATCAATTTCTGTTTACGATTTTTAAAAAAAATGGATTTGGGTAATGGGGTATTTAAATCAGTTGCCATCTTTACATTCACTTAATGGAAATTGATTTATTTCTGCCGATTTAAGCCAGTTTTGGTATCTACATTGATGAAACTGACTGTGGTAAACTGATAAATTAATGGCTCCATTCAGTCAAAAACATCAAAAGGCAGTAGCTGATGCATCACCAAACAGTGCTATATTTGAAATAAAGAGAGAGAGAGAGTAGAAGCTGTAGTGGCGATACAGCTGACATTAAACAGGGGCACAGAGTACATTGATTGCACCATCCACATCCGCCAAAACAATCTGATTTAAATTGATTTACAAGCAAGTTATTTTAACAGCCCTTTGCCAGTTGGTTGAAAAAGAAAAACTCGCTTTGGAGCCTAAATGAATTTATTTCACTAGTATGTTGTATGCATGAGCTATTATAATTTAATTTAAATAATGCTTACATCCTTTTAACCACAGTTCTTTTTGCCTATGGGACTGCCTCAAAAAATCAAGAAACAATAGATAGATAGATAGATAGATAGATAGATAGATAGATAGATAGATA
>JAHTLZ010000204.1:87307046-87317885 GCA_023846285.1 Phrynocephalus versicolor | reverse complement strand
TTCATTAAGACATTCTCTAAGTTCTGGCCATTGAGTTTCCCCAAGTTCCTCATAAGCCAAGCGACAAACTAAACAAATTTCTGCAGTCTCATGTCATGAATTCCCAGCTCCTTCTCCTTTGCACAGTACCTTCTGAAGGGGACAATTTACATCAGAGAAGGTAAAGGAGGAAAGGAGGGACTAAACCTCCTTTTTCATTCAGCCACTTCTCCCAGCTGCTTTAATCCATAGGGGTTGTGGGCAACAAACACCCCATCCACTTTGGATACAAACAATTCCATCCTGCAAGTATCTGCAAAGGAAAAATGTTATTGGACCTTTGCTAAATGTGAGTGCCATGTGTGTAACATGTACAGTAGTTTGCCTATGTAATACAGTATTAACCTGTCTGAGCCTCACCTGACATAAGCTCAATATAAGGCCATAGATGTTTTCTGGAATGCGCTGAGGCCAACAAAATGTCCTTTTCCTCTTGGCTCACCTAGCTCAGACATTGGTAAAGTGTGGGATTCCATATGTTACTGGGTTACAACTCCCAACATTCCTCATCATTGCCTGTTCTGCCGAGAGTCAAATGTATTTGCAGTCTAAGAATATCTGGATGCTCACTCTTCAACCCCCTCAAACTAAACTAGGGTTGGGCAATCTTCTGAAACCAAATTTCCAAATTATGGAGAGCATTAAAACCAGCAAGGATCTTCTCCTGCAGCATCTACACTTGCTAAAGTCCACCTTGGCTTAAGAAGCTGTGGGTCTTTAAACGATAGTGATATCTTTTCATGGAAGTCCAGTTGCCCTTACTCAAATTCCAGATAACCTCACCTGGATGACTGAGAATCTTCACAGACATCTTTTTCATGGAGTTTCAACCACGTTGTGGGATGAAAACCTAATTTGTTGATATTGTTTTCATGTTGAATGGAATCTGGCCTTGTGGAAGCCCTATCTGAGATTTACACCATAATAAGGGGGGGGGGTTAAGTGAGGACGACTTAAACATTTTTGGCACCTCCTGTTAATATCAAATATCAAAATATTTGTCTGGGAGAAAGCAATCCGCTAGAAGCCCAATACTGCCTTTTGATAAGTTTCCACCAGCCTCCAAACAAATGTGAACCATTATAAATGAAAGTGACAAAGAATTCCTCTGGCAGGAACATTCATAAGTTTAACTGTAATTATCGCTGTACCTGGAGGACACCACCAGTCTTTTGCAGAATATATGTCACTTTAGATTGACAGTTAAGATGTGAAGCAAATGTGCCCTGGATCGGGATTAATGGTAATGTAATGAATAGTTGCAATTAAAGGCAGTGCTTTCTGTTAATTGATCAACTCCTTCTAAATTAGACTTTAGAAGGTCTTATACTCTCTCCCACCATGATACTACAAGGGACACTGTTGGGAAGGGAGGGGGACAGCAAATGTCATAAATCCAGTGAATCTTAACATTTCTTGGAAACCCTGCATGTAATTTACAACTAATTGTGCAACTTTTGAAGAAAGGTTTTCAGAATTATGGAGGACAGTAATATGAGCAAATAACTTCCAAGCAGCATTTGCAGTGAAAATCCTTAATATTACGGCTGGCTTATGGTCTGAGGAAGTGCTGAACCTTAGCTGAAGTGCACATGTGCTGCTTACATGAAGCCTGATGGTGCAGTGGTTAAACAGCTGCACTGCAGTTAAAACTGTGCTCACATCCTGGGGTTCAATCCCAGGTAGCCAGCACATGGTTGACTCTGCCTTCTCTCCTCCTGAGGTCAGTAAAATGAGGACCCAGCTCGTGGAGGGGGGCATGTGTAGCCTGCATAATTAAATTGTAAACCACCCAGAGAGTGCTTTAAGCACTATGGGGTGGTATATAAGCAACACACTTTGCTTTTTACAACACAGGTAGCCCATGTCTGATGATCACAGGTAAATTTAAAATTCAGCTAAATGACCTCAGTAAAAGAACAAACCTAATCCTTGTTACTGTGTGTCATTTACCATTTCAGCTTCCACAGGTGAATGTCTATAAAAGGCTTTATGAAACAAACACTTCCAATATTTGTCAGTGCATCTTAAGAATCATCAGATGTTTCCCATAAGCAGCCAGCACTCACCTATTGTCATTTACAATGACCAGCTGGGAAATGTCTTTGATTAAAATAGTTAGATCAACAATGGCAATCCTAGTTGCATCTTCAAAGACTAATAAAGGAATAATTAAGAGGCGAGAACAAAGAAGGTTTTGTCAGGCCATTAGGAACCAACTTCAGAACTTTTCCCACTAACTTGGTACATTTCTCAATTAGAGTCTGCATTATGGCAACATCTGGTCCCAAATCAATTTCACAAAATAATTATGCCAGGCACTGCATGTGCATACCTGAACAGAGCGCTGTCTAGCAGATGCCGCTCCAAAAGTACTGAGAACTCCAGTGTCTTTTAGAGGGCTTCTTAAGGACGTCACCTAACATCGCCTAATGAACTCTTTCTGTTTGATGAGTTTTCTCCTAATGTTTCCTTTCTTTCTTCTAGTGTTCTTGATATATTATTAAATGTGAGAGCATCAGAGTAGTGGGAAATGCAGAGGTAAAATTCAAAGCATAGGAACTGTTAAACATACAGACGTGCAAACGCCATTTCTTTTCTGCTGCACAGCAATAGCAAATGCTTCTGAGGTTACTTTGCTTTGAGACAGAAAGCTGGGAGGCCGACATCTCACAAAGTTTAGGAACAGGGATGAAGAACGGGTGGGTTTTCACAAGTTGTTGTACTACTGCTCCCATCAACTCAATCCAGGACAGCTATAGATAGGTAGAGCTGTGCAAATGGTACCCCCAAATCGTCTTCATAGCTACAGTTGCCAATTAGTAGCTTTGTCCAAACACTTTTTGTGTAACATGTAGGCAAAGGGCTATGGCTTCATACCCAAACACACTGGTGATCATCATAGTCCAAGACACTACTTCAAAGTAATTTCTTAAAAGTATTGATACTAAGTTCAATGTCACTTGTGGGAAGAACTAAGTATTGTTTCTTTTGCACATGACTGGCAACACCATGTTTTTTGTCATTGCTGGTATAATAAGAACTATTTACTTATTACTTTTTTGTAATTTTAGAGTTGCCAAATTGCTTTCTTGGGAAACTTTGAGGGGATTGTTTCAAAATGTAAGCCATTTCCTTACATTTTAATGGATCTCTCCCCCACCTCCACCCCCACTCCCACAACACAAAAGCAATTTCAAAGAAACAGAAGAAATAACACAAAATGTGAAACCCAGCAGCAAGTCACAATTAGAGATGGGCACGACTCAAAAAAAAATGGTGTTTCATTTGTTGTTTGTCACTTAGGGGGTCCGTTTCGGTTCGTTTTTGTTTTTCGTGAATTTTTTTGCAAAAAAAATTGTTTTCGTTTTGTTACATAATGAAACGAAAAAACGAAAACGAAAATGAAAAATTGCTGTTTCGTTAGCATTCATTACCGTTCAATGTATTTGCCGTAACGAAAACGAAACACACAACAAAATTTCTGGTGTTTCGTTTCGTTTTGTTTTATTTTGGAGACAAAAGTCGTTTTTCGTTTCGTTACGTAACGAAACGAAAAAACGAAAATGAAAATGAAAAATTGCTCGTTTCGTGCCCATCTCTAGTCACAATTAGAGATGGTACAATGAATCTATGAAATGTGCAATGGTGTTAATTCAACACATTCCCACTGATGGGCCTACTTTAATTGTGACTTACTATTGGATTTCACCCAAGGAGTTATCAACCAAAAATAGTAACAATGAGTTACTTCTGAAGGCTTTATTACAATGAGTTCTATAATGAATTAATTTTCTAAAGCAATTTCCTGAGTAATCTCTACAGCACAGAGAGCTACTACAGTTGCTGTTGACTTTGAGTACTGACAATAGCAGGAACAACAAACCAACAATAGTGACTACTGAACTTTGGTGGAAGCAGCAAATTAGATATCATAGGTCCCTCCTCAACAAGGTTTTAGGTGGTCCAGGAAGACCCAAACTCCAAGAACCTACTCACCACTGAATTAAAGGATCTTCAAACAACAAAGGATAAGGAAGCCATATGGTCGAGAACCTGGAGAACGACTGCCAAATTAAGTACCCAGGTCTATTTACCTGTCTAAATATATCACAGATTTATATTATACAGCAGTAGCCCTCCACATATTGTTAGAATTCAGTTTTGTGCTTTCTTCAGCATTGACTTTGTGGACTAAAGTAGCCACCCAACAGTGCTAGAGGGATAGATATTCCCCATACTTAGCATTAGAGGGGAGTGCTTTGTCCATTCTGTGAGGCCCATCGCCACCCGGCCATCTGGGCTGCTTTCCGGCCTGCATCAAAGTGCTTCTTCATGGCTGCTCCAATCTGGGCAGGGGTCTAGCCAGCCCAGTCCCCCTTCTGCCAGCAACTGACCATTCTGGTGAGGAGGTGAGATGGGAAGTCTCCCTGCACTGCCAATGAGTGGTCAGCAGACTAGGGAAATGGGACCAGGCTGGCCAGGCCCCTGCCCAGATTGGAGCACTATCACCAAAGAAGAACCCCAGCAGTGCACAGATGTGGTAAGAAGACTTGAATATCCCCCCATCCTGTGGGTGAGTTGAGTCTAGTAATGTCAAGCAGCCCCAGATCTTGGGTTACTAAAATGGTAATATGTTACTGAGTTTTAAATGTCAGGCAAAAAAAAAATCAAAAACAAAAACAAAAACAAAAAGGGGATAAGAACATTGTGGCACCTTAATGATTAACTGATATATTTTATGTAAGCTTTTACATACAAGTTCACTTGAGTTTCAAATGTATCAATACGGTTACTTCTTATTTTCCACTGAGACTGGAGACTATACACTATGATTTTAAGTTGACTTCTAAGGCATATTCATCATCCTGTCTGACACTTGCCCAACATGAATGCTTTGCCCATCATGTTTTTTTAATCTAACGGGTTTGGTAGTTCCAATATTTCAATAGACTTATTTTCCCTCGCCTTCAAAAGAAGTTATTTGCTCCACACTTGCATCCAATATAGTGTGGTTTTGTTGCTGTAGCCTTGGTGAAAATGAAAGTTGCCAGCCCTTAATCTCTCTCTCTCTCTCTCTCTCTCTCTTCCAATTTGGACAGTCATGTGTGTGTGTGACTAAGTAATTGTGCTATTTTAGGATCTTGCTACAATCAGTTCAAGAAGTGACCTCATTGGTTGCTATTCACTGTTCTCCTCGGAGCCATGGTTACTAGAGTGAAGAGATCATCACATCAACGTAGAGTCCTCCATCTTCTTCTGATTAGAGTGAGGTGCTAGAGTTCCTCCTGCTGCCTTTCTGTTACCTAGGACTGAGCCAAAAATATTGGGTGGGGACCTTTTACCTTTATCTTTTATGGCCACATTTCACTGTGTGATAAAACCTCTAAAAGAGTCCATTTCATAGTTATTCTTTATACTCTTGTAAAAACATTGATTGTTCTGTTTATTTAAATGGTATGACTTCCACATCATTCCACCCGTGTGCTTCAAAATCTGATTATTTTGCCTGGTAACAATATCCTACCCACTGTGTGGGCTCTATTTATGTGGCATTACCCACATAGTCGATCCGGGAAGGAATATGTGATCAACACCAGGGACACAATTGGCTTCAAGTGTTCTTAAAAAAAAAATCTTACCCTGCTCAAATTACTTGTTGTGTCTGTAGACTCAAAGCTAGTAGGAAACAATTTGGTGCAAGTAGTTCCCCCACTTCACTTGGTTTCCATGCAAAGCCAATGTAGTTATTTCAACTAGATTTTAACAGCTTGTATACCGTACCCAGATTAGAGTATATGTACAACACATTCTGAATGGTATATAATGGGAATTTCAAGGGAGAAAATGTCCTCATTCTTTAGCTCGTGGTATCACTTGGCAGCTAGTGTGTTTCCATTTCAACTGCCACAAAATGAAACAAATGAAGAAATAAAAAAAAAAACCTCTTCTTTGTAGGATTCTCCTCAGACCTGGGGAAACCTTGAGAATGTCTAAACTGGTTTATTCCTGCTAATATGAAAACCAGCACTGGGGTAGGGAGTAGGTAGCGCATCAGTTATATGTAGTCACATATCCACTCACTAAATCAGTGATGGTGGAACCTTTGGCACTCCAGATGTTTTGAACCACAACTCCCACAGTCCTTTGCCATTGGCAATCTAGGCTCAGAATTCTGGGAGTTGTAGGCCAAAACATCTGGAGTGCTAAAGGTTCGCCTCCACTGCACTAGATTGTATTCTTTACTGTGTATTTTGAAGAACAAAACTCACTGCTAATACACAAAAAGAAAAGGAACCCCAAACAAAACTGTTTGTCTTGAACCAGCTGGAATATATATAATTTTTTTTATTTCCCCCCCCCCCGGTCTGGGCCTCGACCATTTGAGATCTATGGAGTCCACCGGGCGTTCCATCAGGGTGGTGTCGGGCCGCGGGAGATACGCTGCGGGTCGACGGGCCGATCGGCTAAGGAGAACTCGGGACAGACATTTATTGCCTGTCCCCCGTTCTGACCCGTCGTTCCGCCGCCAAATGGATGGGATCCAAACCGTCTGTCCCCCTGGCCTGTCTTGTCTGCTCATTAATGCCAGGTCGGTACATAATAAGATCCCACTCGTCCACGATTTGATTGTGGACGAGAGTGCCGACCTGGCCTTCATCACGGAGACCTGGGTGGGCGAGGGGGGTGGGGCTTCCCTCACCCTCCTTTGCCCCCAGGGCTACCGTTTAGAGCAGCTTGGCAGGCCGGGGGGGCGGGGGGGCGGGGTGGCCATGGTCTTCAGGGACTCCTTTTGTGTCAGTAGATCCGCTATGTTGGTGAGTCCGGGATTGGAATGTCTCCACCTTATGGTGGGCCAAAGGGACAGGTTTGGGGTAGTGCTTGTGTACCGTGCTCCCCGCGACCCTGCACTTACCCTTCCAGAGCTCTCCGAGTTCATCTCGGCGGCACTTTTGAGGTCCACCCGCCTTTTGGTGGTGGGGGATTTCAATGTGCACGCCGAGGTTGGGCTGTCTGGAGTAGCTCTGGAATTCATGGAGTCCATGGCCTCCATGAACCTGTCTCAGTTAGTCATCGGTCCCACTCATAAAGGTGGACACACCCTGGACCTGGTTTTTGCCTCCACATTGCGGGGGTTCGATCTGGGGGTCGGGAGGTTGCAGGCCCGGCCCGTGTCATGGTCAGATCATTATCTACTGACTTTCTCTGTTGCAGTAGCCACCCCGCCCCGCGGGGAGCCGGGCCCGTCCATCTGGGCCCGTCCCCGGAGGCTCCTGGACCCTACGCGGTTCTCGGAGGCCCTCGGGGATGTTCCAGACGGTTTGGATGACGATCCGGCCGACTCCCTAGCCCAAAGGTGGTTTGAGGAGGTGGCTGGGGTTGTCGACCGGATCGCCCCCAAGCGCCTGATCCGATGCCGAGCCCGCATGTCTCCTTGGTTTACCGAGGAGCTGCGGGCGATGAAGCAAGAGCGGAGAAGGCTAGAGAGCAGATGGCGGAACGCTCGGACGGCTCAGAATTGGGCTGCGGTTAAGGCGTTGAACGGTCGCTACTCCCGTGCGATAAGGGCGGCTAGGAGATCTTTTGCCGCCCTGAGAATTGGTGAGGCCTCGAATCGTCAAGCGGAATTGTTCCGTGTGGTTCGAGACCTCACCAATCCCGTTCCGCCAGGGCCTCCTCCTGGTGATTTCACCAGTGAGTCATTCGCAGCCTATTTTAAATCTAAGATAGAGGCCATCCGTTCCGAGCTGGACACCGGTTGCTCTGATCCGGCCCCTGTCATGGCCAGCGTCGGGCCGCCTCGGTCGCCTCGGTTTGTTGAGTTCGGACCTGTTACACCTGTGGATGCCTCCAGGGCGCTGGGACACTGCAGGCCTGCGGCTTCTCCGTTCGACCCTTGCCCTGCCTGGTTGATTAAGAGCGCAGGGGGGAGCATGCCGAAATGGGCTTCACTGATCGCTTCGGCCTCCTTCAGAGACGGGATTTTTCCCAGTCTTCTGAAGGAGACGGTGGTGAAGCCCATTGTTAAAAGATCCGGCTTGGCTGTGGACGATTTGTCCAACTATCGTCCCATAGCCAATGTTCCCTTTTTGGGCAAGGTGATTGAGCGAGTCGCCGCCCTGCGTCTTCAGTCGTTCCTGGAGGAGAACCATGTCTTGGATCCTTTCCAGTCCGGGTTCAGGCCGCGTCATGGGACCGAGACGGTCCTGGTCGCGCTGCATGATGATCTGTTGAGGAGGGCTGACAGGGGTTGCTCTACCCTGCTGGTCCTTCTCGACCTGTCAGCGGCTTTTGATACCGTCGACCACGGTATCCTGCTGGAACGGCTCTCGGAGGTTGGGATTGGGGGCCAGGCCTTGGCCTGGTTCCGGTCCTTCCTTGGGGGCCGTACCCAGCGAGTGAGCTTGGGGGGTGAGTTGTCGGCTCCCTGGACACTCCCTTGTGGGGTGCCGCAGGGGTCGTCACTCTCCCCAATGCTCTTTAACATCTATATGAGGCCGCTGGCTGAGATCATCCGGAGTTATGGAGTCTGCTGTCATCAGTACGCTGATGACACGCAGCTCTATCTCTCCTTTTCCACCTGTGCAGTGGAGGCCGTCCGGATCCTTGATCGCTGCCTGGCTGCGGTGCTGGACTGGACCAGGACTCACAGGCTCCGGCTCAACCCAGGCAAGACCGAGGTTATGTTCTTCGGGGGCTTTTCGGAGGGGTACTGTGGCCCTCTTCCCAGCTTGGGTGGGTCCGCCCCCCAGCTGGCGCAAAGAGTGAGGAATCTGGGCGTCGTCCTCGACCCGGACCTGACCCTGGAACCTCAGGTGTCAGCCGTGGTCAGGTCGGCCTTTTACCATCTAAGGCTTATCGCCCAGATTCGCCCGTACCTCGATGAGAGTTCCCTGAGGACTGTGGTACAGGCGCTGGTCATGTCGAGGCTGGATTATTGCAACGCTCTCTACATGGGGCTCCCCTTGAACCTTGTTCAGCGACTGCAGCGGGTCCAGAATACGGCGGCCAGGCTGGTGGTTGGCGCGCGCCGTTATGACCGCGCCACCCCTATCCTGGTCCGCCTACACTGGTTGCCCGTTGCCTCCCGAATAAGGTTCAAGGTGTTGGTTTTGACTTACAAAACCCTCCATGGCTTGGCCCCATCTTATCTGACGGAGCGTCTCACCCGGCAATTAGATCCGGCCCGACCCACCCGCTCCTCGGTGGCTCTTTCACTGCGGACAGTCACCCCGAGGGAGGCCCGTAGGGCGAGCACTCGCGGGCGGGCCTTCTCGGTGGTGGCTCCTTCCATCTGGAATCGTCTTCCCAGTGAACTTCGGCGGGCTCCATCGCTGGCGGCTTTTAAGAAGAATCTGAAGACCTTTCTTTTTCGTGAAGCCTACGGCGATGCATAGGGACTTGTGTTTATAATTTTTTTTTCCCCGCCTTACTGCTCTTGGATTTTATTCTTTATTGTTATTATTCTTGGCATTGATTTTTATCTGTTTTATTTGTATGTTGTGAACCGCCCAGAGTCCCCTCGTGGGAATGGGGCGGTATATAAGCGTAATAAATAAATAAATAAATAATAAATGTTTGATGTGTACGCAGTAGCACAGCTGTTCTTCTGTAGGGTGACCTATTATTTTTCTGGAGCAGGGCTGTCAAACTCTGACCACATTAACCTTGAAGCACTGTATCTAGACGTTGTAAATTTCCACCGCCCTGTTGTGCAAAGTGGCTTGGAAGAGACATACTGAAAAACCTGATTTAATGTTATGTTTTCAGAGCAAAGTAAGAAAAGATGGAACAGAAAAAATACCCAAGCCTAATCCCCCAAGAGAAGTAGGTTAGGCTTGGGGGAACACTCAAGGAGTCCAATATAATAACCCACAGCCTTCAGAGCATGGGGATTTCTAAGTTACAGTTCAAAGGTAAGATTTCATTATTATTCAAAACTACCAGGCAGAGTAAATTAAAATTATAAAAACATTAAAAGGCACAGGTCCCCCACACACATGCATGCTAGTCATGTCTTACTCTAGGGGTGGCGCTCATTTCTGTATTCAAGCCGAAGAGCCAATGTTGTGCAAGTCCATGGCCACATGGCCGGCATGGCTACAAGGAAACACTTCCACTTTTTACAGTGGTACCTATTTATCTACTTGCACTCACATGCTTTCGAACTGCTAGGTTGGCAGGAGCTGGGGTTATTAGCGGGAGCTCATTCTGCTGTGTGGTATCTGGGATTCAAACTGCAAAGCTTCCGACTTTGCAGCCAACAGTTTTTGGAGCCTTAGGCTGTTGAGCCAGCACACCCCAGTATTAACTGGTATTATATAACTGATATAAGTTTTGACCAATATTGGTACAGCATGTTTGCTGTTCCCAATAATGCAATTTTTGTAGTTCTGATAGTATTGTTTCTGAGACCTGCAACTGCTTATAATATTGTATGAAGTTTGTTGATGTTAACAAAGCCCCAGTGACTACAGGGACCACTGAGGCCTGTTTCATTCATAAGCAAAACCTATAAACTGCCACATCTCTGTACTTTATTCATTTTTCCAGTTATTTATCTTCACTTTGGCATCCCCTAGAATTGCAATGTCAATTATCCAAACATTTCCTCATTCTATTAATATTTTGCCTGTTATGTTATGTTCAAGGTGTCTATAGTTTGGATCCAGAAATCACACAACATCTTGACCTTGTCATTTTTTGACACCATCTCTTCCTGATGTTCCCATGGGTTTGGGGATGCTAACACGTTGTTGTTGTTGTTGTTGTTGTTGTTGTTGTTGTTGTTGTTGTTGT
>JAHTLZ010000204.1:87257920-87307036 GCA_023846285.1 Phrynocephalus versicolor | reverse complement strand
ATCATCATCATCATCATCATCATCATCATCATCATCATCATCATCATGACCAATGCACTGATTTTGCCACTATCATGTCTAATTTTATAATCTCTTTGTGCACTCTTTGGATGTTCACAGATGAAGTGTGACACAGTTTCATCTTTTTCTTGACAGAGTCAACATTTGCTGTTCTGTATATGATGTCTGAGGTATTGTTCTCAACAAGATAAGCATGTTAAAGGTAAAGGTAAAGGTTCCCACAAACATGTGTGCTAGTCGTCTCCGACTCTAGGGGTGGTACTCATCTCCATATTCAAGGCAAAGAGCCAGTGTTGTGCGAGTACATGGCCATGTGGCCGACATGGCTGCAAGGAAACACTGTTTTACCTTCCTGCTTTTTACAGCGGTACCTATTTATCTACTTGCATTTTACATGCTTTCAAACTGCCAGGTTGGCAGGAGCTGGGGTTATCAGCAGGCGCTTGCTCTCCTGCGTGGCACCTGGAATTTGAACCACCGAGCTGCCAACTTTGCAGCCAACAGTTTTCGGAGCCTTAGTCCACTGAGCCTCCACACCTCCACATAAGCATGTTATTTCATTGCATATCCTTCTCTGAAGCTTTTTGAATTGTTAATAAAACAATTAACAGAGAGAGCAGTAGGATGAATGCTTACACCATGAGTCAGGTTGTTTAGGATGTTATTGTACATGTTTTAATAACTAATGCTTCAGCTATAGTTATACCCAATGCAGGATGCCATAAGGTAGACTAGGTAAGAGCTGAAATATTGAGGTGGAAGGGGCACTTGATAATCAAAACTGGTACCAAAATTAGTGTGATTAGATGGATACATGTCTGAACAATGTTTTAGAAATCAAACTTGTCAAATATTACTCTTTCATTAACCCTTTGGTGTCCCAAACCCTTCAAAAGAGAACAGAATGGCCAGGAATGGCAATCTGCAAGTATGATAAACTAGTAGCAAAATTTACAGCTCACATGTAACTGGACTGGAATGATGCAGAAAGTAACAAAACCTGTCCAAGAACCATATTCCAATGGAAGTTTAGGACAGGAAAACAGTGTTCTATAAAACAGCCCCAAATGTGAACTTCCAAAAAGTACATCCAATCCACCTACCTCAACAGACTAGAGAAGACAGGTGCAACAAGTCCCAAAATGTCCCCTATTGCCACATTCAAGTACCTGCTGTGGGTGGGATATCCTGCAAAGTAGCCCAGAAGGGCAATCTCTGGGAAGGATGACCCATCAAAATGTACCTGTCCCTTCACACCTGAGGATACTAAGGCAACAAACCACAATACCAATATATTCTAGTACTGGTTTCAGAGGAGAAAAAAAATCAATGTTCTGCAAAACAGTGCAGAATGGTAACTTCCAAACTGTTCTGTAGAATATTGATTTTCCATGCTGAAATGAAATTTGGTTCTTGGACATCTTGACTGGCTTATTGCATCAGCCCTGTCTAATTAAATGTGAGTCATGCATTTGGTTGTTTTATCCTGTTCAAAGGTTGCCCTTCAGTCCCCTCTGTTCAGTTCTGGCTGGTCTGGGAGCATTCAAGGTTTAATGAAAAAGTAATATTTGTAGAGATTGATTTCTAAAATATTGCTCTCACATCCTGCTAGTTTCGTTATTTAATTTTAACAACAAGTGCCTGTTCCTACAGATTATAGTTGTTATGAAAGCCCAGACAAAATAAGGGTTTGATCTGGAAGGATCCAAATTGAAAACATGGAGCAGCTGTTCTCTTCCAGATCAAGCAGAAGACTGAAAAAAACAGAGTGTGTTCTTCTGGGTTCTTGGAAGGAAGAGTGAGACGGACATGTGGTAGACAAGGATAATCCAGAAGCAAAGTGACTTAAAGGTAGAAATGGGCATGAAGCATGTTGTTCCAAATTGTCAAAAACTGTATGTGCTGTACCACATGTGCTGTACGTTCTCTCGCCTTACGCCTAATCCTCATCTGATTGAGGGCTACCAAAGGAAGTGGAGAAGGGAAGTCCATGCTTCTGACTGGCCTAGTCATTTTCCTGACAAGGGAGACCCAGGCAGCACATGCACCTAGTGAGTAGGGAAGCGGAGGGAACATGCGGCACCTGTAGTGCCGCGCATACAACTTTTGATGACTCGGCACAACTAGTTCTGTGCCCATAAAAGGAATGCCTATGCTTCTGTGAACCTGTCTCATCCCCAAGACCAGTCACATAGATTCTGCTCAAGAGCTGGCCACTATGTTTTTGTTGTGTCTCAACAAGAGATAAACTCATCCCTAGGAAAAGTGAACCCCCCTCTCTGTGTGTGTGTTTGTGTGTGTGTGTGTTGCGTTGTTACAGTCATGACTGACTCTTCATGACCCCATGTCCATGCATGGAGTTTTCGTGGCAGGAATACTGGAGTGGTTTGCCAGTTCCCACTCCAGGCGCCTACAGCACCTGGTATTCCCTGGTGGTCTCCCATCCAAGTAGTAACCAAGGCCGACCCTGCTTAGCTTCCGAAATTAGGCAAGATCAGATGTGCTTAGGGCATCCATAGAAGCAACCTAGCTTCATTCAAAATGTTATTTATTTAAAATATTTTCTCCAAAAAAAGGACCCAAGGGAGCCTTTCTTGTTTATTTCTTTTAAACAGAATAGAAAGACTTGCTTGTTGACAGTTGCTTTTCATTGATTAATGTAAGACTAACTGGTCTATGCTTCAAACACTAGCCAGATAGCTCAGTGGTTTGGGTATATGGTTATGGAGTCAGAGGTTGATAGTCTGATTCCCCACTATGCCTCCTATGAGTAATGCCAGCCTGTGTGGCCATGGATAAGCTACACACTGCCAGGGCACCCCCAGAAGGAGGGGACAGTAAATTACTTCTGAGTATTCTCTACAAAGAAAACCTTGAAAAGGGTAGCCATCAGTCTGAGATGATTCAACCGCACATGACTAGCTGCAGGCCTTGAAAGGAAGGAAGGAAGGAAGGAAGGAAGAGAAAGAAAGAAAGAAAGAAAGAAAGAAAGAAAGAAAGAAAGAAAGAAAGGGACAGAGAAGAAGCAAATTATCATTAATCACAGAGGCTTTAACTACATAGAGAGGCAGTAAAACAATCATTCACACCAAAAGTGTTACCATGCTATGCATATTTTCTTTATAAATATAAATGACCAAGCACCACAATCATCTTAGACCTGATTGCTAATCATAGTGAGCAATCACATTACTCCACCTACATCCTCTTCATTACAGTTTGTACTTCCACTCTATAAACATTACTCTGTGCCCAATAAGGGGAAACTAATATTTAATCCAAATTAGAAAGCTGCCCATTGAAATCCCCTCCCAAGTAATCAGTAGTTGGTATACAATCTTGGGCACGAGTTTTCAGTTTAATCTGAGATCTGTATTACAGAAATAGCAGTAGCAACATGTTGAATCAAAATGGGTCACTTTAGTGGGTTTTGAGGAGAGAGACGGTTACAGTTACCCTGGGTCCCATCACTGGCTGCCCCTTTCCCTTGAACGTGTGGCAAGTTGCAACTCAATGTGAGGGTAAAATACAGAGGGAAACAAACACACATGTCTTCTTACTGGAAGCTGCCAGCTGACCTTTAAGCATGGAAGTCAGCTATTGGGGCATCTGTAAATAGGTTTACCCATTTCTCCTTTGGGAGTTTCGCCATATTTTTTCTCCTGCACTATCTAGTCTAGAAACAAATTTCTTCCAACAGAAATAGTGAATTGTTTCCTTGATGGTTCCTAAACTGCAAACCTCCAGGGTGATTACTATTCAATAGGTAGAAGCTCAACACAAGGCCACTGTGTCCTACAAATATGCATTCCAAACAGAGGCACAAATTGTTACTACAGTGGATCCTCATATAACAAACAGTTTGTATAACATAAAATCTGTACAACATAAAAAATTCCAGAGATAGGGGAAATGTGCTTAACAGAATCGTCTATGGGGCGAATCCATACAACATAAAAATGGTTGTGATTAGGGATTACTCTGTTTTCAATGCATTCCTATGGGAAACTTGTATAAAGGAAAATTTGCTTAACATAATTTCATTGAGAACGAATTAATTCCTTTATACAAGATACCACTGTATTTTGCTTCCTTCTAAGAGATCGTAAAATATCCACCTCACAAAAAAGAAAAGAAAAGAAAATCAACATCAAACAGCAGCCATAGAGGACAAAAGACTCACCTCAGAGCTTTAAATAAATAAAAAATATTGGGTGAGGATGTCACCCTGTATGACTGTGGTGTTACCAGCAGTGTGTAGTCTGAAGAAGTGTGATTAGGCACATGAAAACTTGTTAATCTATACTCTTCTCCCACCAGCACTTCACCAGATTTAACTCTCTTACTATTTGTTTATGTAAGAGTTTATAACATTGGCTTTTAGGTGTCACCAAACAATAGTCTGGTGATCCACCCACCCCCCAAAATAGGTGTGTTTAAACTGGGAAACAAACCTAACTTCTTTAAATGCAATTTAATTAATTTATGATGTCATACAGAAATACTTTTTATTATCTTCCAGAATATTAGCTTGTATGGCTCTCCTTACTGTTTTTATTAATTTCATTAATAAATTTTATTAATTTATTATTATTTTATTTATTCACTTATTATATTTTTATACAGCTCATCTGGCATCAAGGCCACTGATATTATTAATACAGTAATATAGACTTAATTCTTAGCTGTCTTAGCACAACCTTCCCTCACAGTCTCCCCCCGACCCCCACAGATGTCACCCACTATCATATTATAGACCAGTGATGGGGAACCTTTTAGAGACCGAGTGCCCAAACTGTGAATCCATACCATAGGTTCACCAACACTGCTATAGCCTAATACATGCATTGCTGAGTTTTCTGGTTGCATGTTTCTGCTTTCTGGCAGATATTCGAAGCAGACAAGGTAAAGCAGCAGGTAGCCTTATTAGTCTGATGGATAAGAATTTATACCAGAAACAGTAATTTATCACCTATAAAGCTAACTAGTTTTTGTCTTTCACAAGCTTTTGTGTGCCTAATAATGCTTCTTCATATAAATGAAGATGTTCAGTCTCTAGATTCAGGATAAAGCTGCTAGCAGTTTAAATCACAATAACAGCTCTAAATGGGCAACAGATATTCTGACCAATAGTTTAACCACAACTAGAGTAGGCCCACTGACTCAGTGTGGATTTGGTTAAACTGCTATGTGCATTGTACTGATTCAATGGGACTACTGTAGATATGACTTGATAATTGGTTTCAATCATTGTTATGTAATCTGTGAAGTAAACTACTTCTGAGTACTCTGTGCCTAGAAAACTCTGGAAAGAGTTGCTATAATACAAAGAGCAATATCACACGTCCTTTAAAATGCTGATTAAATTTCAAGATAAAGCGTTTCCAAAAATATTGTCCCCACAGCCACCAGGCTTTTAAAAAAACTGGTTATGCTCCCTTTAGCAAGTTTTCCCTGACCTACCGGAGAAATTGGGAATTTTTTGCTCTGGTAAAAAATGTGAGCCAGAAGTCCATGGGAGCTCGCATAAGATCCAGTTTTCCAGTTTTCTGATTTTTTTTCCTAGCCCCAACCAGCTTGTCTTGGGGCTGGCTGGCACTTTTTTAAAAAAAAATTCTCCTCCTTCCCCCCCCCCCCTCCAGCACTGATCAGCGGGCGTTTGGGCTGTCAATGCTGGGGTTTTTTTTGGTTTTTTTTCCCTAGCCCCACCAGCTCCTGGGGCTCGGTGCTTTAAAAAAAAATTAAATTTCCCCTTCCCCCAGCACTGATCAGCTGGCCTTCGGGCTGTCAGCACTGTTTTGTAAATCATTTTTCTTTTCTCCTACCACCACCTGCTGGCCATGGGGTGAACTGCACTTTTTTTAAAAAAATGTACATGGGAATGAAGATCCCACATCTTCAGTCATGTGACCAAGAAAGAAGATCTTCCCCCAGGTGAGATAGCAGCAACTGTGTGTGGGTGAGTGTATCAATTCCAGCTTATGGCAATCCTTCTCAGGGTTTTCAAGGCATAAAGTTCTCAGAGGTAGTTTACTTTTTCCTTCTTCTGTGGGGCCCTCTGGGACTGTGTAACTTGCTCATGGCCACAGGCATACTATAAGACTAATTACTTCTAAGCTCTCTGTAAAATATTTAGGATTGTCTTTGACTTAGGGATCTTCCAGATGGGGCACTGGTTTCGCAAAATATAACTAATCACTCATTGAAGTTCTTGTATTCACCCTCATTTTCTCCAGACACCATGGATCTTATCTTGGTATGCCTAGTGACAAATGATGATCAAAACCAAGGCTTTCTGTAGCCTTTCGACTCTTCTTCAAAGCATGATTTAGTTCTTTTCTTGCAACACCACTTCTTCCTTTTAGGTTTCCCCAATCTGCCACAGCATTTGTAGCACTATACACCCAAGAACCAACAGGACAGATTTTTCCAGCTAGCTGTTGTCTGTCTTCTGGTTCTTTTGCTTCCCGCTTCTTACATCATAATGCTGTAGTCGCGGTCTCCATGGAAACAAAGAATGCTTTGTGAAGGATGCTTTGTGCATGGACAGATTCACTGTACAGCCACCAGTAGTCATACTGGGATTGGTCTCTGCATGAACTACTTTGCCAAAATGGTGAGTGTGTGGCACTGCAGAGTTAAAACAATTGCCATGGATTACACTCCTCTGTGCTTCTGGGGCAGGCAGAAGCTGTAATCCAACAACATATGGACTGACACGTTTGCCATCTTTTGCTTGCTACAAAATCAACAGCCACCCTCAAAAAAACATAAGGAATAGAGAAATTTTTCAGCTGTCCCATATGGCAACATTTCTGTCTCAACTATCGGTTAGAAGGAAGAATAGCAAGGAAAAAAGCTCAAGCATTTTGATTCTCTATTTCAGCTTTTGAAACCAACTTTAAACAATGTGTACAAACAGTGTAGACCTATAGATTATATAGAAAGATGCTTTGATGCCAAATATCCATTCAGGATTCATAGAATCACAGAATAATAGAGTTAGAAGGGAAACTATAAGGTCATCAAGTCCAACCCCTTCGTCAGTGCCTCTCTTGCTCTCTGGAATGATCAAGAACAGATCCTACCCCTCCTCTGGATGATAGCCTTTCAAGTATTTGAACAGTGCTACCATATTTCTGTTTCTTTTATGAATTTTAATTGATATAGAATCCTCTTGTTAAGATTAAATACTAGAAGCAATCTCAGTTCTCCAGCTGTTTGTCCTTAAAAATCCAAAATCACAACACAGATACAAGAGAGGTGGGTAACAGTCAACTCGTGGAAGAGGGAGTCTTCTCTAAAAATTGGTCCAAAGAGGGCTTAGCAGGGTCAGTGGATGTGACGACAGTTGTGGAGGCAGAGATTGGTTCAGCTGCTGAGGTCTCTGGTTGCGCAGTCATAGGTTGGGAGTCCAATTTCTCACTGTGTCTTCTTGAGGAGGCCTTGACTCCATGATCCTCAGGGTCTCTTCCAGCTCAGCAGTTCAAAGCTGATTATAATAACCCAGGGAGTAAGTAAGTAGAATGGGATGGCCGGAATCTAGAACCGGGAACTCTCTACACTGGGAAGGATGCTCTCTGTTTGCTCATTGTGAGTGAGAGGGCTTGACAAAAGATGGTTCACAAACGGAATATATTTGGAGACAGTGTTTAAATCACCACAGAACAAGAGGGGACCATGTGGTTGACAGGAAAGCATATTGAACTTCAGATCATCATTAATGGAATAACAAAATGCAGAACAACTTGGATTAAAGCATAAAGAGAAGTGTCTCTTTCATAAAAGCTGATCTGTAGCACTATTTTCTTCTTATTGATATTATCAAGATTATTCAACAAAATGTGAAGTTCTTCTGAGTTCTATTTTATATTTGTCTAAGGAAACATTTTGTTTCTTATTTATATATATTCCTCAGTTGCCCTGTATGGAGATTTTCACAATGTGGCTGCATTTCATAAACAGAATATAGGTCCACAGTGTCTAGTTCCATAAAAACTCCTGCAAACTTTCCATTATAAGATAGGTGCAATTTTGATGAGCCAGCTAGGGTTCTGTTCAGTTCATTGTTATAGCTGCTTATTCTCCTATGCCATTTGAATTACATATTCAAACAGTGACGGATACAGTCTAAACAAGCTGGCCTTTGGAAAGATCTCCCTGAGTGATTTTTTGCATAAGAAGACAGTGCAGTGGCATTAATTTTGGAAAATACAGTGCAGAAAAGCATCTTTGCAGAAATACACCTCATGGACTCTGGTATCCAGATGGGTGGTATAATAAATAAATAAATAAATAAATAAATGTTATGCAGTAAATCCAAGCTCATTCTCCCAAGAATCTTCATTGCTTCCTTACTTCAGCTCCCAATGAGTGACGGCTTTTAGGTCTTATTGGGCTACTACAGATCAAAGATTATATAACAGTGTTGGCGAACCTATGGCACGGGTGCCAAAGGTGGCACTTGGAGTCCTTTCTGTGGGCACCTGACATCGCCCCTTCACAGCCACTTGTATTCAGGTTAAATTGCTGTATTGGCACTTTAAGAAAAATTAGTGGGTTATGAATCGCAGTTTGGGCACGCGGTCCCTAATAGGTTCACCATCACTGTTACTTGGCATGTTTCTCTCACCTTACCTCATAAGGAAATGCTTTTCTACTGAAGGAACCATTCATGCCTTCAAATGCTAGTCATCAAACACAGAGACATTGTATCACATGATCTTGCATTTACTGTACTTTCTTTTTCCAGATTCAGGAGGAGGTGGTTACATGATAGTGCAGTTCTCAAATGCAATTGTGTTTCTTTGCTCATCTTTGCTAGAGCTAATCTTCTTCCCCAACTGTGGAATGGCACAAAGGAGATATGTAAGGAGTTGGTCTCATATTCCCTTCACACGTTTGAACAGTGAAGTAACAGAACTGGTACAACTACCAGTAAATACAAAGACAGCCAAAGTTTGGGGCATGAAATGGGCAGCTCTATCTGCACAGGAAGAAAGATAGATTAAGCTATACACAGGAGCTGAAATGGGTTCATTCAAGAGTGATACTGTTATAAACCAGCATTCATACTGCAAGGCCATGCACATGATTGTGACTCTTACCTAAGAAGATGATCCCAGGTAACCAATACAGAAAAACGCACCTTGGACTAAAACGGACCATTTATTTAAAAGTATTTCTATCCCACCTTTCTCTTCGAAATGACCTAAGGCCGCTTTACAGAAACCACTATTTCTGCACCTAAAGATGCCAGAAACAGAGCCTTAATTGCAATGCTGCACCACCTTCCAATTACTGCCTAGAAATGCACTGACAAGTTGTATAGTTTAAGTTCTCCCAACTTTCCCCCTTTGAGAGATATGTCATTCAGAAGAGACCATTTTGGAGAGGAATCCCCGGCAGGAAATGTCACACCATTCCCCCTCCAGATATGATCCAGCAATTTAAGTGTCTAGCTGTGGAGCCAGAGGTTGGGAGTTCACCTCCTCATTGTTGTCTTGTTCAGTGGTTAAGTTGTGACCCACTCTTGTTGGCTCCATGGATCAGATCATGCCAGGCCCTCCTGTCTTCCACTATCTCCCAGAGACTGGTCAAGTTCATGTTAGCTGCACTGATGACACTGTCCAAACATCTCATTTTCTGTTGTCCCCTTCTCCTTTTGCCTTCAATCTTTCCCAACATCAGGGACGTTTCCAAGGTGTCCTTTCTCCTCACAAGTACCAAATTATTAGAGCTTCAGCTTCAAAATCTGTCCTTCCAATGAACATTCAGGGTTGACTTCTTCCAGGATAGAGAAGTTTGATCTCATTGCAGTCCAGGGGGCTCTCGGGAGTTAATTCCAGCACCACAGCTCAAAGGTGTCAAATTCTACATTGATCAGCCTTCTTTATGGTCCAGCTCTCACTTCTATACATCACTACTGGAAAAACCATAGCTTTGACTATCCAGACTAGAGATGGGCACAAGACGAACAATTTTTTGTTTCCGTTTTCATTTTTTCATTTTGTTACGCAACAAAATGACAAATGAATTTTGTGTCTAAAATGAAACAAAATGAACAGAAACACTGGAAATTTTGTCGTGTGTTTCATTTCCGTTACTGCCATATGACTGAATTGCTTAAAATGCTAAAAAAACACAAAAAATAAAATTAATGGTAACGAAATGGTAACAAAACAAAAATGAAAACGATTTTTTTGCAAAAATTCGCAAAAACAGAAACGAACTGAAACGGACCCTCCAAACGACAAACGAAATGCCATTTTTTTATTCGTGCCCATCTCTAATCTGGACCTTTGTTGGTAAGGTGATGTCTCTGCTTTTTAAGATGCTGCCTAGGTTTGTCATCACTTTCCTCTCAAGAAGCAAGCATCTTTTGATTTTGTTGCTGCAGTCACCACACTCACCATATGCAGTGATCATAGAACCCAAGAAAGTAAACTCTGCCACTGCCTCCATTTCTTTTCCTTCTGATTGCCAGGAGGTGATGGGACTGGTAGCAATGATCTTAGGTGTTTTTATGTTGAGCTTCAACCCATTTTTGCACTCTCCTCTTTTACTATTATTAAAAAAATTAATTCCTTCTCACTTTCTGATATCATAGTATCATCTGCGTATCTGAAGTTGTTGATATTTCTTCCAGCAATCTTAATTCTGGCTTGTGATTCATCCAGTCCTGCCTTTTGCATGATGCACGTTAAATATAAGTTAACACATCATATGACAGTATACAACTTTATCGTACTCCTCTCCCAATTTTGAACCAGTCAAAATTGCTCCATGTTGTTCCATGTCCAGTTCAGACTGTTGCTGCTTGTCCCACATATAGATTTCTCAAGAGACAGATAAGGTGGTCAGGCACTCCCATTCCTATAAGAACTTGCCATAGTTTACTGTGGTCCACACAATCAAAGGCTTTGTCATAGTCAATGAAGCATAAGTAGATGTTTTTCTGGAACTCTCTAGCTTTCTCCATAATCCAACGCATGTTGGCAATTTAATTTCTAGTTCCTCTAATTCTTCAAAATCCAGCTTGTACTTCTGGGAGTTCTCTGCCCACATACTGCGAAAGCCTTCCTTGTAGAATTTTGAGCATAACCTTGCTAGCATGTGAAATGAGTGCAATTGTACGGTAGTTGGAGTATTGCCCTTCTTTGGGATTGGGATGTAGATACACTGATATTTTCCAATCCTCTGGCCACTGCTAAGTTTTCCAAATTTGCTGGCATATTTCATGAGGCACCTTAACAGCATCTGTACCTCCTTGAAAATTATCCAAGGGGTCACTTTCCACTCTCAAATTCTAAGATTTTTATTTTACTAATAATTATTATAATTCTGAATGGACCCTTCTAACTCCTGAATGCAGCCTTTAGAGGATGAATACACAACATTCAAGAACACATGCATCTTTTCTCTTAATGATGGTCTTTACAAACATTTTTGTGCTGAAAACAAACAAAACATCCCTGCAGTGGAACCAGAATCTACAGACTGAATATCTGCAATGATCTACTCAGTATGAAAGACATTTCCTTGTTAAAAGACTGCTTTATTTATGTCTTTTGGGTAGGTGGGGGATTTGGGGTTCAGTCACCAGAATGTAGAAAGCCAATTCCTACTTTACACTTTGAAACTAATGAAATCATATTGATACATTAAGGGATTGGGACAATCATTAATGAAATATGCTTGTTTCATTCTAAAGGTCGATCTCTTTCTTAAGAAAGAAGTACAATTTCAATTAGGCTAACAGGGGAAATAAGCATAAACACTGCACAGAGGTGAGACATCAATGTAACCTAGCAGTGTCACCTTTTCCAATGCATTGTCCCTTGGGAACATTGATCTGAAAATATCCCTTTCCTTTGAATGGACGTTATCTTGGCCTAAGAGAGCAATCTTTATAAATATGTCAGCACATCCTTTTCCTCTCGGCTTGGCTCCCTGGGGCAGTACTGCATATTACCACGCTCTTAGGAAATCCAGACAGGAGCACCATAGAGAGTTTTACACAAAAAGCAAACCCAGCATTTGGCAGCATTCATAGTGCTGGGGAACTTTGGACCTTTCAGGTGGGCCAATCGGGACAACAACTTCCCATTCCGTTGTTCATTCTTACTGGTGCTTTTGGGAGCCATGGTCCATCTGGAAGATCAGAGAAGTTTGCTCAACTCAGGACAAGATCCAATTAAACTCTAAAGGCAGTACTGTAGTTTGAAGGGATCCAACAAGGAGCTTCTGCCTTCTACCCCTTGATGGAAGGCAGTTGTGATTCATGTGGACCTCTCATTTGCCTGTTTCTGGTTCCACAGTGTGAGTATATCGCTGGTTCTATCCAACCCCACTGAAGCCTCAAATTACAGTGTCCCTACAGAGTGGAAAAATAATGCCATTTTCTCAGCAACAGGGGAATATGTTGGCCCTGAAGTCTCTCCATGAAATATGTCTGGATGCTGTGCAGTGGATGAGCAACAATTAATATTTATTGGACAGCTGGGTGCTGGTTTATAACAGGGCCAAGGCTAATGTTGTTTTGCTAGAACATACTGTATTGAGAATTTGAGCTAGATTTTTTTTATTTTTATCATCCTTTGCATAGCTTTTGCATCATCAAAATTAAACTCATGTTATTTTCTTAGCATCAAGGCTTTGCGCCTATTTTACAAGGTTACCTGCCTCTCCTGCCCCCATGCCTTCTCCCTTTCCTTCTTAGAATTCCATTTCTATTTGATCTCAAACCACCACAGAATCATAGAATAATGGAGTTGGAAGGATAAACCCATCAACTCCAACCCCTGCTTGATGCAGGAATCAAAATCAAAGCAGATCTGGTACATGGTTGCCTGCAACACTGGAGTGCTCATCATCTCCCAAGGTAATTGGTTCCATTATCATGCTAAGAAGTTCTTCCTGCTAATCATCTGAAATCTGTCTTCCTGTAACTTTAGGTCAGACTTAGCAAATCAGACTGAAAAGTATGTTGCTTACAGCTTTTTCTTACTGGATACTCTACCATTAGCTGATTCCCCAAGTCCACTCATCCTATCACTACCCATTTATGAATGGCTTATAGTATATTTACTCTTCCTCAAAGTAACTTTCCATGCTTGGAACCTGTATATTTGAGAACTCTGCTTGGAACTCTGCTGTATCAGAGTTTGAAAGTAACAAGCTACTAATACCTGCAGTAAGCTACTTATAATTGGTTTGGTTCCAATATTTCCAGTACTACAGGCATAGCCAAGTTACATTATATCTATTCTATAACTTAACCTGGGATAATTTTGCTTCTTTTACAGCATAATTATGGCCAGAGCTCTATTAGGAATTTAGACCAAAATAAGTAACTTTGTGAATCACAGCAGCAAATTGTCACTACTCAACAAGGCGTCATTCGCTTTCTTAGTCAAGCATCAGTTGTGCAACTGACACAGCTCACTAATTAGCATGAGTCTGCCATTCTGATTTACAAAATTGCACTTACACTCCCAATAAGATTCTGGGTTATAGCTTCAACTGTTATAGCTACAGAGGTATGTTTCCCCTTAATGAAATATCAGATGGCTCAGGTACTAGTTTAACTTTATCTTGTGCTGCTTGCTTTGATTTTTTCTAATGCTATTAAAAGTGAGGATTAGAAATGGCATTTTAAAAAACAGGAAAAGAACTAGAGAGTTCCTTTTCTAAAGAAAACTAAAACTGTCATTGCAACCAGCTGTGGGGGAATCACAGAACTATACTAACTTATAACTATACTAACTATACTTACTTTTAAAATGTAACTTATCAAGCCCCGGGCTAGTAATCTTTCCCTAGGCTTTATCTGGTAGCTTTAATGTAACATGAAAAGTTCATTCCTCCTGTGGTTGGCCCAGAGGACACACCTGCAGATGGTATCTACTAGTGTGTAGGAGAAGATCCCAAATAGAAGTTAGTAAGGGACCATTTCTTGCAGCTGCCATCATTCCTCTCCATAGGTCAGCCAAGACTTCATGAAGGAATCACCTACTTGCAATACATGATCTCATAGGCAACTATGAGAAGAACAGCACATCAATGCACAGTTACAGATACATCTCTCTCTCTCTCTCTCTCTCTCTCTCTCCATATGTCTGTCTAGTTGAAGCAGAGAATTGTGTATGTTAGTGTGAATACCTAGCATACCAACTAGAGGCTGCCCTCTGGTTCAGTGCAGTGTTAAAGGGTAAGGAGTTGAACTTCAGTGTCTCTAGAACAGAGGAAGAATGCCAAAATCATTTAGCTCCACTTTTTGTTGACTTTGGCTTCACTTTCCTTTGGTCTCCCTGCCCCACTTGAACCCACTGATGACTGGATCAGAACAACTGAGTTCTATGATCCACAGACCAAATGCATACCCAGGAAGCAATTCAGACTGTCCTTTTGCTGGCTTTTACTCAAACAGTATAGAAGATGAAATCACTTGCCAGATGATTCCCTCCCTCCCCCCCAACACACAAACACACACACACACACACACACACACATTATCAGGACAACAATACCAAAAAGGCCTCCTTTTTCCTTCTTTCTCTCAAGGTCACCTTCTGCCCAGGCCTTGAAAAATTAAAATTACTTGGCTCTGTGCAAGAAACTATATAGGTACATGACGCCACCCTGCAGAGAAAGTCATCAAGTGCTACAAAATTATTCCAGATGAAAATACAGGCTGTTATCAATTGCGCCAAAGTCGTGAATATTTATGTCATTAGTAAGAAACAGGACTGCACTTGTGTCACAATGGGCTGTTGAATGCCAGGTGGTAACCATGGAAACCAGTGGGCGACATCAGCTAGTTACCTTTGCAGGCACCTCAATGCATTCTCAAAGGAAAACTAACCTGGAAAGTAGCTGTCTGCAGCTCCAGCAGGCTGGTTGGTAATGACACTCTCTTCCATAGTAGTTCTTTCAGGGCAAAGGTGAGACTCTAATCTGTGGGGAGTCCTACAACTACCCATTCATGTAGGGTTGATCCAAAAGGAACAGTTAGGTTAAAAGAAAAATTGCCACCACAGAAAGGACATATGATGTGCTTCTCAACAACAAATCACCAAATAGAACATGAACTGATTGGACTCACAATTTTTCACCTGTAAGTGATGCATATCACCACTGTATCTAAAAACTGATGACATTGTTAGCAAATTAATGTTCAAGTTTCTTGCTGTTATAAAGGAAGGTTCCAATTAAAAGTAAAATGAAATGTGTTCCTCTCCCTGTTTTTGTTGCTGTTGCTGTTGGGTTGGGTTTTTATTTTTATTTTTATTTTTTGCAAGAGTCAGTAATACATTTAGTCCCTCCTCTTAGAGGCTAATCGTAATGACTGAATATTCCTTGCATAATGTCAAGGATTGTGTAGTGCTGTACATCAGTTGCTGGGAACAAGAGCAAGAACCAAGTTGCTCTGTTCAAACTTTTGCGTGCTCCTCCCAAAACACAGACTAGACCAGGGCTGTCCAACTTTGAACGGGCCGAGGTCTACTTTTTCTGGATGAAAGTGCCTGAGGGCTACTACACTAAAACCTCTACTTATGAATTTTATCTGTTCTGAGCATCTGGCCAGTAGGGAAAGCAGGGGACTGTGCCATGGCCCTTGAACTGCCCTGATTGGCTGAGACAGTGGGCTGGCAGACCCAGAGCTTTGCTGGGGCAGTGGTGGTCCTTGGGTTGGGGGAGGTAGAGGTGGAGAACTTATCTCCTTACATTTTTTATTGATGGCTGGCAGGCTACTTTTGAACCCTTCAACGGGCTACTGGTAGTCCCCGGTCTACCTGTTGGACAGGCCTGGACTAGACAATGTTCAGCACCAGAGAGGGACACAAATTGATTCAGCCTGATGTGACAAACCTCCATAGGCTCAGCTCCCCAGGTGATGCACATATGCTGTCCCCTACCCCTGGTTGCCTGCCCCAATAACTTGCATTCATGCACCAGCTGTGTCATCCCACCAGAGAAGGTGGGAAAGGGAGCCCAGGCTTCCCTTTCCCACCTCCTCTGGCAGCCAGCCACAGCTTACTCAGGAAGACAGTCTCTCACTCCGTGCCACCTTGTCTGATTGGCCAGCTTTCAGAACAGGTGGGAAGATGCCTGGGCTCTGGCCCAGCCCAGGCAGCCAGCCCAGATGGACCACCTGACTGACTCGTGAAAGCAGGTTAGTGGGGCAGCTGGCTTGGGGGAGGGAAGAGTGTAAGTGTAGCTTGGCTATATAGTTTCCCATTCATTGGATTACATGCCAATGACATTCCACAACTTATGGAATTTCCGCAGGCAACCACAATCCACTGAAAATGCCATCCTAGCTCTCATAGATGCTGAAGCCATTTTCATCAAGATTATGCCAATTTCCCTCCCCCAAGACTGGCTAAAAGCAATCAAGAACACCATCCTGTTCAAGGCAAAAACCATCCAGCCATCCAAAGTTGCCACTTTGAGCATACATTAATACCTTGGCTTATGATCATAATTTGTTCTGGAAACATGCTTGTAAACCAAAACACTCTCATATCAAAGCAAATTTTCCAATAAGAAATAATAGAAACTCGGATGATTTGTTATGGGGTCCCAAAGACCACATACTGTACACAGTTGACTAGAAGTCTTCATCCACACCATGGTTAGGCATCTAGCCATGGAATCTGTTCTGCTTGGGACTAACAACTGGATTTACTCTGCATTTTTAATGTGACAATTAAAAAGTGCAATTTGTAGCCCTATAAGGGTTGGCCCTGGTCAGTACTTGGATGGGAGACCACCACGGAATACCAGGTGCTGTAGGCGCCTGGAGTAGGAACTGGCAAGCCACTCCAGTGTTCCTGCCAAGAAAACTCCATGGACATGGAGTCACGAAGGGTCAGTCACAACACAACACACACTTGACTAGCTGCCCCGTGACTACAAATGGTTTGAAAAATTAAGACAGGATGTTGGAAACAAATTAAATAGAAATGTAAATATAAAGAAAGATAAAACCCTAACCTTCATTCCTCTTTGAAAACAATCCTAGCTGGTGCAAGGGATACCTCCCTTTTTCTCACTTCCCCCCACTTTGGAGGCTGACTGAGATGGAAAATTCCAGACAATCACTTACAATCCAGCAAGGGGAGGGGGAGAGACCACTGGCTCACCTGTGATCATGTGACCTGCTCCAGTGCGTGTATATCAAGACTTTGTTTGTCTTGCAAAACACTCTTAAACCAAGGTACTCTTAAACCAAGGTATTAATGAACCTCCCAAATTACTGCACAGCTGGAGGACCTGGCTCCAAATCCAAAATAATTTAATAGTACAGCACTTCTGAGCACTATGTACCTTAAAAACTAGAAAGGTTCTTTTAAAAGTCATTACCATGTTACATGAATCCTTTATGGAAGACAAAAACTGAAAGGGGATGAAGACTCAAACTGAAATCCATGTTTCTGTTCCTGACAGCTGTGTGTATTAGTCATATAATTAATTCATGCATGATTGCATAGGTCCTCGAAAAAGAAAACTAAAATATTTTTATTTTTTTTAAATATTGCAGTGGAAACAAGCTGAAATAAAAATGTTTATTTAAAATAAGCAGTTAAAACTGAAAGATTCAAAGGGAGAGAAGCTACTAAATCATGTATAGCACAGAATTTAACATTCCCTGTGGTCTACAATCCACTGAAAGAGCATATATTAATGCTACTTTGCACTAAGTACAGTAACTCATATTCTTTCCTCTTTGGAGGGGTTCACTGCAGCAGCTACTTCCAGAGGTAAAACTGATACTTTAAGTATGAAGGACAACTCTTAGACAACATATAGAGGTTTGTATGGATGTCAGAGAACAGCCTCTCACGGATGAGACAATTGCAGTTAATTGGCATATCAGACTACAAAGACTTCCTGGAAAAACTCAAAGCTAACTAAATGCACCAAAGTGCATGAAAGGAAAGTATAACCAGGTGATTCAGAAGCTCTGCCTTAGAAGACCTAAGGGCAACTATGGTTGCATAGTAAGCACCTGAATATGCTACATCTACAAATAGCAAATACATGTTGGAGAGAGGATATGAGTGAATCATGTTGGCTGTGCCTCCAGTGAACATATACATCACGAGTAGAGATGGGCACGGAGCGGCGAAATTCTCATTTCCGTTACCGTTTGTCGTTTCCGTTACGTAACGGAAACGGTAACGACAATTGCTCCACTCCAGCTCGAACCCGACCCGATAAAAGATAAATTGGGTCTGGTTTGTCGTTGTCGTTCATGGCATCGTGACGATCGCGCGATGCCAAGCAGCACAGAAAAAAAGTTTTATTTTTTTTTAAAAGAAAAAACCCAATTCCCGGCCAAAAAAGCAGGCCAAAATATGCCTGCCTGAGTGAGGGCACCTACCAGAGAGGGGTGGTTTCTGGGGGGGTCCCCCCGGCCTTCCTCCCCTCTCCTGTCCTGGGCTGCTGGTACCAGGCTGGGGGGGGGCATCCTCGTCGTCTCCATTTGCCATGCGGCAGGGGGGGATCCAAAATGGCGACCGCAATATTTATTTTTAAATTGTGGTCCAAAAACCCACCAAAGCACAACAGAAACATTTGAAAATAAGTTATTTTAAATGCCTGATTTTTTTATAGTAGCAGCAGTGGGTTTTTCTTGAAATAAAACGCCTCCATTGATTTTATTTTATTTTATTTTTATTTTTTTACACCTGTGCAATGATGGGCTGGCCATGGGATGGGACCATGCAATTTTTTTGACCCATTCCACCAATCGCATGGCCAGGTTTTGACAGAGACTTCTGGATGTGCCAGAGGGCATAAAAAGCCCACTAACCCTAGCCCTAACCCTAGCCCTAACCCTAGCCCTAACCCTAACCCTAACCCTAACCCTAACACATACACCAGTACACTGTCCTTCTTAGTGGGTCAGAGGCACCTAGAGGTGCAGCCCATTAACCCACCCTAGCCTTAACCATAACCCTAGCCCTAACCCTAGCCCTTACCCTAACCCCAACCCTAACCCAGATCCGTACGCAAGTACACTTCCCTTCTTAGTGGGTCAGAGTAGAGGCACCCAGAGAGGTGCCTCCCACTCCAGAGCCCATTACCCCTCCCCTACCCCTAACCTGTATGCCAGTAAGCCAGTACGCTTCCCTTCTTAGTGAGTCAGAAGCACCCACACCCAGAAAGGTGCCTCTGCCACTTACCCCCCAACCCTAACATAATGTAATGTATGGTACGTGGCGGCTATGCGTTACGCTTCCCTTCCCTTCTTAGTGGGTCAGAGGCACCCAGAGAGGTGCCTCCCAGAGCCCACTTACCCCAACCCCAACCCAAATGACAAACGACAAATGGAAACGACAAATTTTTGAAAATTTTCGCGACAAATGGAAACGACCCAAAATGGGCCCGTCCTGACAAACGACAACTCAAAACGTATTTTTTTCTGGTCATGCCCATCTCTAATCACGAGTGGAGAACCTACAGCCTTTCCAGAATTGGTGGATTGCAATTCCATCTCCACTGGCTACACTGCACTCTCTAGCAACAGCCAGCATGTGTGTGTGTTGTGTCGTTACAATCGTGACCGACTCTACGTGACTCCATGTCCACGGAGTTTTCTTGGCAGGAGTACTGGAGTGGTTTGCCAGTTCCTACTCCAGGCGCCTACAGCACCTGGTTTTCCCTGGTGGTCGCCCATCCAAGTACTAACCAGGGCTGACCCTGCTTAGCTCCTGAAATCAAGCGAGATTGGATGTGCTTAGCAACAGCCAGCACTGGGGTATAAATCCTCACTTGCTTCATCATTGCATCTAATGACAAGGAACCATATAATTAATCTCCCCACCCTATGAATCAGGGAGATATTTCATGGCACTCACAAAAAGAAGAAAGAGAAAGATCTAGCTAGCTAGCTAACTAGCTGCATTGATTAAACACATTTGCCCAAAGCAGCATTTTAATACAAATGTCACACAATGACAATAGTTGCATGAACTGTTAAGAATTAGAAGCTCAGGGGAGGAGGCTTGCAATGGTACATTTTAAACAACCAGCCAGATATGTGTGTGCCTGCGTATGCATGCTCTTTAAAACTCAAAGGGAAAGGACACTAATTTTGCACAGAGAAGTTTTGCACAAATTAGTGAGACACTGACAAGCAAAGAAATTAGCACTCCTTGTCTTTCCTTCCAAGGAGGGGAGAAAAATCTCAGGGCCTGAAATATCATCATTTTCTCACCAAATTGAGAAAACTTGGGCTAGCAAGAAAAAGTACTGAGCTATTATGTTTTATTTCACTGATCCAGAGGGGCAGACCTTTCACTTCACCTCTTGATATGCAGTGCAAAGATGTATCTCTTGCTCTGTAATGTGTGGAAAATTCTGCTAAAACAGTGAGAGTGTAGAAGAAATGGTGCATTATTATTCTTTATTCACAAAGCACCTGAAAGTTCAAGGCAGCAGTACAATTTTAAAAATATAACAGGCCTCCTTCACAGGTGAACAAGACGTGGGCACATCAAAACACACAAACTGCAGAAGTACACAGAATAACCAAATATTTGGTTCTTCCAAAGCAAAAGAGGAAGAGGAAGGATATTTAGCAGTGGTCCCTACCAGGCTACAATTACTTGCAATTTAGTAGCGTCTGTCCTACTTCTTTTTCATGGGTGCTTCTTTGAATCACTTCCTCTTCTCTCTTTAGGTTTATTTCTATTATCTTAACCCATTGCAGAGAGCAAACATTCGTACAAATGGTGTAATTTTCCAATTTTCTCTTGAATACATTGACTTTGTTGCCTTAGAGCACTTTGAACATAATTGTATTTGTCCATGTTAGGCTTCTCGGCCATTACCCATATGTTACTGGTGACTTTGTTGTGTTTGCAAGACAAAAATCGGTGATGAACACAGCTATACAGTAATCCTCCATTTATTGCGGGGGTTAGGGACCCGACCCAACCTGAGGTAAAGGGAAATCCTCATTATGCAGATGCTGGATTGGGTCAGGACTGGGGGGGCTGTTTGGGGCCTCCTGCACTTACCCAAGGCCTGGCGCTGCCCCAAATGGGCCTCTAGCAGGATTCCTGGGCCGAAAGTCAGTCCCAGTTCACCAGAAACCACTTCTGGGGCCTCCAACAGACTCAGGAAGCCCAACAGAGGCCCACTCAGGATAGCACCAGGACTGGGGTAAGTGTAGGAGTCCCCAAACAGGCCCATGCAGCTTGCCCAGGAGTCCTTATCTTCATATACTACAGTCCCACAATATACCGGGACCATAGTATATGACCACAATATAGTGGGGGACAACTGTAAAGTAAATAAATTGTTTCAATCTGCATTCTTAAATATATTGAGCAGAAAAACCCATCAAAACGTCATATCTGATAAAGCTTGTTTGTAGGGATGGGCTCATTATGAAAAATGAAATGCTGTTTCGTAGTGGCATAAGGTTATGAAACGTTTCAAAATGAAATGAAATGCCAGCCAGCATTTCATTACAAAACAAAGCAAAACACCATTTCCCCCCTTTTAAAAGAAATAATTTGTTCCAGAGGAAATGGCAGGGTAACCTCCTCAAGCTCTCCCTGTAACCCCTTGAAATTTGGAAAGGTTCGGGTTTCAGGGGATGGAGTTATTAAGCTCCAAAGGAGGTGTGGGGGTTAGGGTTAGGGTTAGGAGCTTAATAACTCCATTTGTCAAGCCCTGCACACAGAGCACACACACAAACAGGGTTCAGTTCTTTGCCAAGATCTTTAGCAGAAAGCCAGTCAAGTTCAAGTCCATTGCTACCAATCAAGTGCCAGATAAATAACAGAATCCAACTCCCAGCAATTAACAGTCCAAGTCAAAACCAGAATATCTCATGGAAACCAGACACCAAACCCAAGGGAACAGATTAAGCCATTGTCCAGGAATCCAGTCCAAAATCAGGAAACAGATCCAAGGTCACAAACAGGAACGTGGTTGGAAGTTCAAATGATGTGTTGCTCCCACAGAGAGCTCAAGGTGAGCTTACCAGCTTTATCTCAAAACAGGGAACACGCCCTTACTTCTGGAAAGGCTCCTGCTAGTACTCAGGGCTTCCCGACCTGATTCCCTGTCTAGCATCAAAGACCCTTTCCCTAGCTCTCCTGGTAGCACGTATTTGCAGAATCCTGCTCATAGCCCTTCTAGGGGGAGAAGATATGTTTTCAGCTGAGTCATCAGACCCAGCTGCCTGCTGACTTGAGCTGCAAGGCTTCTCCAGCAGCTCTTCACCATTTAACCCCTCAGAGTCAGGTTCTGTGACAGGCAGGGTCCTGGCACCATTCCCTGAACCCCAAACCTTTCCAAAATTTCTTGTGGAAAGTACCCCTGCCATTCACGTGCCTCAGATCAGTAATTTTCTTTCTCCCTTTGGGAAGAAAGGTGGCATAACAATAAAGTTATTATTATTAAAATAAAGTTATTATTAATTTTCCATTATGCAATGGAAATTTACTGATCTGAGACATGTGACTGGCAGTGGTACCTTCTGCAAGCAATTATATGCAATGGAAAAGTACTTATCTGAGGCATGTGAATGGCAGGGGTACCTTCTGCAAGTGATTTTAGGGAACCCCTTGAAATTTGGAAAGTTTTGGGGTTCAGGGAATGGAGTTATGAAGCTCCAAACAGAGGTGTCCCTAGGGAAAAAGTTCTGATTGGGATCAATGGGAAGCTGCAGCAGCACTATCGCTCAACTGATCAGCTTCCTATTCCAATTAGAAAGGTTTTTTTTTCCTAGGAGCACCCCCTTTGGAGCTTCATAACTCTGCTCTGTAACCTCCAAAACTTTCCAAATTCCAGCGGGTTACCTAAAATTGCTTGCTCCCTTGGGTCCTTTTTGTTCCATTATGTTTCATTTTGTAATGAAACTACTTTAAAATTTGTTTTGTGATGAAATAAAACTACTCTAGAAACAAAATGAAATGCTATTTTTCCCTTTCATGCCCATCTCTACTTGTTTGATCTGAAAAATAAAACAGAGTATGTGCCATTACGTTACCTCCACATTCAAAATTAATTATCAGTCAACTCCTTTATAAAACCAGTGATGTTATTTTGTCTACACAGTATCATAAAAGAGTACTTATTCTTAAAATATATGACCTATTTTATGAAAGACTTCATGAAAATACAGTAGGACCCTGGTATCCACTGGGGATTGGTTCCAGGCCATCCCGTGGATAATGAAAACTGTGGATAAGAGTTTTTATCTCCTTTAAGATCTCTCCAAACATCCTTCATTGCTGTATTATTAATAAATTTTGTTAATGCTGTATATCTAACCCTCTAGTCATCCTTCTTATGGACTGATTTATCTTTAATTTTATCTAATACCATATTGAAATCACCAGCCATGATTAAATATCCCTTTTTAAAAGCTTTGGTCATTTAGCTAGATTCCCTCCCTACAGTGGACCCTTGTATAACAAACAGTTTTTATAAAAAATCTGTACAACATAAAAAATTCTGGAGATAGGGGAAATTTGCTTAACAGAATCACCTATGGAGCAAATCTGTACAACATAAAAATGGTCGCAATTAGGGATTACTCCGTTTTCAATGCATTCCTATGGGAAATTTGTATAAAAGAAAGTTTGCTTAACAGAATTTCATCTAGAATGAATTAATTCTCTTTATACAAGGTACCGCTGTACCTATTTCCACAGTAAATTTGTCTAGAAACAGTTGTTTGGGTTTTGGCTATGAAATTTCAGAGAAAGGAGGACTGAACCCAGTCACACTTTGATTCTTTTGTCTACAATTTTACTTATTGCAGTTTTGTGCCATTTGAGTCATCTAGTTCCCACAAGATATCACCTAGCTTGGGGCAGCAGATCCTGCTTGTGAAATTAAGCTGTTCTCTCTCAAGCCGCGTTCACATTTTAGTGTTTTGTTTTTCCAAAGCCTGTCCTTTCTAGTGGAACATATGACTTTGCTTTTCCGCACCCTTAATGGGCCGTTAGTCGTGCTCTGTCTAAAAAGCATCTTTAACTTTCCCTCCAAGCAATGTCACACTCAAAGAGTTTTGTTTGCTGTGTCTGCTGTATTTGACAACAGTAAGGACTGTTAAGCAAAACTTGGTTTCTAACCAAACCTGGCTGATGTTTTCACTCCCTTTTTTCCTCCCTAGCTATCTACAAATAAAATCCATCATTCATATGTTTATATGCACATACTGTATGTGGTAATGAGAATACATGTGTATATAGTGTTTTATTGGTCTGTATTCAATTGACAGTTCAGGATACAGCACATGCATTGAGGATTTATGTATTTGTTGACCCAACATTCAGCAATGGGTTAAACAGGTCTATTCAGCCTTCCTTTCAACCCTATAGGAGAGGCTCAGGGAAGATTTCCTGTGTGGTCTTCCCAAGCAACACCATCATGAACCCTTTGCACTATGTGTTGGGCTATTTTTTTAAATGTCTGTTGGTGCTAAAAACAGCCTATTGTGAGCAAGGCTGTTCTTGTTTTTATCTTCCATTTGGGAATGGAGGTATTCACTTCCACCTTGCTCTTGAGGAAACCTCACTCATTTCAACAGGTCAATATCCAACTTGCTTTATCTTCAAATCAGTAACTGGGAGGAGCAAAGTGTTGAATCCATAGGGTGGTTACGCACTACATGTGTTCTGCTTATATACCACACCATACCACTTCAAGTAGTCTCTGGGTGGTTTACAGTTTAATTACAGTATGCAAGCTACACATTGACACCCCCCCCCAGCAAGTTGGGTAATCATTTTACCAATCTGGGAAGGATGGAAGGCTGAGTCAACCATGAGGTGGCTACCTGGGATTGAACCCCAGATTGTGAGCACAGTTTTAGCTGCAGTACAAGCATTTAACCACTGTGCTGCATGGCAAAGGGATTGTTTTGAAGAGACTCATAACCAGAAAGAAAAGGCCAGCCCTCTCTTATCTCTGTGTGATAAATTAGTCCCCTCAAAAATCCCCCTCTATATTTGATTTCTTCAACTATCCCAACACTGCTTTCTCCAAAGCAGTGGGGACCACACAATCTTATCAGGAGGTATTGACCACCTTCAAAGTTCAAATATTGGTCCTGATCTAGACAAACTGGATGTGCAAGGGGTTAAAAAGCAAGTGACAGACCTTAGCTCTCCTCATAAGGAGATGATTTACATAATAAGTGTGCTATGAATAATTAATTTCTTTTTGAGGAAATTTGGTTAGATGATCTTATTAGCCTTAGAGGGATAGTGGTGATGAAAGCTATGAATATATGGTTAACAAGACAGGGATCAGTAAAATCTACTTTAATCTATGCAGAAGCAAAATAGAAATTTGTTCTCTCTCTCTCTCTCTCTTTCTCTCTCTCTCTCTCTTTCACTCTCTCTCTCTCTCTCTCTCTTGCCACTAGAGATGGGCACCAACCGAAAAAATGGCAATTCATTTTGGTTTGGTTTGTTTTAAGGTTCAGTTCGTTTTGTTTCATTTTTAACAATCTTTTTAAATATTCATTTTGTTGGTTTGTTTTGATTCATTATTTATTTATTTTTCTCAAGCGCTAACCGTGCAGCCCCTGAGGCCGGGTCGGCACTCCTTTTTTATTTTTATTTATTTATTTTTATTTTATTTTATTTTATTTTTTACTGCTAACCACGTGGCAGTGTTGCATGGGCCGGTTGGCTTTTATTTATTTTTTTAAAAAAAAGTCACCCTGCGGGCTGGTTCAGTGACCCACAGGCCAGTACCGGTCCCGCACACTGGATCTTTTATTTTATTTTATTTTATTTTATTTTATTTTATTTTTATTGGGTTTTTTTACTGCCAACCATAGCTGCCTTTTTTCACCCAGGATGCCCCCTACCTACAGCCAGGAGGACCGGACCAGAAAGAGGACCACTCCACAACCCAAGTAGGAGATACCGACAAATGAAATTAACTGAAACAAAACAGAAATTTCCGTTTCATTTTGTTTCATTTCTCTTACAGGCAGCAGTTCGTTATTTGTTTCATAACGTAACAAAATGGATAACAATTAACGAAACGAACCAAAAGTTCATTTCGTGCCCATCTCTATTTGCCACACATTCCTAGGACCTTGCAGATCATGTAAAAACCAGGTATCATGTCTTGGGAATTCTGACCGGCTTAACAGAGAAACATGCACACTGTACTCCTTGGAGAAACACTGTCCAGAAAGTCCATGGGAAAAGGTCTAGTGATAAAGTTTATTGCAGACTGAACACATCTGTTGACATCCTATTCTATTTATTGCTGTGTGCTGTCATGTTGGTTTCAGAGATTCTCAGCATAGTACAGAGAACAGAGTGATGGATTAGGATTCTGGAGAATAGGGTTCTACTTGAGAGCGCTATGTTTCATGATCAGTTAAATTTCTTTAGTGCATATGAGCAAGCAAAGGTAACATGTATGAATAAGTGGGGGGGAAAGCTGGTAGAATGCCGGACAAGAAAAAATACAACTACATATCTGTTTAGAAATCAAATGAAATAACTTGCAAAATGCCTGCTTAGACTTGTTCATGGATTGATTGTATTTAAACTGAAATTATATACAATATTATGCAATTGAGTTATTTGCTTTTCTTTGATTTCGTTATTACATCCAGGAGATGCTCTTAATATGAGGACTTTCTGTGAGCACCTGCTCATAGTGATGTTCAGCTTGGTTTCAACGTGATGGTCACATATCCAAACTCCTGGGCTTCGTCATGATCGCATCATCATGAACATTTTTGCTTTTGACTCATAGGCCAGAACCTTCCTTAATATCCTTCAAGCTCCAGCCAGACCATGTGGTGCCATGTCATGAAATATGACATTGTATTGACAGAAGATTGCTTTTCTGCAGAGCTTGTTAAAGGCTGACATTTGTCTTGCCTATTTTTTTCCTTTAGATTTGCTGCCTTAAGGTCAAGAAGAGTGGTACCACGGGCCTGGGGCCCAACATGTCATCTTGATTGTGCTTGGGAGGTTGACTCACTGCTTTCTAAACTTCTGAACCCTCATTATTATATAGTTTAAGAACACAGTCTGTTCTTAAGGCTTCTACATGAACATTCCGTGACATCTCATCTCGTGGAATGAAGGCTGGCCATATAAAAAGGATTCTCCTGCTATTCAAGTCTTATTGATTTCCCTAACCTTTGCAAGAAATTTCCCTCTACAGTGGACTCAGGTATAACAAACGGTTTGTATAAAATAAAATTTGTACAACATAAAAAATTCAGGAGATAGGGGAAATTTGCTTAACAGAATCGCCTATGGGGCAAATCTGTACAACATAAAAATGGGATCACTCTGTTTTCAATGCATTCCAATGGGAAATTTGTATAAAGGAAAATTTGCTTAAGATAATTTCATTTGGAACCAATTAATTCCTTTATACAAGGTACCACTGTACTCCATAATGTTATAAATGGTGAGTGGTGACACAAGAACATGTGGAAAACCTGTCCAATTTTCTATCTGTTTTCAAAAGCATGAAATTCTTGTACAAATACATCTAGAGGCTGCCTTCTTAGGGAAAAAACCCAAAAAATCTGATATATGAGAAGGGAGATAAGCGTGTCACTGAGTTGTAGAAATGAATTAAAAGTATCTTTTAAATGAACTCTTTCCCTGGCATCGTTGCCATCCTGACTTCGTTATCAAGGTATGTGCTTCCAAAGTCAAGCTGAGCTCCTCAGAAATCAAACTGAAAGAGGAAGGCATATTTATTTTACAAAACATCTTAAAGAAATTGGCACATGGTTGAGATATTTGGAAGAAAGGCCACTTATGGAAGGACAAAATGGATTTTTCCCTGAAAGGGTTTATGAGATAAGACAGATTTTTTTTGGCCATGCTGGCTAAAATATTCTGGGAATCTTGGTCCAAAAAATATGTTTCCCATCTACAGAAATAAATCTTCATGATAAGAAAAGGAGTATGTTTTCTTACTCTGAATCCAAACGTTTCCCCAAATGTTCTAAAACCTGGAGGTTTTTTTTCCCCCTTCTACTATTGTGACACCACTGGATGTGCTTGAGGCAGGGATTCAAAGCAGATTCCAGTGTAAAAGAATCATTAGCATTGCTTGGTTGTCTTTACATTAAATCACAATAAATATCTACACTGCTGAAAGGTTTCCACAACCTATTAGTTTAGCAAGTAACTGGCCTCAGATAAGTGATGTTTCAGCATTGCTTGATTTTGCTGCCACCAAGTGGTCAGTCTTCAGAATAGGTTATATAGGTGATGCCTTTATAGGCCACTGACAAAAAAAAATCTTGTGGAAGTTGTGAGCTTTTGTGAATAAATAGTCTAAACCTGGCAAGGTGGGATTTGCCAGGAGGTTAATCTTAGATGGAAAAGTCTTGGCAAGATGAATTTCACCAGGCATTTCTGTCTTAGATGAGGCAGGAAGCATCAAGGCTATTGTTGCAAAGCTGTATCTGAATCAGAGGATTAGGTTTCCCATCCCTGTCCTTCAAACAAAGGGCCAGAGGTCATGCACACACACCTCCTCTCCATTTGACCCTTCTTTGGAACATACATGTTCCTGTTGGGCCAGGTAAGTGGGGAGGAGAGGCAGAAAACCCACATCCTCCTTTTCGGAATTTGGGTAAAATCTGGGTCACTTCAACACAGCAGTGGAGGATCATGCAACTGAAGGCACTGCTTTAAAAACAAAATTAGGGGTGGGCACGAAACGGAAAAATAATGTTTCATTTCATTTCGTTTTGTGCTCACTCCCATTTTGTTTCGTTTTGTGTCTTACAATTTTTTTAAAAAAAATTCACATGAAACAAAATGAAATGAAATGAAATGGCTCCCCTGGGTCCTAGTGGTACCAGATTTGGTGCCCGGGACTCCGGGAGCCGTTTTTAAAGGGCTGCAGCCGAACTGTCAATGGCTGGAGCCCTTTAAACCTGGCCCAGTCAGTAACAGGGGGACCCGCTGGTACTGACTGGGCCAGATTTATAGGACTCCAGCCATTGACAGATTGGCAAGAGCCCTCAGAAAATGGTGCAGAGGCAGCAGTGTGTTTCAGTGGAAATATGACCTTCGTTTCGTCTACAACGAAATGCTGCTTCCTTGTTTCGTTTCATTTCATTTTGTTTCATTACATACTGAAATGACAAAACAGCATTTCGTTTTACATTTCCTGCCAATCCCTAAACAAAATCCTAAACTATGAATCCTATTTGATCATTTTGGTGCCCTCTCCAGTACAGCACACAGGACACATGTCCTGCCTGCTCCCTCCTAGTTGGGGCCCAGGACGAAGAAGAGACCACTGCCAGCACAATCAGGCAATTTTAATCAGAACTCAGGAGTACAGCTTCTGGGTTTCTATAAGCAAGTCTTAACACCCCTCTACTAATATTGCCATCAACAACTGCTCATAAAGAATGAGAAATAAATGAAATAAAATTCTGTTGAGGTTGAACCAGTGTCAATCACACAAGGTTTGGTAAGGAACAATGATACTATAAACTATCAATATTATTGTTATAACCTGGTGTGCAAACATATCCCATAGCAAGTCTCCCCCCCCATGTCATGTTTATTTTCAGTCCTCATTTACTCCTGATGGACAATATTAATTAACAAAATACCAACCAGATGTTTGACACTATTTTATGAGCTGAGACTGACAGGTATGAAACGCCATCAATAAGCCTCAGCTGAATGTGTCATCATTTTCTCCTATTGGTCCCACTTGGATACTGAATTATTATTTAACAGCCAAATGGGTATAATTTTACCCCAGTAAATTTATTCTGTCATGAACAAACTCACCAGGAGAGTTGGAATTTATTTTATTACGTTGGGCAGAAACAGGCTCAGAAACAGGCAAGGTAGAGCAAGGCAAATGGACTTGAGAAGAATCTTAATATGAGTCTGCCGCTACCAAAATTTTGTGTGGTAAAGTCAATGAGTCAGGAATAAGAGCTGCTGATCAGCCTCTCAGCTGTCTGTCTTCATTGATCAGGCTGCCCTTGACTTGGTTTGGGAATGAGCTAAGCAAAATGAAGTATTCCCACCACCCAAAGAGGTGTGTGTGTGTGTGTGTGTGTGTGTGTGTGTGTGTGTGTGTGTGTGTGTGTGTGTGTGATATCACCAGAAGAGTCCAAGTGTGTAGAGCATCCAGTCACAAACTGTGCTCCATGACTTTTTCCTTTCCTCAAATTTAACTTAGTAATGATAAAGGAATAATAAGGTGTATAAGTAGAAGAGCCTCCTGGTGCAATGGTTAAACTGCTGTATTGCAGCAGTAATTGTGCTCCTGACCTGGGGTTCAATTCCAGGTAAGCAGCTCAAGGTTCACTCACCCTTTGTCACCACACATTTGAATGTGGCTGATCCTCAATGAGAATCACTATAAAATGGACAACAGACAAACCGGACTCCTGGGAATGTAGTTTTATTTTCAGAGGATCCTTTCCAAATACCTTGTGCACAAGGGGTGCCTGAACACAGGGACAACTTCCTGTATGGAATGTCCAGTCTTAAATATTCTTCAGCATAGTTGGGAAGAGCTCCAGTTACACAGATGACACAAGGCGAGAATCCTGTAAAAGTTCACAGTCCCAGCTGACTGTCACCACTTGTGCCATCTCACCGTCGGCTCTGAACCCACAAGCTGGAAGTCGTCAACAGCCGGACAAGCCCCCAGAAATCTGTCACCACACATTTGAATGTGGCTGATCCTCAATGAGAATCACTATAAAAGGACAACAGACAAACCGGACTCCTGGGAATGTAGTTATTATTTCCAGAGGATCCTTTCCTAATACCTTGTGCACGAGGGGTGTCTGAACGCAGGGACAACTTCCTGTATGGAATTTCCAGTCTTAAATACTCTTCAGCATACAGAAACAGATAAAGAACAAACTCAGGATTGGTTACAATTTGCCGCAGTGGAAAGCATGTGACTTCATTACATATATGTTCATTTTCCGTAACGCAACCAAACTTAAAGATCAGTGATACTTTCCTATCTGCATTAGTAAGATTAAAGGTCATTCTATCTTAGTAGCGAGTTTCAAAAGCTGAATACAAAGGTGCAAAGCAAGATATTTTAAGATCTGAGATGTCTTAGCATGCGGTTTGACATTTGCTATACACTTTTTGTGGTTTGGACACATCATGTTGCCATTCAGTTTAGAAACCCATGTCTGGAGAGATGGGGTGCTTTGCAGAAATACAGAAATCATGCTTTTAGGATACAGATGATGGTTTTAGGATATCTATAGGAGAGGACAGAATGAAGAATTGAAGATAAACTCAAAACTTGAACCTAACTCTCACACCTTCCATCCTTCTGAGGTTGGTAAAATGGATACCCAGCTCATTTGGGGAGGGGGCAAGGCAATATGAAGCCTGCATGTGTGTGTGTGTGTGTGTGTGTGTGTGTGTGTGTTTTGTTATTACAGTCTTGACCGACTCTTCGTGACTCCACGTCCATGGCAGGAATACTGGAGTGGCATGCCAGTTTCTACTCTTGGCTCCTACAGCACCTGGTATTCCCTGGTGGTCTCCCATCCAAGTACTAACAAGGGCTGACCCTGCTTAGCTACTGAAATCAGGCGAGATCGGATGTGCTTAGGACTGCATAAGTACTTGTAAATAGACATGGGTATGGAGCGGCAAAATTCTCGTTTCTGTTACCGTTTGTCGTTTCCGTTAGGTAACGATAACGGTAACGAGAATTACTCCGCTCCAGCTCGAACCCGACCCGATAAAAGATAAATTGGGTCTGATTTTTTGTTGTCGTTCATGGCATTGCGGCGATTGCGCGATGCCAAGCAGCACACAAAAAAAGTTTAATTTTTTTTAAAAAAAAAACCCCGATTCCCAGCCAAAAAAGCAGGCGAAAATATGCCTGCCTGAGTGAGGGCACCTACCAGAGAGGGGTGGTTTCTGGGGGGGGGTCCCCGGCCTTCCCCCCTCTCCTGTCCTGGGCTGCTGGTACCAGGCTGGGGGAGGGGTCATCCTCGTCGTCTCCATTTGCCATGTGGTGGGGGGGATCCAAAATGGTGACCACAATATTTATGTTTAAATCATGGTCCAAAAACCCACCAAAGCACCACAGAAACATTTGAAAATTAGGTATTTTAAATCCCTGGGTTTTTTTATAGTAGCAGCAGTGCGTTTTTCTTGCAATAAAACGTCTCCATTGACTTTATTTTATTTTTATTTTTATTTTTATTTTTTTACACCTGCGCATGCGCAATGATGGGCTGGCCATGGGATGGGACCATGCAAATTTTTTGACCCATTCCACCAATCGCATGGCCAGGTTTTGACTGAGACTTCTGGATGTGCCAGAGGGCATAAAAAGCCCACCAACCCTAACCCTAATCCTAACCCTAATCCTAACCCTAACCCTAACCCTAACCCATATGCCAGTACACTGTCCTTCTTAGTGGGTCAGAGGCACCCAGAGGTGCAGCCCACTAACCCACCCTAACCCTAAACATAACGCTAAGCCTAGCCCTTACCCTAACCCCAACCCTAAGCATAACCTGTACGCCAGTACACTTCCCTTCTTAGTGAGTCAGAGGCACCCAGAGAGGTGTCTCCGCCACTTACCCCAACCCTAATCAATAATCATGTATGGTACGCGCTAAACGCTTCCCTTCTTAGTGGGTCAGAGGCACCCAGAGAGGTGTCTCCCAGAACCCACTTACCCCAACCCCAACCCCAACCCCAAACGACAAACGGAAACGACAAATTTTTGAAAATTTCCGCGACAAACAGAAACAACCCGAAATGGACCGGTTCCGACAAACGACAACTCGAAACGTCATTTTTTCTGGTCGTGCCCATCTTTACTTGTAAACCACCCAGAGAGCAGCACATTTTGCTTTGCTTTTTGCTTAGAAATATGAAGCTTCCCTTCCTCTCTTTGTGTCACTTATGTGCTGTAACCACATTATCCTTGGTGTTTGTAGGCCTGCAAAATGTAGGCGTTCTGGAGAATAAGGAGCTCAAGCATTATGGAAAACTATATTTCTGGTTTTCTGTGTGCCTTAAAGATATCAGCATTTCCCTCTTATGATTACTTACCCTGCATATTTCTGAGGTAAATGTGGGAGGAGGGACACCTCCAAGCACCAGGTAAGACAGGCCTAAACTTAGAAATATTTAACTTAGTTCATTTTGGGGTTAAATTTTTTTCAAATGTCAGAGGTCATATTTTGGACTCTTCGTTGCAAATCCTCTCCATCCATATCTCTTTGTCTTTGATTTTGGAGAAATTCCTTAAATGAATGAGTTGGAAATCTCTCCCTTCCCCACCAACAGATGTTTACATTCCACAATAGAAAGAATACCTGTTGGCTCCGAGGCCCATTTTGTGACAAAAAATAAAAATAAAAATACAAACAAAGTCATCACAGCATTGAGAGGGCAACCATGAAAAACAAAAGGCAATGCAGAGATGGGAGTTATTATGACTTTATTTGGTATGGGTGAACCTCGCAACACTGAAGCCTACAAACTCTTCATCTCTGAGAAAGCATTTTACATGGCTTCTTTGCCATGCAAGCCATTTGTGGCATATCCTGTTGATCAAAGCTTCTGATTATCAAAACTACAGCCCAGTCATGCCACTGAATGAAATAACTGACAGTATGTTAAATCCTAAAATAAATATTTTATAAAAATGACATAGGTCCAACGAAGAAAATGAAGGGAGTGAAATGGATAGAGTGAGAATAGAAAAGTACATTCCATATTATGTTCTCCCCAAAATTACATTTCCTTTCAGAGCTGTATGTTGCTTTTCAACATGGCCGTGTGGTGCAGCAAATACATGGACAAATAAAATCCTGATCATTTTTTATTACACCAGAAGCCCTCTAAATCAAAAGGCAGCCTTTTGTTTGACCTCTTTTCCAGCCTGAAGAGAATACCTGTATCTTCCCCCTATTGCCTTTCCCTCCTTCTTTCCTGGAAGCTTTTACATTAAAATAATAATAGAATCTCAAAAAAAAAAAAATCTCATTCACCCTTGTTGACATTTTGCCACACAAGAATATATAGGACCCATTTGGTAACATTAGGACGCGATACGAGTTCACAGCTGAAATAATGGCTTAGCTGACAAGTCAAGGTATGAGGCTCTGCTTCAAATATTTGTTCTAAGTGGCAATATACTACACATGCTTATTATGTTTATTGAGAACCATGCTGAGGAAATCAGTGGGAACTGCTGTTCTACACTGGAACTGGGCCGCAAATGAGCTGCAGTCTGTATGGATGAGATGAAAGAATGCTAGGAAACATTTTACTTTTAAAACTAAAAAAGAGGGGGAAAGCAACTTTATATTTCTAGTATACCAGGCTGTAGCATAGCCACCTCATTCTGTCCAAGTAAGGAATACACAACCCATCATTTGAGTAACATATTTTCCCCAACGTGCGCCTAATAATCAGAACACATGGGAAGAAATATATGTGGAAAACTTTGCTTTTCTGCAGAAACGGCTCCACTGGCAAGAAGAACAGCAGTTATATCAGTTTAAACATTATTTAGATTTATTTATAAATTCCCAGGCACATAATAAATGAGTGGAATTGATTTATTTGGGCTGCAGAGTAATTTTGAAGTATATATAAAGATGTTTAGCAATGTGTTTGTTAGTGCACTGTGACCTCAAGAGTTGGGGGTTGCATTGTTGAAAATTTAACACAACATCATCTCATCAGTATGTTCTATATTACAACTATCCCACTTCATTTTTTTCTGGTGACAAAATATTATTGTAATGTATGGTTTCCTCTGTGGTGCTTCCCCCCTTTCATTCTCCAAACTATGTGACACTAGCTTGCAGCTCGTTGATATTTAGAGTACTTTCTCTGATGAATGCATCCATTGATTTAGTGATATTATCACTTATTTTTAAATAAATTCCAAATGTGAATGAACAACGGAAGGGAAATGGGTCAATTTCATCTCCATAGCGAAATAAGTCAAATTAAAGTCAAAGTGAATGTGGCTATCAATTTATATAACACATGACTTAATACCAACATTTAAAAAATCAGAATCGATCAATGTTAAATCAATATTTAAAAAATCAGAATAGATTCAAATGGGCAGTGGGACAACACTGTGAGTCAACTGCTCTTGACTCCCTATAGTCTCAATCTGACTCAAGATCTACCAATTCCTTTCTCCTAATTCTCTGTGTTTAGAATCGAGTAAAAGCATTATTAAAACAATGCCCATCCATAGTGAAACACATTGCTGAATCAGAAAGGCAACATATCAAAAGAATTAAAATGGCAATGCATTAAGAATGTTCTGCAGTTATCACAGGAGATGACATATCCATCTATCTGAAAAACTCATACAATCTTCTCTTGAAGCAATCATGGACACACACACACACACACACACACACACACACACACACATGACTGTCACTAGAGGTAGCAATAGCCAAAAACAAAGCTTTTTAAAGGGATTTTTTAAAAATCATAGCATGGAGGCCAGTCAGCTTCCATATTCAAAGACAATGTCTTTAAAGATACCAAATGCTGAGGGCAAAAGCATAAAACAGGAAGGACCACCATCCTCAGTGCTCTTCTTTCAGGTCTCCAGTAGCTATTCTCGCTGGCTGCTCCCACAAAGAAAATGCTTATCAAGTGCACTCTGGTCTGCTGCTACAAGGCAACAGTTGCCTTGTTAAACATTTTTCCCATCTCATTTTTGAAGACTCAAAATTCAGGTTCGATTTTTTAAAAAGCCAGAATTGTCCAAAATTTTGATAGCTGAAGTATGCTTTCACCCTGAATAATTATCGGAGCCTTTTTTCCTCTGTGCCCAAACCATTTTCAGAGCTCTTTGGAGACCCAAGCAGGCCAGCTGCCTCCTTTCCTCTGCTCTGTTATGCTTTCGCCCACTTCTGGTTGCATTTCAAACAGATGCACAACCATTTTCTTTCTCCAGCTGCTTTCAACAGACTTCCGGTGTTAGCTGTTGTGAGCTGTTGTGTTTTTTGGGCTGCTTGGCTGCAAGGGCATATCTGGGGGTGGTGGTGCAGAAGGGTGCATTTGCTCTGGGTGCAGCAATCTGGGGGGTGCCTGGAGGGGGAGCAGCAGGAGGAAGCCATGCACCCTCCCATCAGCAATTCTCCTTTCCCTGGGCTAAAGCTTGGTGGTGGGACCCACTCTACTGCAGCCACCTCTGCCATGTGCCAGGCAAGCGGCAATGCAAGCAGGCAGATGGGCAGGCGTGCAGGGATCATGGTGGCTGTGACGCCCTCATCCTTCTCCCTGGGCGCACACGTGTGCGTGCGCGCGCGCGCACACACGCACACACACACACACGTGTGCCCATCCACCCCACACACACAGGATTGCCCCCCTTTGCTGGGTGGATGCAATGGGGTTGGGGAGGGTCAGAGGGGTACAAAAACAACTTTGTCCCCAGGTGCTCCAAAACCTTGCTGTGCTGCTGTTTGGCTGTGTTTTGGTGTGCTTAGATTTGTCCTCCAAGTGCAATGAGTGTAGGATCAATTGCCATGAACACTGGGCAAGCATAGAAAAGTTCTGGCCAGTGTTAGGGTACAAGGAGATGGTACCAAGGTATCTATGTATTTCTACTCACCTCACGTAAAAAACCACTCCTTTATTTTGGAATGTTTCCAACCTCAAATCACCTCAAAGAAGAAGCAAAAAAGAACTCTGCATGAATCCCTACTCTGGGCATGCCTCCTGTGAAGGCAGGTAATTCTGTCATGTCTCTAAATGAAAAGCGATTAAGCGAATGATCAATCATACTTTCTGTAGGTAGGCAGCAAAGAATACCCAGCTCTAGCAGAGGCTTATTGGAAGGAGGTAGAAACTGGGCAATAAATCATGAGAAGGATTGGGTATAGTAGAGCCACAGGGACCTTTAATTGTTTATTTCATTTGGCATCCTAGCAGTTCTTCTTGGGTATGTCCTAGCATACAGTATGAGAGCTACTTTGATAACGTAATGCATACACTATTCACACTCTGCAAAGAAATTTACAACTTGTTTTAGCAATTCCCATGTACCTTTAGGTTTCAATACTAGAAGAAACAATTTCATGAGTGGTTAACAGGCCTTGAAGCTAATGTTTTACTTCTTCCAGGTATCTGTAATACACATTAGTTGGCCGCTGTATGCAGGAGGCACACTGCTGTGCTCACAATCCATTAACAAAGCCCCACAAAGCATACTTCTATAGAAATCAATACAGAAACTCAAGCAGCGTAGGACAGGGAAAACCAACGTTTCTATTTACTAGTCAATTAGATGGCCAATGAAATAGCACTCTGAAGAAGAGCGATTTCTCTGTACATTTAAGTAGGCAGAAAATTAAATTCTTCTTGGCCTGTCTGATCTGTAGTTTGGGGAATATATTATCCTCTAACATTCCTCTGAGCTGTGATTTCTGCCATCACTGTTTCCTGATTATCTAATCATTTGTGCTTGCTTAGCGAATGCCGCCAATATTATGCTAACGGCCAGGAGTGTTGCAGTCTAGTTGACAGAACTAGAAAGAAAGCTGGTAACTACAGATTTCTAAGATTCCTATAACTCCTTTATTTTTATATAATAGAAGGTGGGGGGGAACAGGGCTTTGCAATGAAAGGGGTGCCTAATGGTTGGTGGTATTTTAAAAAGCGAATCTTGTTTAGAGGAGGGCCACAGGATTCTTAGCTGGTCCCAAGTAATGAATGAACTGCCTGAAAAATAGATTTCCTTCTCTTCCACGATTCCTCTCCAAAAGTTCCACCTCCACCTTTCTCACACTGAAATCACTTGCATGCTTGCTTTCTGTGAAAGAAATTTAGCATAACAGTGGATAGTGAAGAGCAGATTGTTTATTGCAGGCATGTCCAAAGTCAGGCCCAGGGGCCAAATGTGGCCCATTTTCAAATTTTGAGTGGCCTGCAGCCTCTTCTCAATTCTGGTTCAGCCTGTCATGCATTCCCACCAGCTGGCTTCTCCCCATACTGGATGGAGAAGTCAGCTTACAGTTTTACAGTTTGCCTGCCCTTCCTGTCTCCATCTATCCCACCACCCCGCCACCTGCCCAGCCTACCCACCCCCAGCTCCATTGCTACATCCTCCCCTCCCCACCTCCTTCCATGTCCTAGAGGCTTGTCCAAAGGCCAGCCCGGGGGCCAAATGCAGCTGAAGGGTCGGCCCCCACACATTTTCACCTCACCAAATCTGGACCTTCTTGCAAAAAGTTTGGAGACCCCTGGTTTATTGCCTCTAGAGATGGGCACGACTCAGAAAAATTGTTCGTTTTCATTTTCGTTTTCGTCTAGGGGTCCATTTTGGCTCGTTTCCGTTTTCGTGAGCTAATTTTCAAAATTTTTCGTTTTCGTTTCGTTGCGTAACGAAAACGACAAACGAAAACGAAAATGAAAAATTTTTCGTTTCTTCCCATTTAGCTCCATTAAGTGCTTTTCCAGTAACGAAAAACGAAAATTGGCTCAAAATTAGTTGTTTCATTTCCATTTTCGTTCCAGTTTTGAGCCGTTTTTCGTTTTTCGTTTCGTTACGTAACGGAAACGAAAAACGAAAACAGAAACGGAAATTCTGCTAAGTCGTGCCCATCTCTAATTGCCTCTTATTTTGAAGAAAAGCAGTTTATAGCTAGGATAGCAGCAATTTCGTCCCACCAGGAAATGTGAGGAAGTGCTAAAATGTCTCTAAAGCTGACAAAAATAAATGTTTGAGGCTTAGTTGAGGACACCAAGCTAGTCCCACTTTCCCCTGAGTCCTCAGGCATCTCATTAACACTGGCCTGGACAGTATTAAAATAAATTGTTTGATTCCCATAACTAGATTTTGGGGGTAAACGCATATATGAAGATCAAAGACTTTACCATTTATTGGCATGCAGGCAAGTTTCTTGGGGGTCTGTGTTTCTTTGGTACAAAATAAAGAGAAACTGTCCGGGGGGGGGGGGGGGAAAAAATAGGTTAAAATAAAACACCCAGAAAAACCCCAAAACAAAAATTTGCAAATTTTCAAAATTGGGGATTTTTTTTTTAACCATTTAACACATCCTTACTGAGGACACACAGCAACTTTACCAGTTTAGGCTATTGGTCTGGATTTGAGGGTGGGGTTTTGTAAGATCTGAACATGATCAAGTAATGAGGTATTCCATTACTATTTGTTTATCAGTCTCCAGCTTCAAGCCTGTCCCTTCCACTTGCTCTTCATATAGTCTGTATTTGGGGGGAAATCTGAACTAAATTAGGAATTGAGCACTTTGGCTTTTTTAAAAAAAATCTGTTGTCATATTTTAGTCACCATTGAGTAGCTGGACCACTGTTTCTTTTCTTTGTCTCTTGCTATGTGCATACTTGAAGATTTTTTTTTTTTGAGACAGAGAGAGAGAGAGAGAATTTATGTTAATTCAGATCCAGACCTTTTCCAAACCTGGGTGATAGTCAAAGTACCAGTCAAGGGACGTAAGGAGCAAGAGCTTAATTTATCCTGGACTTTCTTCGGTGTCCCCAAATTACCCCTTTTTGGGCATCCTGCTTAAGTGAATCCCTCCACCACAGGAGCAGAGCACAGTAAGTAGCAGATGTAGAGAGGAGAGATAAAGCCAGCACAGATGCATTCCTCTCCCACTCATAGATTCAGGCCATTCTCCATAAATTGTTTACCCAGCATGATGGCTGACATATTACTAGCCTCCTAATGCTTTAACAGTGTGTTATGTTCATCTATTTAAATGGTAATGAATTCTCCTATTTTTTTAAGCAACTTTGAAAATTCTTGATAAAATCCCTGAACCCCTGAATGAGGCCATAACAGGAACTATGAGTAATGACTATGCAGAACACTCATCTAAGGCCATCAAGAACAGCAACCCTGCTCCTCAGAAACACTTTCCCACCTTAAAGTCAGGTGGATACAGAATAGAGATGGGCACGAAATGAACAATTTTTCATTTTTGTTTTCGTTTTTTGTTTCATTACGTAATGAAACAACAAACGATTTTTGTCTCTAAAATGAAACGAAATGAACAGAAACACCAGAAATGTTGTCGTCCGTTTCATTTTTGTTACGGCAATACATTGAACTGCTTTGAATGCTAAAAAAAATCACAAAAAAATGAAATAAATGGTAACAAAACGGTAACAAAACAAATGAAAACAAAAATGATTTTTTTGCAAAAATTTGCGAAAAACGGAAACGAACCGAAACGGACGCCCTAAATGACAAATGACAAATGAAACGCCATTTTTTTTATTCGTGCCCATCTCTAATACAGAATTTAAAACTAAAAGTGTTCTATAACTGGAGGTTACTTATAAACCTTTTTGGATTGTTTTGGGATTGTTATCTCTACTTTTTAAGTTAATCTAGGTTTAAACTGTCCAGTTTAAAAAGAAAGCAAGAATATCAGGCAAATAAATGTCTTACATAGTACTATATTATCTAGCAATAATTCTTCTATAACATTTCTCATACGTAGGCCTCATTCCACAAAGATCACATCCAATGTTATTTTAAAGCTTCTTCCTGTTAGATTTTCCCTGTTGCATTTCTTCCAGTTCAGTGTAGCTGAGAATTAAAATTAATTGCCCCTTAAATGGCATCTTCGCCAAAGGGGTTGGTTTTTTTTTCCTTCTTCCTTAACTTTTATAAGGGAACTAGCACTATTTCACTCAATGTGAAATAAATACAGTAGTCCTCCATTAGTTTTCCTAACCTTTGCAATACATGAAAATCTGCTACATGCAGACACCATCACAGTGACCACATATCATGTTGGGCCTCCAGATCCAGCAGAGGTCCTGGCTGCAGAGGCCTCAAGGCCCAACCACAGAAGAAACTTCCAGACCTGGCTGCAGCCACATCCCAGGTCTCTGGACCTGGCATCTGGAGGCCTCCAATGTGGCTGCAACTGGGTCCAGAGGCTTCTACTGCAGATGCAGTCGGGTCCAGAGGTCTCCGCTGCAGCTGCAGCCAGATCCAGAAGCCTCCATGGCTGGGACCTCTACAAGGTCATGAAGTCTCCACAAGGGCCAGAGGCTTCCATAGCCAGGTCCGGAGCTTTCTACTTCAGCCGTCATCGCCATAGCAGCGGGGGTGGCAGATCCCATGTTATAGCAGGATTGGGCGATTTGGGGCAGGATGTGGCAGGGGACAATTGTAGCAGAAGAATTTCATCTACTCAGCCACCCCTATGTGAAGCAGGACATGTTTTAATGTATACTCCAAATCTCCAAGGTGTGCTGAAGAGGATCAATAGAACATACAATATTGAATAGGCAACAAGGGAAGTTTAAGGGTGTTTATACATGACCCCTAAACTCTGGGGCAAATGGCTCCCAGCTCCGGAGCTTTAAAATGTTTCCCCACCAGCCCCGGAGTTTACAGGAAATTAAGTGCGACCCCGCCCACCTAAGCGCGACCCAGCGCACTTTTCTTGTACCTGCTCTAGGAGGGTGAAAATTCCTTGATGCGGATGTGCCGGGCTCTCCTCGCTTCTTTTTGTTGTTGTTTTTTGCCTCCCGCCCCTTTAAGAGAAGGAATCAGGAAGTGATGGGGCTCGGAGCAGCTTCCACCGGCACCGAGAGGTAAGCCTTTATTCTTTTGTCCCTTTTTTTCCTCCCTCCCCTCACAGACAGGAGCAAGGAAGTGCGGAGGGGTGGGGACAGAGGAACAGCAACGAACCCCCAAGATCTCTGGTCCGAATTTAAGGGGCCAGCGGATATTAGGGGTCGTGTGAAAAGGCTCAAAGTTAATGGTGCAACAGATGTAAAAATCTCCATAGCACAGAAGGGCACATTGCCATGGCTACAGCCCCCTTCCCCCATCACCTGCCACTTACCATAATTTTGCAGCTAATGTTATGGACTCCCAGAAAAGACACAGCAAAGGATTAAAAAGTGGGGGAAATGTCGAGAAGACTCAGGTCTCTTTCCCTCTTCTGCCCCTTCCTGTACCAGTGTCCAAAGTAGTGGTGGACACTCATTAAACTCATCTCCCTGGTTATGGACACAGGAAAAGTTGTTTCGTTGATGCACATCAAAAATGGCAGATGAACTTTTTTAACGTGGTGAAACTGCAGTACTGCAGGTAAGACTTTGCTCACAACCTGAGTTTGAGCATGTTGGCTCAGGTAACTAGCAGAAGGTTGATTCAGCCTTCCAGCTTTCCAAGGTTGACTAACTGAGGTGGATGGCAATGTGTAGCCTGCATTGTTAAACTCTAAACTATCCAGAGAGTGCTTTAAGAACTAAAATACTGTATATAAGCTGCATACTTGAGAAATCTGCAGGGACAAGTGCCTGATTAAAATACGATCTCCAATATTTAATCATTTATTATTAGTAATCAAGGAGAGGTGTTTCTCTTTTATTTCTTCTTTTATAATAATCTTAGTATTTGGAGGGAGGGCCAGAAAGCATTGTACACCCACCCCCATTAAAACCATGTAGTTTTAAATGTAACTAAAACAGATTCTGTTCATATCTGCTGCTCATAGAAAAAATACTATTTCCCACAGCAGACTAAGACCACCAGACATGTAGATTTTTTTATATTATTTTTCGGCATATATTCAGGGTACCTATAGCAAATATGTCTCCATCATTTTGACCCACCTACACGTTTGCATCACAACTGACCAGAAGAAGAATTAGTTTGTCAAAAGCCTCACCCTTTATACATTCCATATTATACTATGACAGGGGGTACATTTTCCCACAGAGGTCCAGCTTGCCTTTCAATTGTGAGGACGCATTTTGGTTTCAAAATCATAATTAAAATAGTGTTTAAGACCACAAAGAAAAGCAAAAGGGGGAAACCCAAATAATGACCACAGTCCTGTTGGGCAGGGTCTGCCTGTGCAATGGGAATGACAGGAACAGCAGTGGCACACTGCCATTGATTTAGGGCAGGGCTGTTCAACTTTGAACAGGCTGAGGTCTACTTTTTTGGGCCCAAAGTGCCTGAGGGCTACTACACTAAAACCTCTACTTATGAATTTTATCAATTCCTTCTGAGCACATGGTCATAAGTAAAACGTTGTAAGTAGAGCAGCGGTTTCCCATAGGAATGCATTGAAAATCAATTAATCTGTTATGGAGGGAATTCTCCGGGGGGGGGGGGGGGAGAAGAAGGGAGATGTCACTGCACAAAGGAGATAGATGGGCAGACCTGCAACCCCACCTCTCGCCCCTGTCCTCCCTCCACTCCGCACCAGTGACTCAGCTGGTCACAAGACAGTGGCACACCTATCATCTGGCCAGTGGGGGGAACAGGGGACTGCGCCATGGCCCTTGAACTGCCCCACTCAGCTGAGACAGTGGGATGGCAGACCCAGAACTTTGCTGGGGCAGTGGTGGTCCTTGGGATGGGGGAGGGAGGGGTGGAGAACTTATCCCCCCTTTTTTTATTGATGGCCGGTGGGCTACTTTAGAACCCTTCACGAGCTACCAGTAGCCCACGGTCTACCTGTTGGGCAGGCCTGATTTAGGGTATTCTTTTTCAATTTCAGGGTACCAAGCATATCTTTCTTTTTCATTTTTGAATTCCAAACTCTTTACTTGGAGCTCAGTGCTTAAAGGAGAGGAAGAAACTGGGGAGTGGAGGGATGCGTGTGAATACAACCAGGAATCATATATGAAGCCCCCAAGAAGTGGGGCTTCTCTTTTTATATTTTTGATCATACGCACAGAACTAGATGGTAGTAACTAATTTAACTGACCCATCAGGATCAAAAGCAGTGGTTCTCAACCTGTGGGTCCCCAGATGTTCCTGGACTGCAACTCCCAGAAATCCTGGCTAGTTCAGCTGGGGACCCACAGGCTGAGAACCACTGATCAAAAGGTATAGCTTTGATGGAGTCTTTTGCAACAGAACTTGGAGAGAAACATTATCTCCAACACCTCTTGTTACCAGAAGAAGCAAAATCAGTCCATCTTCTTCCAGTTTGTTACAACATTCTTAGCAAAACTGGGCTTCAACTTCATCACTGCCATATTCTCTGCTGGTGCTTTATTTAAGCAAATAATTTGTTCCCTATCAGCACATCCACAGCAATCAAGCATTCTGAAGCAGGTTTCACTGTTTGTCTGTTTAATGCGTAGAATTATACTTTGATCAGCTAACAAAAAAACACTGCAATACAGTTTGGAAAATGCAATATATATGGGGAAAGTGTGATTGTGTGGCTCATGATTGTGATTTGCATTCATATAAAAGCAGCATTTTCTTCAAGTACTCTTAGTCTAGCCCTTATTCTTCCTCTATACACAAAAGTGTCTTCCATACTAGTAAACCTATTCATCTCTACTAGCATGAATCATTGGATATAAAAAATATGTATTCTCTGAAGAATCATCCGTTGCAATGACGAAGGCACCCTCAATTTCGTTCTTCATTCAAAATTTCTGTCAGTAAGATAGGCAGCCAGCTACCAATGGCAGAGCATATATGATTTGCACGCTAACATCTAGATTCGGATGTGTGGCATCTAGGTTAACACAAATAGCAGCATTGCAGGCATGTGGATGGAGTTTGGTTTAAGGTATCCTTCATTAAGCAAAAGTATTTGAAATTGCATGCAGATCATATGCTCTGTCATTAGGAGTTTCAGGGTTGGACACCAGGGTTTCTAAGAAGAGAGCTCAATGTTGAGAAGCATTTGATTCTACAGTGACAGGGTACCATCATGGTCAAATAACATACAGACTAACTGTTTGGAAACTGCTTCTTTAAAAAAAAAAACAGTGAACATTAATTTAGGCCAAGCAGGGGCTGTCTACATGTATGAATTTTTTATTTTTTTCTGACTGAGCTTTAGACAGCTACATTTAAGCAAATTCTCGGTATTCACCCAGTGGCTTATAACTGAGAAATGGGACTTGACATGAAGTGTGACAAGACAGAATTGGCTGGCTTGGTCTATATTTCTCTTCCACTGACTCCAAACATGAAATGCTAACTGTGTTTGTCGGAAAGGTGTGAAAATCAAAGGAAGGATGAAGGGGACAAGAATGATGAAATGGAAAGTGTTGAAAATAAAGCAATGCAAAAAGAGCCAATGGTATCTCCCTCCCCTTCCTCTTGGTACTCTGAGTAATTCTGGCACAATGTGCGAGAACTTTGCTTACACACTTTACTCACGAAAATTGAGTCAAGCGGAGTGAATATAATCCAAAAAAGAGGAAAAAAAATGTTGTGCATAGTTCTTACTGATTTCAAAAGGAACTCAGCACACGCTGCTTCCTCTGAAGTGCAGCCAAATTACTGTATATACTTGAATATAAGCCGAGTTTTTCAGCCCTTATTTTGGACTGAAAAAAACCACCCTTGGCTTATATTCGAATGAATATAGTTACCGCACTTGCGCTGCCTCCCGAGTGCTCGTTGAGCATGGGGAAGGTGGCAGAGGGCTAGTCCTGTCCATTCTGGCGCCTCCTGAGCACTCAGCCAGCTAGGGGAGGGTGGCGGAGGGCAAGTCCTGCCCATTGGAGAAGGCACCCTAGGCTTATATTCGAGTCAATAAGTTTTCCCAGCTTTTTGGGAAATATTAGGTGCCTTGGCTTATATTTGGGTCAGCTTATACTTGACTGTATACGGTACTTTCAAGTGGTTGAAGAAATATTGCAAACCAGCCATAACAAGGCTGCCAGTTTGCTTTAAACCACTGTGGGGGAAACCCTGTATTTCATGTGGAAGATTGTGGTCCATTTTCCCTTTTGCTCTGGAGAAATTGCCACATATTTGTCACACTGGGAGGTCACAGTGACAAACAGTGTCTTCCTGTCTATTCTAAGTCACTTTCCATGATGCTTCAAAGCACGATTCTGTGAGACATCCAGACACACGTAAATCCCTAGAGATGAATGGGGGAGTGTATACAGGAGGATTTTAGCACCTGAAAATTTAGTTTCTCTGTACTGTTAGCCCATTAACCTTTGAGAGAATGTCAAGATACAGTAAAAGAGGAATGTTCTTAAGATTATTGAAACATGCATGCCTGCACACATGCATCCCTTTGACCAATCAACTAGCTAGTTTCTTTATAATGTGGGTGCTAAGTGAAGACTAGGAAAGAGAAATAAAAATCCATCTTGAAATAAACTGAAGTGTTCCTTTAGCATTACTTGACATCACACAGCAATGCAACTCCACGTAATATCCAGTGTTCAGGAGGCTGGGTGGTCCGTAGATCTACTGCAGCAATGTAATTCAGATCTGTTCGGACTGGTTTTTTGTAGATCGGACATGAGTATAGACGCGGATCTCTTGAGGCTAAGAAGAGGGAAAGAAAAGATAAAGAAATGAGTTATTGCAACTAAAGTAAACATCATACTAGAGGATATGAAATTAAAAAATGGCCTTGCGGGTTGGAATTCCAAATTAACTAGAAATCTGAGCATTTGATGCAATAGGAAGGGCACTGAGCTTCCAATCTAACCTCAACCATTGGGTAGGAAAAAAAGGTGTACTGCTAACCCAAATTATTTTCCAACCGAATGTTTAGTTATTTCTAACCTATGTACAGTACAAGAGAAGTGTTTTAAAATTCTGTTTATCTAGATTATAACCCACAGATTTTGTAGACCCCGGAGTCAATAAAGTGTGTCCAGATAAATTGATGGGTATAGCAAACTCCTAGCTCTATTTGGAATATGCTTAACAACACCCACTATTAAATTACATTTAGAATGATCTCATTCAGCATTGAAGATATCTGATTCCAGTGGGTTTAAGTCATAATCAGTGCTGGATGAAGCAGGGGTGAGTAGCTTCCTAGCTGTTGTTCGCCAATCCTGCAACCCATCAACCTTGGCTTTTATTGGGTGGCGCTGATGGGAGCGGTAAATGTAAAATATTGGGAAAGCCACAGTTGCTCACCCTGGTGATGTTGATCTATGAGTACCATTTCCAGCCTCAAGAAAGGCAGAAACACAGATGACATCAAGTAAGGCAGATACAGAGTATCCAGAGCAGTTCCTTATAAAAGTTATGTGGTTAAAGGAGAGAATATAGACGGATCCTCTAATCATACTGAAAAGGTCTGAGGGAAATGTGCCGTGATTAAACCATTAAGCTAAAACCCATACATCACTTTGAATATCCACCCGCTATCACAAACCATGTATATCTGCTGCCTATCTTGCTATCTTTGCTCAGAATCCAGTGTGGCATTGACACTGCAGCTTCAGTCTGATAAATCAGCTTTTTCCCCCTCCATCATTTGGCCCAAAACAGGCTCCAGAATAGTTCCCATCTCAAAAGAGAAGGTTTTTGGAATGCGGGGGGGGGGGGTGCAGTGGAAAGGGAACCTTGACTCTTTTCCCAATTTTAGTGGGTTCTTCTGCCTAACCAGCATAGTAGAGTGGGTTTCTGCCCCACACATAACACTGTCAATAATGCTCCTGAGTATATTTTTCTCTCTCTCCATGTGGCTGCAATTTGCCTCTGTGGCAAAAGAGAAAAAAAATGAAGCCCTTGGGAACATGGCTGGAGTGAGAATCACAGGTACCATGCAGAAGATGACTAGCCCATTAGCCACTGTAAGGGGCCCCATTAAGGGTCCATGAAATATGCAGCCCCCTCAGATACAGGGACACAAACAGTTTGTTTATCTCCCTCTTATACTGGGATTCTTAACTAATTGAAGAGCCATAACCATAGAAACAGATATACCAAAAATAATATAAAACTAGAATTACAAGCTACAATTTCTCTCTCTCACAGCTTGTTTATTTATTTCTTGTGGGACCTTAAACAAAACTGGCTGTTTTCAAGCAGACAGCACAAGCTGAATTTCACACAGCAGAGCAGCCTATGCTTCTGGTGTCCATCTCTCCAGCCCACAATCTATTTTGACAGCTGCTTCCCTCTTTCAAGGGCCCTCGAGGTCCTTCTTTTCACTTTTAAAGTTGCTCTTTCAATCTTTTGACTTGTTTGCTCAAGCAGATCCAAACTTTGCACATTTAACTGTCAACAAGAATGCCGGCATGCCCAGTTACAACCTGCAGCCTCCCCACAATGGCTAAACCCTTTGCATTCTGAACAGTAGCAAAAAGTTGAGTTTGAAGCTGACTGGCATGTGAGCTATCTTATAAAAAAATCACCTGAGATAATATTAGCTATGAAGTAACAATAAATAGATCTCTTTATACAGTTTTCAAATATTTTTAATTTTCCCTTCTTATTCCTAGATTTTGGTGTGTATGAGGGGCTTTTCCAGTCACACAGGAATTGTGCTCTATCAGAGATTGTTATAGTAATTCATTATCCCCACCCCACCCCAACTTCCAGTTTACTGACTAATATACTTCTAGTGTTAGCTTGCCAGCCAACACTTGGCAGGAAAGCCATGTGCACATGCACAACCTTGAACTCAATTGGGGGGGGGGGAGAAAGACAGCTGGGGTTATAAACTTTGAACTTCCCTCCTGGTTGGCCAGACAGGTCCTCTTAAGTCTCCACCACACCCCTCTGGAGAGTGGGTGGTATGTGGCAAGGAGGGCTCGGCATCTGTACGTTTTCTTTTTTCTTTTCCCTCCTCGCTGCCGCCACCCCCACAGGCTGGCTGTGGCTGCAAGGGAGGAGGGAGAAACTTTACCAATGCCAAGCCCTGCTCGCTGCCACCACCACCATCCCTGCAGGCCAACTGCTGAGACCAGCGGCAAGGAGGGGTCGGCATCAGTAAGTTTTCTTTTTTTCTTTTTTCTCTCTTTTTCTCTCCCTTCCTCGCCACCACTGCTGCCAGCAAACATTTAGAGGGTGTTGGGTGAAAGCTTCCCCCCGCCAACACCTCAGATAACAGTGTTTGCTCTTATCTGTGAATCACTCCAAAATGCTACAAATACAATGAGCTTTTAAGCGCTCCATAACTTATAACTGGACTTAATATGGTTTAAATAGAAGGCAGCTGAGGAAGCTTGTAATGTTCTTTATTTTTATTAGTGTCCTATAAAGGTATCCCCTGTAGCCTAGTTTTGCATTTGTGTTTTTTGATGGCCATGTGGCTTCCCCTCCCCCTTTCTTTCTTTCTTTCTTTCTTTCTTTCTTTCTTTCTTTCTTTCTTTCTTTCTTTCT
>JAHTLZ010000204.1:87233459-87252172 GCA_023846285.1 Phrynocephalus versicolor | reverse complement strand
TCAGATGGTGACAGAAAGCAGGAAATGCATAGAAGACATATTTTAAGACCATTCTTTAACCTGTCTCATTGCAGTTAAAAATCCTTGAGGGTTGAAGAACCCTGTCATCCAAAAGCAGTTTGGCCGTCCCTCAAAAATCCAACAGTGAAACTGCCTGTTCCTTTCCAGAAGTTCAGTAAACCAGAATCCAAGGGTGCTGGAAGCCCAGGATGCCTAGGGGTGGGGGTGGGGGGGATGGAGAGAGGAAAATTAAAAACAAAAAACACATTAGCTTTGTACAATTTTCGAGCAATGTCCCAATGTTTAAATGTGTTTTTAAAATATATATTATGACACCCTTCAGGCCCAAAAAAGGGGCTCTTTCAAAGGTTTCAATAATGACCATAGCTTTGGGGTGGCTGGATCAGCAAAGAGCAACTCTCACTCAAAGCTACAGTCCCAATAATATTAATTATAAATAAATAATAGCTGAGTTTGGTTCAACCCACCCGCACTCACATGGCAAAATTCTGTTCAGCATACAATTCATCTGAATATGAAGACAGCAATTCCCACCCCAAACATTGTCACTGCCTTCATGAGAAGAATGATTGATTAAACACTGCAAAATGTTTTCCATGCGTTCAGAAACTATTGAGAAAACATCAAACATAGGCTTGCCATCTCATAACAAGTGGATTTAGACACTTTGGGCTTTTCATATGAGAAGTGCAATTTATTTCAACGTCACCATAGGCAATCCACATTGATCAGATAGGAATGATGTAAGGAGAAAAAAAACATCTTAAACCCTTTTCATATGGTCTAAGAACTTCAAATGGGACCATGCCTTTCAGGTGATGTAAGTAAGCTGGCATTCAGCTACAGTGAATCACTGTTCCAGTAGCCTTTGTGCATGTTTGGGTATTTCAAAACACATGACAACTGAATGCTGAGTGTATATATAGCTGGAAATGCTGATTAGAAACAGTACAAACCTTCCTCCAGCGCTCAGGAATCCTTGCATCATACATACAGTCCAAAGCATCTCTGAGGTTCTCACTCATAATGATGGTTCCATCAATGGCTAGTTTTAGATCTGTCAAAGTGTATCGCACCAGGGCAATAATCCTCTGCATTCTATCGATCTCCTGTCGGAGGAAGATATTCATTGGCTGGAACGGACCCATCTGCTGAAGCCTTTCCTTCACCTGACACGAAAAAGTATAAAGAACAGAAAGCTTTCAGACTGTGGACTTAACTAGCATACTAAATTCTATCTCTACAGAAAGGAATGAAGTTCTTTCACTACAAAAAGGGGTGAGAGGAAAGAATTGTTCAAAAGGAAGTGACAGCTGAATGAAACTTTGATCTCCGTTAGAAAATTAACGGTCAAAAGAAATGCTAAGTGAATAGGTGCCCCCACTGACCCACCCCTTCTCCATCTGATAATGGGATTCTGTTTTATACCTCAGCAATGATATACAAATTGAATCAGTGTTTAATTTCAGTGATTAAAAGAAGCTCAAGAGAATGCAAAACACAGGGGAAAGATTGGCCTTAAGAATGAAGAATATGTCCACTACATCTGGTTTGGACAAGAAAGAATGTATGTGAGAAAGTGACCATGAGGAGGAAAGAAAGATTCGAATGAGTATGAATTATGTTTATGTCTGAGAATCAGACTGTCCACATATGTCTATAGTCCTCCAGTAGTTCCCAGCCTTTTGTCTCTAATATTCTTGGACTACAACTTCCAGAAATCAAGGTCAGCACAGCTAGGGGTGAAGGCTTCTGGGAGTTTTAGTTCAAGAACATCTGGGGGGACCCAAGGTTGCTAACCACTGTTTTAAATGAAACCTGAAAATGGACTATGAAGCTTTTAATGAAAGATACAAGCAAAGCTAGTCCAACTTTCATTATAAGAAATGTTACCCAGTCAGACAAAGAACTGGGTTAAATATATTATGTATGTATTGTGCATTGTCTGTGGATCACAAACTTCATAACCAATGCTTTTGATCAGTTTGCTTTTTTTTGGACTTAATTTTTTTTCTTACCCTCACTGGAGGCCTGTGATCTGAAGAAGGAGGAGCCTCAGTTCTTGACTCAAAGTTGAAGTCAATTATTAGATTGACTTCTAATAAACTAATTAGATTATTTTAACATACATGTGCTTTGCCCTTTTCTGTTTGCCTGTGGAAAGTTTTAAACACCCGATTACCTTAGATTAGGCAAGCCACATTTTGAACATGATCTTTTTGGGTACAGAAACTAACTCCATTACAGTGGACCCTTGTATAACAAAGGGTTTGCATAACATAATATCTGTACAACATAAAAAATTCCGGAGATGCTTCTCGGCCTTTTGGCTAAGATCAAGTGTAGTCTGTTCTTATCAGTTTAATAAAAAAAATTCCGGAGATAGGAGAAATTTGCTTAACATAATTGCCTATGGAGTGAATCCATACAACATAAAAATGGGATTACTCCATTTTCAATGCATTCCTATGGGAAATTTGTATAAAGGAAAATTTGCTTAACATAATCTCATTTGAAATGAATTAATTCCTTGATACAAGGTACCACTGTATTTAGGTTAGTGGTATATGAATGCATTTTAATTAATTTTTTTAAGATTTGCTTCAGCTGAACAAGTCTAAAAAGAAATCAATTGCCACCAATTTCTTCTCTGTTATTTTTTTAAAAATATTAAACAAACTGTAAAACAACTACACAGAAAAACCTCCAGCTTAAAGACAAAAGACAAATTGACATAATACAAGTCTGTCACCTCATAGCTCTCTTTCACTCACTCACTCACACACAGAGAGGGGGGGATCATTAGGAATATAATTAATGTTCCTCCTTTATGCTGTCCTATTCCTCTTCCCAAAGTGCACTGAGTCTACTGAAGGAACACAATCCTTCCCCTTTTTTCCACAATACAAGCTTAATAACATCTCCCCATACAGCACTGAAAACATCCCCATTTAACCATCCCTTCTTAATTTTCATATTATTGTATGTCTTCATGTATAATGAAAAATAGCTAAATTCCAAAAACATGGAATACTTCCCAAATTTGTGTGTCATCTCTGTGCAGGGACCCTGGCTTATCTCCGAACTGAAAATCAGCCCATGGGCTGCTAAAAGGAGCTCGCCATCCATTCCTTCTGTTGTGACCATTTCACTGACCTCGAAAGGCATGTAGTCAGCAGGAAGCTTCTCCAGCATGTCATCGGCCAGCCTCGCCACCACAGCCTCTCTGGTCTCGCCGCCTCCACTGGAGCTGTCTTTTGGCTGGATGCTGAGAATGGTGTCCAGCACATCTTTTGCAAGCTTGCTCTGGTAAGTAATGTCTGCATTGGGATGCAGCCCAAATACTTCAGGGGTATCGTAAGCAGGCAAGCCCTACACCAGTGAGTACAAAAATGTGGCAGATTAAAATCTGTCTGCTATTGTAGCATTGGTGGATGAAAATAAATAAATAAATCCAGCCAGAAGTAAGATCAGCCATTTGAATACATTTGCAGGGTGAAATAGAAGTCTCTTTTTAAGCAGATTTCAAATGGAACAAGGATATTGCCCTCAGAGTGGACATTATTAAAGATTTATAAAAAAAAAATCTCTCCTTTTTGTGCAATGAGTTAGGATCTTTACTATTGCAACATTTTAGAACAATTAGAGGACCTATCGTACCAAAGCATAAAGGAACGATTCAAGCAGTTTTGTTTTCAAGGTCACGTTATCAGACATATTTACATGCAAACCCACCAATAGAATATCAACATTCAAATCAGCTTCATATGTGGCAGAATCCTAGCAGACTACAGAAAAAAAGAGGTTTAGAGCCATGCAGTCATTAAAACAAAAGCAAAACTAGACTATGGATGACACCTTCAAAGGCTGCTAGAAGAAAAATTTTAAAAGTTGCAGCTGAGCTTTCGGGAGCAAGCTCCCTTTTTCAAAGCAGGTATAAAAGTCCAAACATGACAAGGGATGTAATCTGCCAGGAGACAGTTCTTAAAAATTCACTTGGCAAGATGGATGCCAAGCTTTACAGGCCAGTTCAAACAAAGAGCGGCGTGGTATGGCCACCTCCCTCTTGCTTACATCCAGCATGTTTTTGTTTTGTTTTTGTTTGTTTGTTTCTCGCATTAACCTCCTGCTTCTACCCCACCTCTGGTCAATCAGGAGCTCTATGCTTCGAAGAGCCAATAGAGAGATGATGGTTGTAAGCAAGAGGGAGGTGCCCATACCATGCCGCTCTTTGTTTGAAGTGGCCTGTAAAGTCCAGCCCCATTGGACCATGCTGCCCTGTGCCTTCCAAAAGAAAGCCTGGCATCCACCTTGCCAAGTGAACTTTTAGTAATAACCATACGACAAGTAGGTAGTACATAGTCCTCTCCAAACTGGGAAAAACAGACTCTGTTGAATTTGTCTGGTTCAGACGACTGAGAATTACCATAATTTGTATATGTTCTTTTTGCATTACTTAATTGTGTTGTTTTTGTTTTTAACTGAATGTGGGGTGGGGGGGAGTACAACTGTCAGGTTTGTCCATCTCTGTTGTTTAGCTACCAGACCATCCTTCCTTCATTAATGTGACATTTGCCAAGTTCTGTTTGATTATGAACCCCATCATTGCCACTTAGCAAACTCACTGGAGTTGCAGTTTCACATGTCTGGGTTTGGAGAAACCCACACTGTACTCGACCAGTACTCTGAATATGCAAGACATGACAGGCAACTACCACTATACTGTTGGTTCATCTTTGCTGATTACCCGCAAACTTCACCTTTCTAGCCCATTGCATTTGAGAAGCAATTTAGATTTCCTTTCTCTAATTTGCCAGCAGGAAGCCTAATAAAGAAGCAATTATAAAAATCCATTGACCTTGTGCAGGCAGGAAGTTTTTGTTTAGTCAGTTCCACATTTTTCAGAAAACCCAAAGTTTTCCATTAGATTCATTTGCTAATTAGCAAATGCTGTTTAGGCAGACCTTTGGCAACTGACTGAGTGCCGGGGTCAAGGGCTTTAAAGGGCATGTTCTACTTTTCTACTTTTGATCATAATTATTAATTCTAGCTGAGATTACATAATGGGTTTTTAATCATATGTTTCATATGGTATGGTATGTTAAGTTGAATTTGACATATGGCATCCCTAGGAATCAAGTTATGTGAGCTATCTAAGGAGTAGAGATGGGTACGAAACGAACAATTTTTTGTTTCCGTTTTCGTTTTTTCATTTCGTTACACAATGAAACGACAAACGAATTTTGTCTCTAAAATGAAATGAAACAAACAGAAACACCGGAAATTTTGTCGTGCGTTTTGTTTCCATTACTGCCATATGAGTGAATTGCTTAAAATCCTAAAAATAATCACAAAAATTGAAATAAATGGTAATGAAATGGTAATAAACGAACGAAAATGAAAATGAGTTTTTTTGCAAAAATTCATGAAAAACAGAAACAAAACAAAACAGACCCTCCAAACGACAAACGAAATGCCATTTTTTTTTATTCATGCCCATCTCTACTAAGGAGTGATTTTACCAGTGCCAGCAGCATCCCAGTGAGTTTCCATGACTGAGTATTGGACCCAACTCTCTTGAGTGCTAGTCTGTCATTCCACCCACTACACCACACTGGTCCTCTTTGAGTGCAATGATTAATATAATTATGCTACAATCTTTATAATGTGTTGTTTTCAAATTGTACTTCTTTTTATTTAAATTGTAATTCTCCTTGAATCCAAGTTTTTATTGCGGAAAAGCAGAATAGGAATCAAGTTAGTAAAAAAACATGTAATAAACAATGGTGCAAACCTGAATGTACTGAAGATATTGTTCCACTGCGGTGCATTTGGGTATGCGGTAGCCTTTGTAAAAGGAGAAATCTTGGCTGAACATGTTTTCACTAAACCACACTTTAGCAAATGTGTTAAGCAGCCTCTTGTCATAATCATCAGTAACTCTTCCACCATACTGAATCTCCCCGATCATGTAACGAACAGTATTCCAAGACACCCCCTGAGGGAAAAAAGTAATGGCATAATTTCCTTCAGCTGAATAGGCTCCTCATGAATATTCACAGATGTTCTCTATATAAAGGCTAGTTACCGAGATTTCTAAGAACAGTAAGAGTTCTAGAGGTTGACATGAGAACACACCTCCCTGGCTCGTTTTAAATGAGCCTGGACCTTCCACCATGTTAGGTTCCCTTCATAGTCTTCACCTTCACTTTATGCTTTCTAGCATCCATCAGAAAAGTTAGTGAATAGGATGGGAAGGCAGGTGTGGAGAAAGGTGACATTTCCCCCTTTTCCATCTCTCACCTCCACCCATTAAACATGATGATAAATCTTCACTTCTTATGTTCTTATGCACTTTATCGATTGATTATATGCAAATATAAGACAATGGCATTTTGTTGAAAAAACACAGATGCCCATTTTACTTCAAGTATCCTATAGCAGTTAAACATGTATATTCTGTAGTTTCAAGTACCTTTTTCATATCCATGTCGTCAAGATGGTTCTGAACAAATTGCACTGTGGCATTGAAATCAGCTTGATTGAATTCATATGGAATGTTCCATCCTAGAGGCCCAAATTTCCTCCTTTCCTGGACTGTGGAGTGCAGGAAAGCTACAGCATACAGCATTGGCTTCCACTGTACCATATTGCTGATATCTAATAGATCCTGACTCACACCTATCACAAACACACAAATTTATACTATTACAGAGTATGAACATGTGATGGTTTCCTACAAAACCTTGTTAAAAGACTCCAAATCAGATATGTTTGCATTTGGTCTTCTAAAATAAATTCCCTAGCATCCTAAAGGGAATATTCTAATACAATTCGGGCATAATCCTGTCCTACCAAAATCTACTGGACAATGTATGTGAGAAGTAGCTGAGAAGAGAGTAATTTCCTCACCTCCATAGGTTCTCTTTAGGCCAGCTCTGAGTCCTTGTGGAGGCTCATTAGTAAATTTAATAGACATTTGGAGAAGGGTAATGGGAAAGTGCTTATGAACCTCTGTTGTCATCCACAATCGGAAAGCTTCATGAACAGTTTCTGTTTCCACAACGGTGTCCATCAGTTCATCCATAAAGTCAAGACCAAGATGGCAGTTCTGCAGAAGTGCCCATCCACCCTAAGGAAAGGAAAGGACAGGAAATCATGGAAGAAGCATAGCTAGATCCCTCCGTATTGTTCTTGTCTGCCTGTGGTGTTACATATTACTACAATGCTGGCACTATACATTCTGTCCCAGTGTGTAACTGGAGCTCTAGAATGGACCAATGAGGAGCTTCAAATGTCCTCCTCCCCATTCTAGACAGCTCCATACTGACTAGACAAAGGTGATTGGAAACAAAGCATGGTTACACTCAGTGGATCACAGATCTATGACGCTGCTCCCTTTGGAGGAGGGTTGTTTTGTTCTCTGTATGTGTTGTTTTTACTATTTGCCCACAACCCCACAAAGTATGACCGGCTCGTTTCATGTAATGTTGTTTATAACACTGGCCAGAATTGGCCAGGGATTGGGGGATGGGCAGTTGGAAGAGATGCTACTCAGTGGCCAAACACAAAGAATGAGAAAAAGATTGGGTAGGGGGAAGCTTGAAAGGAGGAGAACATCCACTGCCATGTGCCACATCATATACATCACTCCCAATCCCTTTCCCATATGATCTATTTGGCACAATTCACTGGTTACCATTGTGAGATACACAGATTCACAGCATATCAGCATCTTGCCAGATATTTCAGATCACAATTTGGAGCACACTAACTGTGGTATAAGCTCTGTTTTCAGGCTCCCAATTAACAATCAATTTTGCCCCAAGTTCAGTAGAAGGTACAGGTGACTCTGAAGAGTGCCACAAAATGTTTGGTAGCATGTTTCTGATCAGAAATAATTGTATTTTAGCCTTCTAGGTAGCTCAGTGAGTTAGGTATTTAACCAAGGAGCTTGTGGTTGGAAGGTGTACAGACTCCGGATACCATTAGAAGCAGGGAATGGTAAACCACTTGTGGGTGTTCTCTACCTGGACAACTCTGAAAACGGTGGCTATAAGTCAGAACTGACTTGGATGGCACATGGTTATTTTATAATCCATGTAGAACAAAAAGTAGAACTGGTTCTGCACAGATCAGCTATCAGTAGCAGTAGGTTCTTGCCAAGCCTAGCCTATGTTAACGACTGGAAAAATTACAACATTTGCCTTACATGTGCCATAGTTTGCTGGAGAAGTTTGCGTGCATGGATCTCCTGCCCTTGACCCATGGAAACATAGCGGGTCTCAATTTTCAGCCGTTTCCCCAGAGCAATGATAGAATCAGTAGGGTCAGATCCCATGGAAAGGAAGCAGATAAGAGGTGTGCGTGGATCAGATTCTTCCCAAGTCTTCTCCAAATCCAAGATGACCCCTTCTGCATATTTATCACCCATGGTATCCATAATGTACTTCCTAGCCTAGTGAGAAACAAAGAGAGATGAGCACCAGTTTTTTATTTTCAACAACCTCACATACATGGGGATTATTGAGAATGCATTTTAGGAAGATGTCCAAATCCAAAAAGTTGATAATTCTTTGGGCATTAAATGCTTTAGCAATTATTTTACAGTTATGGACAGAGGGCACAAATAGTGTGATTCTTCATTGTGTTACACAGTCATATAACAGCAATTGCACAAGCAGCAGCTGAAAATTGTCAGCTGTCTGCTACAACACCATAGTCCTCTACTAGTACCATGTGACATATAACTGGCTACACAAGCAGGTATATAACTAGCAGAAGGCCAATAGTGAAAACTGGATCCATCACATGGCTTGTATTTTGCAACAGGATTTTGACCATTGATTAACTGACTTTCTTTCCAGATACACATTACTTCATGGGTTAATTAAAGAGGGATTTAGGACTCTTGGTGATGTTTTGCCAAAAAGATTTTAAGCAAAGATCTAAATGTTAGATTTAAAGTAACTTTAGACTGTATCTGTCATCTGGTGGTATTATACTTGCACTTGTGTCTGTCAAACATTGCAGCCTACCTGAGCTATAGTTCTGTCAGGACACCAAGATCTTATAAGAAGGAGGCGTCTAAAGCAATCTAGTGCTTGGTCATAACCACTGGGAACAAGTTCTTCTTCCGGTTTCTCCCTGTCAAACCAAATCTTCCATTGTTTCTCCGTCCGTGAGATCTGTTAGAAGGATGGGGAACATGTTCATTATATTGTACATATAGCAGGAATTTTTAGTTTCACGTAATTTAACACCACTCCAGCTAGGTTCCTTTCTCTAAGAGCATTTTTTTTAAATCCAAGCTTTGATAAATTCTTCAAGCTCTGATAACTTCTTAGCTTGATTACCATAAAGTACTTGTTATACCATTATTCCTCTTTAGATGATGAGATGCCCTCCATATTAATATAAATCACTGTCATTTCTGATGCTAAAAAGGACCATTGGGTCATTTTGGTCAACAGCAAGTTTACAGTGCAACTCTTTTGAAAGCAAAAGATTGGCCAGCTTCACACCATTGCCCAAGGAACACGAGTGTACTCGCAATGCTTTTCTACTCTTCACGGTGGCTCCTCCTATGTCAACAGTGTCTTTGTCACAGTGGAGAAATTCAACCAATGCAGCAGTTAAAAGCATGCAGTTTATGCCCTACCATTGGTGCAAAAGTAGAACTAGCAAATGGTCAATAACACTATCAAAGTAGCCCCTTTCTAGCCAAAAACAGCCTCATCTTACCATTCTGATTTGTTTTTAATTTTAGCTTTATTTCACATACATCCATAATTTTAATTGTGCAGTGTTCTGATATGAATAAAGAAAGATGTCATTATTACCCTTGGTGCCAACAAGAAGATTTCACTTTATTCCATAAGATGATAGTATTATTTTCGGCAAAAAAGGTCTACCTCGGTCAAATCTTGTGGAGCAAATTACATCAGCACTACAAGAGCTTCACTGAGCAGCAAGCAGGTCATTTCTGAATTAAGTGCAAAGTGTTGGTTTAATATTTAAAATATGTTTAGATCCAGAGCCTGGAATATAGAAAAGGATGCCTTCTCCCAAATACTTATTTTTGGGTGCTTGCTATCATCATCACAAGTAATATTAACAAAATATGGCCCAGCAGCAGAAACACAGTTGTGAAACTCCTTTCCATTTGATCACCAGAAGCAGAGACTTCCTTTTTGAAATGTCTATTCAGGACATAGATTTGGCCTTAGGAGCAGCCTATGCTCTATCTACCAATCCGAAAAACAATACATCAAAGCAGGTTCATATCAGCAATTGCTCTGAAATGCAAAAAGCATCTGACATTAAGGTAGCCATAGAACCAAACTAGAAGAATTAAACATGCCACACTGCTTAATATTTAGTTCCTCTCAGTTACATACTTGGTCAAGAACATCTGAGAATTGTCTGAGTTTACTGAGCTCCACCAAGTTCAGCCAAGTCATATCCAAGATCCATTTTGCTGGTTTAGGGGGACATGCCTTCAGATCCAGAGAAGCACCACCTGGAAAGAGATGCTACATAAAAACCTGGTTGCAATGACTTATTAAAGCTTACAAAAGTTAGATATTCTGCCCAAGTTATGTTGCTAACTGCCTACAGTACAGCCACCTATGATTCTCATACTGGACTTACTATCTGCAGAGTTGGCCCCATCACAGAGTCAAAGTGAGGTCATGCAGACAGGGATTACATAGGTTTGTAGACAAAGCCCAACATGCCATGGGCTAAGAGGGAGCAGAATGGATAGAGCAATGGTTCTCAACCTGTGGGTCCCCAGATGTTCCTGGACTGCAACTCCCATAAGACTCCACCACTCGCTGTGCTGGAAGGGATTTCTGGGAGTTGTAGTTCAGGAACATCTGGGGACCCACAGGTTGAGAACCACAGGGACAGAGCATACTGAGTGAGGCAAGTCAGGCTAGCATCTTCCTTATCCTCCACCTTCTATACAAGGTGAATATCTGCACTGCAGTAAAATATTAATCAAACAAGCACTGCATTGTATGCCCTGGCTATGACCTTTAATCAGCGTCAGGAACTCCTCGTGCTTGACTCTGCCTCGTTGCAAGTCAATCTTCAAGGTAAGTAGTAAGGTAAACAGAAACTTGTGCTCCTCATAAAGCCCTCGCGCAGCATACTTGTACACTTCATAGGTCATATGCTCAATGATATTCGCTATTCTCTTGCTTGTAATTGGGCTCTTGACAGACCTGTTCAAAAGAGGAGCGGGGGAGAAGAGTAAATGGAAGGTTAATCAAATATGTCTTGGGGGTGAAGTTCTCTCCGCCTTAAAAAAAAAAAGATGAAAGTGTTTTCAAAGCTGCACTCAATAATCCTGAGCCAGTACAGAAGGTAACAGGGTTGCGGAGACCAAATCAACATGACAGTAAATACTGCTCAGTCAATATGATCCAGCAGTGCTCTTAGCAAGCAAGACCTATTTGAACTCCTAGAAGTTAACCCACCTTATTAAAGGACTGAAAAGCACAGTGTTTTGAGCCTCGTTCAATTGGTTCCCTTGCTCTTTATCCCTGCCTGGCCTTTATTCTGTCTCATTTCGTAAAACTCCAAGAGAAGTGAGAAGCTCTCAAGACACAATTGTAATTAACACAAAGGCACTATACAAACAAACAAGACAAAAGGAAAACACTGGCCACTTGCTTTGCAGCCGTTACAAATATAATCATTTAGTGTAAACTAGCTGTCAAAAGAGCAAGGTGTACAACATAGCATTTTTCCATGGCAAAAAAAGCCAAGAATTCAGTGCTTGTGGGTAAAGTCCCAAACATCTCCATTTAAAGAAATGGACAATCTGTAGAACTCTGCCTTATAACAGTCCACAGGCAAGCTACATGGGCCACATGTCTGGGTCAGTTTCCTATGTGTAAGCAGTATATGTGAAATTAGAGAGAACATGATAAGACATAATATCCCTCTGTTTTCTGTAGTTTCTCTCCTACTGATGATATCATAGCTATTCTGACATGGGATGCAGCGGTTCAAAACAAAGATGTTGTTCTTCATCCGAACAACTATAATCAGCCCAGTCCACAAACCAATTGCATATCTCATTAACAAATGTACTGGATATGCCAGTATAAAAGGAAGGTGTAAAAAGTGAAATATTGAATATCTGGGCTATCAGGCTATCTTCTGCATTCCTCTTACCCTCTCCTTTGCTACTAAGTACCCTTGCTATAAGTTGAAGTTGAATTATCCTTCTTTACATTATTGCTGACAGCTTCTTCCTGCTCGCCTTGCTCATTCAAAAGCAAGGAAGAACTTGAAGGAATTAGGAAAAGTGAATTCAACAAAACCTACTAGTTTAGACAAGAACCATAGCATGATGGAATTGGAATGAACCTATAAGGGCATTGTGTCCAACCCCTCTGCTCAATGCAGGAATACAGATCAAAGCATATCTGAGTGATGGTTGTCTAATTTTCTCTTGAATGTCTCCAGTGCTGGAACACTCACCCCCTCCCAAGGTAATTGGTTCTATTGTCATACTGATCTAACAGTTAAGAGGTTTTTCCTTATAGTCAGTCTAAATCTGACTTCCTGTAGCTTGGGATGGTCGAGAACAGATCCTGCACCTACTCTATATGATTAAAGTATTTAAAAAGTGCTGTCCTATCTGCCTTCAGTCCCCCCCCCCGAGGCTAAATACAGATGAAACTTGAAAAGTTAGAATATTGGGCAAATGTTCATTTATTTCAGTACATCAACTGAAAAGGTGAAACTAAAATATGAGATAGACTCATTACATGCTAAGTGAGATATGTCAAGCCTTACTTTGGTATAATTGTGATGATTGTGGCATACAGCTTATGAAAAAACCCAAATTCACAATCTCAGAAAATTAGACTATTACATGACATCAGTAACACAAGGATTGGAAATACAACAATATCGGATCTCTGAAAAGTCTAAGCATGCATATGGACTCAGAATCCCCATATAGCTCGTCTGTGGAAGGAAGCATGAAGTGCTCCGAAATCTCCTGGTAGAAGGCTTCGTTGATCCTGGACTTAAGGAAGCACAGTGGACCAACACCAGCAGATGACATGGCTCCCCAAATCAACACAGACTGTGGAAACATCACACTGGACTTCAAGCATCGGGCATTGTGTGCCTCTCCATTCTTCCTCCAGACTCTGGGTCCTTGGTTCCCAAATGAGATGCAAAAGTTGCTCTCATCAGAAAAGAGGACTTTGGATCACTGAGCAACAGACCAGTTTTCCCCCCCTGTAGCCCATGTAAGATGCTTCTGACATTATTTGTTGTTCAGGAGCGGCTTGACAAGAGGAATACGACATTTGAAGCCCAGGTCTAGGATCCGTCTGTATGTGGTGGCTCTTGATGCACTACTGTGAATAGGGAACCTTTTCACATTATTCTGATTTTCTGAGATTGTGAATTTGGGGTTTTCATAAGCTGTACACCATAATCATCACAATTAAAACAAAGTAAGGCTTGGCATATCTTGCTTAGCATGTAATGAGTCTATCTCATATATTAGTTTCACCTTTTGAGTTGACTTAGGGCGTTTATACACGACCCCTAAGCTCCGCTGCAAATGGCTCCCAGCTCCGGAGCTTAGAAATGTTTCCCCACCAGCTCCGGAGTTTAGAGAAAATTAAGTGCAACCACGCCCCCATAAGCGCGACCCAGCGCACCTTTCATGTACCTGCTCTCAGCAGGTGAAAATTCCTTGATGCGGATAAGAGTGCTGGCTCTCCTCGCTTGTCTGTTGTTTTTTTGCCTCCTGCCCCTTTAAGAGCCCCTTGAGAAGGAACCAGGAAGTAACGGGGCTCGTGGCAACTTCAACCGGCACCGGCAGGTTAGTAAAGGCTTCTTTTGTCCTTTTTGTCCCCCCCCCCTCACGCAGACAGGAGCAGGAACTGCTGAGGGGTGGGGACGCAGGAACAGAAACGAACCCCCAAGATCTCTGGTCCGAATTTAAGGGACCAGCAGATCTTAGGGGTCATGTGAAAAGGCCCTTACTGGAATAAATGATCATTTGCATGATATTCTTATTTGAGTTTCACTTGTATGCCCAGTTCTTTCAGTGCAGAATACTGTAGCTCTGCACACAGCTTGAATTCAGCTACTGCAGATCACAGTTGGAGCACTTCTGTTGTCGCTGTTCTGCTGCAGTGTCTAGTCAAGCTGATTCAAAAGGTGTTGGAGAGGGGCGTTAATGCTCTGGAACCATGCAGAAGCCGCTTGATAAGTCAGAACTGTGAGGCAAAAGAAATGAGTTTCCAGGCTATGATCAAGGACATCCCTATCACTCCAGTCCAGTTATTTGAAAACTGTCTATTTGATAATCCAATCTCCGGGATGTGAAAGCCCACACTTAATCAAAATTACCTGGCAAGTGAAAGATCAAAGAGTCCCAAGAACTGTCGAAGTGAGGTTTGATACATGACATTCACCATGCTCATCTCAGTTATCAGGAAATAGAGAATGCTGCCTCTTGTTGCAACTGGGGGGGGGGTAAGAGAGAAGAAGAATGGATATGATCAATCCCAGGTACACAACAATAACAGCACTCTGCTGAAAAAAAGGACCTAGAAGTCAGCATACTGGCCACAATGTATTTCTCATCATAAATACCCAGATGTTTATTTTTAATCGTAAATGTCTCCCGCATGTTGACTTTATTAAAAATAGCTGTGCCATAGGTGGAATTCCCCAGCTATACCACCAGAACAGGATGTTATAAAAATACCAATGCATCCCAGTGATGGAGCAGAATCCAGAATGGCACTGGATTTTTGAAACCAACACCAGCAGTGGAAAGTATTTTGGATCTGATTCGGACCCTTCTCAAGCTTGGGAATCCCTTTCAGTCTTCAGCAGTTCACAGGAGCCCTTCCCGATATCTCTCTTCATCAGTAATGATGGGAAATTGTGGTGAGCATGGGACTGGAGGTACCAAGAGCTGGTAAGAACCTCTGCAGATTAAGTTCCAGTTCTAGTTTGCAGGAAATCCCTCTAGGGTTGATTAGTTATAGTTAACATTGTTTTACAAACATCCAGCAGTCATTCTGCAAAATGAATCTGATTCTTTAATGATTTTTGAGCACACTGGTGACAAACCTTTCCTTTCTTGATGCAGTTGAGCAGAAATCTCACAAGGCATATACTGTAAATGTTAAAGGGATACATTTATAGATTTTTTTAAAAAAATAATCTGTTGAAAAGCAAAGAGAGAGGAAGAAATACAATATACAAGACACATTTTTAAGCAGGGAAGTACGTTGAAGGACAAAAGAGGTGGGCTGATGGGGAGATTTCTTGACAACATTGATTGATCATATGGACAAAGTGAAACTGAGCCAAGTCCAACTGACTGTGTTTACTGCCACAACAAGTCACATTGTGATCTGTTGAAAACCAGCTTTTTGCAATGTACAAAGCAGCTTCTGCTAGTGAGCTTTGGTTCACTGGCTACCTGGAAAGAGAGTAGCTTATATTGAGAGTGCACTAATGTAATATCTAGTGCAGATATGTCACCAGTATCAACTTACTTATCAAACTGCCTTTTCATCAATCCACAGACAAATCAGAAGCACTTCACACCTCCACCAGCAATGCCATAGCTAATGACCCATACTTAATGGTTGTTGGGAAGGTTTGCATAGGTGGGGCTTTCACGCACCCTAGGCCATTGTCCACCTAATGAGGCTATTAAGGCCATTGTCCACCTACAATCCTGTTCAGGTCACTGTCCATCAAATGAGCCTATTCAGGCCATTGTCCAAATTATGAGCCTATTCAAACCATGGTGATGTGAAATAAGGTGAACTATAAATTGGAGGACTCAACACCAACTTCCCTCAGACTGGTAAAGCTGCTTGGATGAGTAGCAAAACATTTCGATCTCTCAAGAAAAGTCCAGTTGTCATGACTCAAATTGCAAATAACCTCACCTGGAGGTCTGAGAATCTTTACAGACATATCAAGATGTGCTTAATCATGATATCAATTAAAGAACTGCCAGAAAGACCTAAAGAAGGATCTTGTTTGGACAGGAGAAACAGTCACTTTCATTGGCCTATAGATTGCTTTTTGGACAATTGTGTGTATGTTCCCTTGCCATGAAACTGAGATATGAGCAAGAGGGACCATGGACATTTATGAATTCCGTTTGTAATTAGAGGTTTGATCTGGGACAAATGGCAGGAATCTCTGGGAGAAGGAACAGGCCTTTGAAAGCAGCTGGCCAAATATAAGAGGCTATAGCCTAGATCTGGGTAGAAGATGCTCAAAGAGGGAGCTTTGAAATGCAAGACAGCCCAGAGTCAAGCAATTTCCTGACCTGAGGGCACAAGTAATCTAAACAGAGAGGAAGGCTGCTTCCAAGAGAGCAATCCATTACCTTGTTTTGTCAGAAGATGGCACTTCAAAGGGATTAACCCTCATTGAGGCCTGTGGCTATAACCGCACTCCTAACTCATCTCCAATAAAAGGAGAGTCTGAGGGGTATTGCCTTTGGAACAGAGTGGAAAGGAAGGAGGTGGGGCTGGAGGTGCGATGGAGAATCTTCCTTCCCCACTGCTAGGGAGTAGTGGTGATGTACTTTGTTATTAGAGATGGGCACGACTCAGAAAAATTGTTCGTTTTCGTTTTCGTTTTTGGCTAGGGGTCCGTTTCGGCTCGTTTCCGTTTTCGTGAGCTAATTTCAAAATTTTTCGTTTTCGTTTCGTTACGTAACGAAAACAAAAAAAATGAAAACGAAAACAAAAATTTTTTCGTTTCTTCCCATTTAGCTCCATTATGTGTTTTTCCAGTAACGAAAAATGAAAATTGGCTCAAAATTAGTCGTTTCGTTTCCATTTTCGTTCCAGTTCTGAGCCGTTTTTCGTTTTTCGTTTCGTTACGTAACGGAAACAAAAAACAAAAACAAAAACGAAAATACCGCTAAGTCGTGCCCATCTCTATTTTTTATAGTTGGGGAACTAGAGTTTCTTGTTTTTCCAAGCGTGAACTTTTCTTGCAGTTTGTCCTATGCCTGTTTTGTGTAATTTGCACTCTTGTTCTTGCATTGAATTTCTTTGTTTTTTAATCATCTTTTCTTTAAAAAATAATACATATATATAAAAAACATGTTCATACTTGGAAAAGATTTTGGATCTCAAAAGAAATTTCAGGTTCTCTTTCCAGCCCCTTGCTTCTAAAGCCAAACTACTGACATGTTGTAAACAGGGATGATAAAGATTTTGGCAGGTTGGGGGTGGGATGGCAGCGGGTAACAAATGCTAAGTAAAATACGAACATCATTAGAAAGTTGAGTGAGATCTCTCACCTGACTATATTCTCAAGTATCCCCAGCTCAAGGGGGAAAAGTACAGAAGGCAAAGAAAATGTTAGGGAAGGGTACCACAGAGAGAGAGAGAGAGAGAGAGAGAGAGAGATCATGAGTCTTATATTAGTAATCCTTGGTTCTGCTGCCTGGAATTGGAGTAGAATGAGTGTTTGTATACTACTGTATATTGTATTGTATTGTGTATTGTATTGTATATTGTAGTATCTAAAGCAGGGTTCCTCAGAATTTTTAAAGAGGGGGCTGGTTCACTTTCCCTCAGAACTGTTAGGGGCAGTGGCGGCAGTGGGAGTGGGGCAAGAGAACCGAGGGGAGAGGGTTGGGGCAAGAGGTCGGGGGGTTGAGGGAACCAGAGAAAGGGTTGGGGAAAGTGCTGACCACAGTGGTGGTGGGGCAAGGGAACGGAGGGGAAGGGTTGGGGCAAGCGGTGGCAGCAATGGGGGGGCAAGGGAATCAAGGGGGAGCATTGGGGCAAGCGGTGGTGGTAGCAGTGGTGCTGCCACAGCCCTGAAGCCATCTTGCCACCCTTTCCTCCAAGTGCCCCCTCCCCCTCCCCCCCCCACCCCTCAGTGTGCGGCACAGCTCACCTGGACGATCTTGCCCTCAGCACTGACCGTGGCTCCAGTGCAGGAGAACACCCTGCATACCCGTGGTGAGGGGTTGGGAGAGGGCCTACCCACCATCCCCCTACCTGCTTTGTTCCACTCAGCCAGCCGGGCCCCCATGGCACTTCCGGTGGCTTGGGGGCATCCGCAGCACCAAGCGGTGACAGCACCACACAGCTGCGTGGCTGGCGGGGGGGTGTTTGACCCCACCTGCAGTGCCTTCCCCTTCTCCCTGAGGTCCAGCTAGGCTCAGCTTTGGAGAGTACTGCAGGGCTTGCCTGGCCTGCTCTGTCACCCCCGTTGCTCCCTCCCATGGCCACGGCAGCCCCACCCACCTGCACGGCCTTTCCCAGCTTGGCAGGCAGCCGCAGCACTGAGTCATTGTGGTGCAAAGCATGTGAGTGGGCAGCAGGGGGTGGGTTTGCATCACCCCATCCATACTGCCCCCTGTTCCCAGAGGGCCTTCCTGACTCACACGGCAGCTCCCAGCGGGCTCTGTCCCCCAACAGCATGCTCCACTCCCCATTTTGGGCACTGCTGGCTTCCGGGGCACTCCTCTGCCTGGTGCTCACTGTGTGTGGGGTGGGGGACTACCCCCAACACTGATCCAGCCTGGGTCAGGTACGCTTTGCCTCTTTCCATTTGCACCCTGCATCTAGCTGGTTCTCCTCCTCCTCCTCTCTCTCTCTCTCTCTCTCTCTCTCTCTCTCTCTCCATATGTCTGTCTAGTT
>JAHTLZ010000204.1:87200611-87221583 GCA_023846285.1 Phrynocephalus versicolor | reverse complement strand
CACCCCTCTCCACCAGATCTTCCGTGCCTAAGCCTGGAAGGATGAGACGGATGGTGAGCGCCCAGCAGCGGTTTCGCTGCTTCTCTCCACCTGACTTCCTGATCCCGGCGGCCGCTCGCTTTCCCTCTCTCGCTTGCTCGGGCGCTCTTGCTCTCTTCCGCCGCCTCCCTCTCCTTCTCAGAGCCAGAGGCTGTGGATCCTGCCGCGCAAAGACGCAGCAGCAGCAGCAGAGACGGCAGTGCAGGGGGTGGGGGAGACCCCGGAAGTGTGTGTGTGTGTGTGAGAGAGAGAGTGAGAGAGAGAGAGTGAGAGAGAGAGAGAGAGAGAGAGCTGCACAGTGAACATTCCCCCTCTGGGCACCTCAGAAACCTGCCTAGTGGGAGTGGGTACAGTAAGTGCAGGTCCACAGGGGGAAGGAATCCACACCCAGCAGCCAAGTGCCAGCTGCCCCGACCCAGAGTCTGGAAGGGATGCAGAGAGCAGAGGGGAGATTGTCTCTAGGAACCAAGGGAGGATTGCTGCCACCACCTCTGCCTCACACCGACACTTGGGAGCTTTGAATGTGTGTGGTGGAGAAAGAAGGAGGTGGAATCTCCTTGTGTGAAAGAAACCCCACTCTTTCCAGGCTTAGGCAGGGAGGATTTGGTGGAGAAAGAATCTCCCTGTGTGAAAAAAACACCCCTCTCCACCAGATCTTCCGTGCCTAAGCCTGGAAGGATGAGATGAATGGTGAGCGCCCAGCAGCGGTTTCGCTGCTTCTCTCCAGCTGACTTCCCGATCCCGGCGGCCGCTCGCTTTCCCTCTCTCGCTCGCTCGGGCGCTCTTGCTCTCGCTCTCTTCCGCCGCCTCCCTCTCCTTCTCAGAGCCAGAGGCTGTGGATCCTGCCGCGCAAAGACGCAGCAGCAGCAGCAGAGACGGCAGTGCAGGGGGTGGGGAGGACCCGGAAGTGTGTGTGTGTGTGCACGCGCGCGTGCACGCGTGCGTGTGCAGGCAGGTCAGTGTGGTCCGTCTGGGCTCATCTCCCTTCCTCCCCCTGCTCTCTCTCCTTGCTTTCTTTTTTCTCTCCTCCTCCCTCCCAAGTGGTTTTGGAGCTGGGGAAGGGCGGGCGTGGAGGGGTGCATGCCCCCGCCCTTTTTTGGAGGAATTGCAGGCCGGGAGAAAGCGATCTCTGGCCAAGAGCCCTGTGAAGTGGACAGTTGCAGGAAAGGGGGAAAGGGTGTGTGCGCGTGCGTGTGCGCGCGCGCACGTGCGCGCAGGCGGGTGAGTGTGGGAGGGGGACAGGCGTGGAGGAGTGCATGCCCCCCCCAGGCCACGGAAAAATTGTTGAGCATTTGCCGGTCCGCGGCGAAAAAAAGGTTGGGGAGCACTGGTTTATATGACAGTTTCCCAGCATTTGCTCCATCTTGGCCTCCTATGGTAGTAGCCAAAAACTGTAAATCCAGTCCACTTTAGGCTCAGCTCTCTTCCTAATTCCTAGTTACAGTAGTAGGACTGCATCTCCTGCTTTCAAATTGTTCCCAGGACCCCAGAAAGGTTTCACCCTCCATCCCCTTAATATGCTACTCTCTACCTAAGGAGAGAAGAAGAGAAGCAGTGTGCATGAGGCCATTTCTTCCTCTGCTCTTCAAAAATGAAGTTTAGCAGTAGTCTATAAGTGTACCAGCACTGCAGGTATGGTGTCAAATTTATTGTTCAACCATATATTGGGTAAGCTCAGTTCTAACTTGTGAATGCTCCTGACAACTCAATTTTGTCGCTTTCTGTTGATTTTAATAGCATTTAAAAATTTTCCCAAGCATGAAAACAGGAACCAAGTTTGTATCTTCTCAGTCCACCTGGGCTGAAATTTTGCCAGTCTGGCTGAATAGTTGATGAATCACTAAAATATATGCACATTTCTCTCACCCACAAGCCTCTTGGTCTGCACAGCAAACTCTTTACTTTGCTCAGTCCACCTCTCTTTTTCACCAGCCAGGCCACTGATAAGACTGGAGGCTGTCTGCATTTTATGCCGACAGCGTTCTGCATCCTCAAGCAACGTCTGTTAAAAATGGAATAAATTAACATGTATCAGAGGACAAAGCGGCTTCACCCAAATTCTTTCACTAATAGTGCAAGACCCCTGACTAAGTAGTCATAGTGTCCCCACTATACAGTAATACCTTGGTTTACGAGTACCTTGGTTTAAGAGCATTTTGCAAGATGAGCAACCATTTCTGGTCAGTTTTGCCTTGATCAACTAGCAATGTCTTGCAGTAAGAGCACTGGAGCAGGTCACATGAGCCAGTGGTGGGGGTTGCTTTCTCTTCCTTCCTGCGGGATTGTAGGAGATTGTCTGGAACCTTGCCTAACCCTAACCCTAACCCTTCCCTAGCATCATGTGCATCCGGGAATTTGGAATTGCTTTGATTACAGGGCCCCAGTAAAAATGCTGTTTGGATATGAAAAATAGTGATCATTTTAGTATGTTTTTACATACTCATTGGCATGTATGTCATACATACATATGTGGTTTTACATGCTTTCTGAATAGGTAAACTGAAAACTATTTGGTTCAGCCGGGTGGGATTCAAAATTTCATTTGGAAAAGGGAGAGATGAAGGGAGCTACAATTTCACTGGATGAAAGAGACCACTTTGGTTTAGATAATAGAATTTCAATGCTTGTGCAGGAGATGCACTGAAAGGATGGACCCATGTGGATATTATGTATTTTTATCTGAAGCTGCATTTTGTTATGGGATTTTCAATGTGTACACCTGGAGCAGTTTTCTTTGTGTCTGAGATCTCCTGCCTTGAGAGATAAACATATCTGGGACTTTGTGTATGATTTGTAGCTCCCAGTTTGAGGCGGTGTTACTGTTGTTCAAAACAGCTCATTTTTATAAAATCTGTTGTATTTGCAACATTCATTTAAAGAAAAGAGACCATATACCCTAGTCTCAATGTGAATCCATCTAGGCCGTGAGCTTCTCTGCAACAAACAGGGACCAACCAGAAGAAAGAAGAAAAGAATGTGTGCCCTATCTGGAAGAGGTTGTTCCTGAAATTATTCCCCTCCCACACACACACATTTTTCTTTTAAACAATAAAGACATCTGAGAAATAATAATTGATTGAAGGAAAAATCATAGGAAACTGCCAAGCAAATAATTCTGTCTCAGCCTGCTGGCAAAACTGAAGGAGAAAAAGGAAAAGAAAGGAAAGAGGGAGGGAGGGAGAAATGCATAATATCATGGAAATTCAAAGACTAACACAATTATTTCAATATGAGCTTTGATCAAAATGCTCTTCTTCAGACATCAGGAGTGCAACGTTAATGGAGTATTGCCACTTCGTCTATCACCTTCCCATAATTTTCACTGTCATTGGCAGACATATAAATCTAGAGGGCATTTATTTGGATTTCTTATGTCTGAGGGTAAGGTTCTCCAAACAGGATGACATTCTGGAACTGCTGAGAAAAGGGATCACAAGCTTAGCCCTATGCTAGAGCAGTATGGGACCTTTTTGCTCTGAAACTACTCTATACATGTGCCACATGCTATATGATTTCATATATACTCTGAATTTTACTAAGATGTGAACCAATTTTTATATGCCAATAGAAGTCAAGTAAACAGTCTGAGGAAATGGGTTCTGATCCACAAAAGTTCACACTAAAAATATGTGTGAACACATATGTGTGAGCACCCAGTAATAGAAAAAAATGTGATCTCACAGAGTGGAATCTTTGGCTGCTTTAACACAACTCCTAAAATCTGAGGCAAAGGGCTCCCAGATGCGGAGCTTAAAATTGTTTTCCCACCAGCTGCGGACTTTAAAAAAACTAAGTACGACCACGCCCACCTAAGCACACCCCAGTGCAATTTAAAACTACCTGGTCTCCAGAGGGAAAAAAAAATTCCAATGCGGATTATAAAGCTGTGGATGCTGGGCTCTCCTCACCTTCTGTTTGATGTTTTTGTCCCCACCGCCCCTTTAACAGCCTGGAATCCCTAGGGGCTGCTGAGACGGCAGACAGAGGTGAGCAGAGGTGAGCCTGCATTCTTTTCTCCCTTTTTTTCTCCCTCCCCTCATGCAGGCAGGAGCAATGGAGTGCAGAAGGGTGGGAACACAGGAAGCAGAACAACCCCCCCACGATCTCTGGTCCAAATTTAAGTTGCCAGCAGATTTTAGAGGTTGTGTAAAAGCGCCCTTTGTTATTAGTATGTTCTCTCTCTCTCTCTTTCTCTCTCTCTCTCTCTCTCTCCACACACACACACACACACACACACACACACACACACACACACACTTCCTTTTCTTTTTCTCCTTTGATTTTAAAGAAAACTATAGAACAACAATTAGATCAACTATAACAGGAGTCCTTATGATTCATAATGCTAGACAGCTCATGCCACATGGGCAATCTTAGTTGTGTTACAGACTTTTCCATCTATCAAAATGCTTATGGAGACTGATAGGCAAATTAATTATAGAATCCTCAGAGAAAGAAGTGGAACCATGATGCAGAAGATTTCCAGTGGATTCTCATGTGATAAAGAGAAGCATGAAGATAGCAAACATGGATGAGCTCATGCATAGCCACTTGATCAGCTGGTCATCAGTCTGTGAAGGCTTTGTCGAGAAATCTGTGGATTGAAAGGGAGGGGTAAAGTGTTCCTCACTCCTCCCTTCCATCCTTGGATTTCTCGACAAATACTGAAAGTATTCCTTGACCCTCAGCTAGCAGGACCATCCGGATAAACAATTAACTTTGGCATGTGGCTGTTGTAACTCCTACAGTAAGTTCCCATCCTATACATGGTTGCCACCATCTGTCAAACCCCAGGGAAAGCTCTTGGAAAATAACCCACCTGTTTCTCTCTCATAGCCTTCTCATACTCAGCCTGTACAACATCAAGCTCAGCTTGCTTGGCATCCAACTCAGCCTGAGCTTTCTGTAGATCTAGCATGGCATTTTTCAGACGGTTCTCCTGGACTGCCAAGTTAGCCTTTAAAACATCCGTTTGGACAGAGTAAGTTTTTTTTTTCTAAATGCTACTTACAGAACTATATTTTTTGTTTGTTTGTTTGCTCATTTGGGGGGAAACATAACCTACTGTCATTTGACAGAACAGAAAAAGGATAAGAAAAACATAGAGTGCATTAAAACAATAAATGTATGAGCAAGGTATCATAATATATTGATGTAACAAGCTAATAATATTGAGATGTAATAATGCTTTTCAGACAGACTGTAAAGCCAGTCTACATTTTCTGCTCGCCATAGGAAACAACCTTTTTAGACTTCCAGTTTGCTACAAATGGAAATATTCTATCTTAACACAATTTTCGCTGAGGTATATAGCTTTTGAGAGGGTTTTTTTTTTCTTTAGAGAAACGTTTAAATATATGGTTGCCCCCTGCTCTAGCTATATGAGTTCATACAGTTCAACACACTACCCTTTGATTATTTTTTGTAAGGGTACATCCAGCCAAAATTAAACATATGCATATAATAAACATACAGTATGTCACATAAACAGTACAATATACTTTATCTTAAAAGAATGTGATAAATAACCAATATCTTGCATAAGATATCTGAAGATAATAAGCAACAGCCAATCGGCCCCTATTCTGGTCTGAATCCCTTAGCTATATTTATATGGGCTTACCTTTAAAGGCAGAACTTCCTTGTTGATAGCAAAGAAGGCAGACATTGCTTTGGTCCATGAGCAAAGACCAGCAACATTTCCACAAACCCTCCTTGCTGTCTCAATATTGTAGTCCCCCATTTCAAAGTAAGGGCTTAGAAGCTCCACCACTTCTTCATTGATTGTATCTTTTGGAAATTGCTAGAAAAATTATAACAATAGTAAGGTCAAGAATCAAACAAGCAGCCATTATGCTATTAACTTTGTGAACTCTTGCCCAAAAGAGAGGCATGGAAAATGCATAGGCAAACCTTAGATAAACCCATAGTGAGTCTAGCGTATAATTTGTGGAGAGGTCACAAAAGTTATACCAAAAGTTTGTTCATCATACAGTCAACTAGAGAAAACATTTTGCTGGTTCTTTTCTCAACTACGTACTTAATTTCTGTTGTAAGAACAGTTGATAATGTGTCCTTCTCAACAAGGTTACATTTTTCTAATGGCTAGGGAGAAAAAAATATTAATTATGAATAAATGTCAATCTCGCCTGATTTTGGACGCTAAGCAGGGTCAGCCCTGGTTAGTACTTGGATGGGAGACCACCAGAGAATACAAGGTGCTGTAGGTGCCTGGAGTAGGAACTGGCAAACCACTTCAGTATTCCTGCCAAGAAAACTCCATGGACATGGGGTCACAGAGAGTTGGTCACGATTGTAATGACACAACACACAAAGACAAATGGTTATCAATGCTCCCAGTATAACACAGGTGTAAATTTGAGTTTGTTTTCATAAATAGCTGTTAGCCATTAGTAGGTATTCCAAGGTCCTGATTGTTTATTTTTCCTGTACAACATCCAGTTAACTGTCCTGGTTAAATTTCTTCGTTGTTCCTTTCTTTTAGCAGATGTTCTTGTTCTATAAAGCTGTGAACACTGTTTTGCAACTGTCTTTCCTGCCTCTTACAAGACTTCTGCCCTGGCTGCAGCACCATCTACAGTAGCCATGGATTTTAAGAACATCTAAAGGTTACATCCTGGTAAAGCACATCTTTTACCATGTCTGAACTTCTGGGACCTGCTTTGAAGAAGAGTTATTTAAACTCGAAGCTTGTAATGTTCCTTGTTTTTTATTTTTAATCGTGGCCTATAAAGCTATTGCCTGTAACCTATTTTTGCAGTTGTGTTTTGTGATGGCCAGGCAGCTCAACCCTTTTTGCTTTTTCAAATATTGTTGAACTGTTCCTCTTTTCCTTCCTTATTCTTAGATATGAGGGGTAGGATTGCTAGGGAATCCCCATTCATTCACATCTCAATGACCATATTAACCAACCAAAGCCCAGAACTCACTCAAATCTCTCCCTCCTAGCTTGTTCTGGCCCATTCAGTTTTGAAATTTCATCCTTGCTTTTGACATACTTGTAGGTTCTGTAAGAAGTTTCCTGCTGTCATCAGTTTCAAGGATTCCTGCCATGATGGAACAGTGCAGTTCTTCTCCGTGTCTACTTTGACAGCGTTCACCTTTCTTTGGAACAGCAGCAGCACACAGTCCATGATGCGCATGATCAGGTGAGGAGGCCGGCCTAATGTGCGGACGGTGGCAATGTCTGCAGGCTTGATCGTCTGCATTATTGGGGAAAGGACAACATCAGGTAGTGCCACCAAATCAGCTATCAAGAATGAATGTGTTGTTGCCATGGGCACACCAGTTGCTTCCAACTTACAGTGACCCTCACAGAGTTTTCCAAGTATGTGAGGCATTCAAGGAATAGCTTACCATTCTGTTTTATGATATGTGTTGTACGCCGTACATTGTACAGTGGACCCTCATATAACAAACAGTTTGTATAACATAAAATTTGTACAACATAAAAGATTCCAGAGATAGGGGAAATCTCCTATGGGGCGAATCCGTACAACATATAAATGGTCATGATTAGCGATTACTCTGTTTTCAATGCATTCCTATGGGAAATTTGTACAAAGGAAAATTTGCTTAACAGAATTTCATTTGGGACGAATTAATTCCTTTATACAAGTTACCACTGTATTGTTAATGGGGGAAGTATAAAAGTTGAATTAAACAAATAAATGCCATTGCCACTCCACTTTCTCCATTATGTTTTCCATACCAGAGCAGGAACTTGAACCCAGGTCTCCAGAATCCAAACCTGATATTCTTTGTAGGATTGGGGATTTAAAAAAAAAATTGGTGATTCGCTGGGGCTGATGAATCAGTGGATCAAGAAATTTCCAGTATCAAGTTGATGAATCAGTTCCTCTCCCATTTAAAATGTAATAAAACTTCCCCACCTACAACATCTAGGCATGGCACATTTTCAGGGATCCTTCCTCTGCCTCTCCTCTACAAGCCCTGCAAGTTTGGTGAAGATTGGAGTTCAGACACCCAAGCTATGCTTCCCCAAGTAGGCCCCCAGGAAAGTCCTCCCACCCCCGCAGACACCTAGATACACCAAACTGGTAGAGACCATTCTCCCAACTACATGCCCTCTACATTTGGTGAAGGTTGGGTTTCAGAGATCTGAGTTATACACCCACAAAATGCCCTTTCAGGAAAGTGTTCATTAGCAAGTGGGCTGGGGAAACCCAGTCTTCACCAGAATTGGAGAGATCGTATAGGAGTGTCAGAGGAAGCTTCCCTGTAAGTTTGGAGTCTCTATGTGCCTAGGGAGAACTTTCCCAGGGAGGCTATTTTGGAGTGCATAACTCTGACATCAAAGTTAAATCTCTACCAAACTCTGAGTGACTGTAGAGAACAGTTAAGGGAAACATCTCTGCCAATATGGTGTCTCTAGTTGCCTTGGGGGGCATTTTATTGCCTGGCAAGTTGACAAAATTAGGGGTGTCTATTTCAGGGTTCATAATTCATAAACTTGGAGAGATTGTAGAGGAGGGTCAGGGGATTCTACTCTCCAATTTTGGTATATCTAGGTGTCTCAGGCAGCATTTTATAGGCAAATAAATTAACTTTTAAAATTGCTAAAATTCCTAAATTTGTATTCGTCAGGGAACTCTGTGTGTGATGAACACGAATCAATGAATTTTAGTTAATCGGCTAAATATGTTGAAAATGTGATTTGTTTCTCAATTTGTCTCCATGTCTAATAATGTCCAGTGTACCACTGGTTTTCGGTAAAATTAAGAGAAACATTTATCTTTTTTTGGGGGGGGAGGCATTTCCAAAGCGTTACAAGAGATATCAAAATATTAGTTATAATATTTTAAAAAATCATTGACAGCCTTGTTGTTTTCCTCCTCAGACTGCTCTCCCCACCTGCTTTTCACTGACATTAGGTTATGGGTCCATGCTCAGTTGCAAATGATCACAGGCAAGACCATGGCAATATCTGCCTCCAACCCATAGCCAAGACTATTAATTTGACTGGCTGATGTGGTGGGTAAACTGTATTTTACTCTGACTTCTCTGATAAGAGACTTGCCACATTTCTGTGCTGTTTCTCTGTCCCCAGCCAAAGAAAATAAACTTTTGTTTCAATGTAAAGCAACAGAGGGTAAAACGCTGAGCCACTGCTAGCCTTTTGCCTGGCAAATTTCAGACAATTTCACCAACATGGCCAGAGGTGGAATTTAAAGCCAACACAATTGGCTTTCCTTTACAGATCTCATTTTAAAACTAGCACAGGCATCTAGCCGTGATTTTTGGAACTCGTGCATTCATTTTTCTGCACTACCCACAGAAAAGTGGTGCTTACCTTGACAAAGGCCCCAGTGGTCCAAAAGCTAATGTTTGTTTTTAATATTGTAATGGTCTAATAGAAGTATCACCTATCCTTCCCTATGAATGATATATAAGGACCACATACCTCCCCCCACTACCCCCATTGTTACATGAAGTTGGAAGTTGCTTTTTTTCACTTTTCCAGGGCTGGTTTGACTTTGGGTGGCTGGAGGCTGAATACTGCCCCCTGCACCTTCTCACGTTGCTCACTCCAGCCCTAAGGAGTTCAGCCTTGCAGGCTCTGTGATGATCCTGCATTCAAATATGTGAATATGTCTTGTTTATTTTGCCCCAGTGGGAAAGCGAGTGAAGGTATACTGGATCCCGTGTCCCATCTTTTGCTGAGTTGCATTCCGAAGGACATGACATCTACTCAGGGCTGAAGAATCATCCACTTATCCAGCATTAACCTGCAAAGCAGCCTCAGCCTCTTCTAAGGCAGGTTTGGCTGCCTCTAATTTTTCTTCAGCAATAGCCTTGTCTGCGGAGATGCTGTCTACGATCGCCTGAGCCTTGTCTTTCACCTTCTGCACTTCTGCCTTCACTTTTTCAGCAGCCTGTGCTTTTACTGTGACCTCCTTTAACACCTATTGAAGAAACCAAATGCCAATGATATTGTTGTCGTCGTCATCATCACCACCACCACCACCACCACCACCACCACCACTCTCTACAGAATCTCGTAGATGACTTTCACACAGACTTCTTCGGCCTCACACTACTAAAGCTTTTACTGAAAGCAAAATGAGTGTTTAGAAAAGTTTTCTCTACTCCTTCATCTTTCTCCATGTCAGCGCATTACTGACTCTGAGTGGAGCTATGCTCCCCATGCTTGGGGCCACGGATGCTCTTAGATGACAAATCCCGGAAGCCCTGTCACCACATGTGTTGGTTAGGATGTTTGAGGATTACAGTCCAAAAACACCGAGGGTGATGAGTTCAGCAACCAATGCTTATAGGGTCAGTTCACGTTGAGGATCTTCTCCTTTAGGAAGAGGAATATGCACATACATATGCCCTCTGCAGAAGGCCTAACAATAGCCAGTGATACTTTATGAACAAATGCTTTGTTAATATTACAGTGGACCCTCATATAACAAACAGTTTGTATAACATAAAATCTGTACAACATAAAAATTCTGGAGATAGGGAAAATTTGCTTAACACAATCATCGCCTATGGGGTGAATCTGTACAACATAAAAATAGTGCAATTAGGGATTACTCTGTTTTCAATGCATTCCTATGGGAAATTTTTTATAAAGGAGCATTTGCTTAACATAACTCCATTTGGAACGAATTAATTCCTTTATACAAAGTACCACAGGATATCTAATTTTTTTTTCAAAAAAGCATCATCATTTATTTGTGGCTCTTTTGCACTTAGTCAAAAACTGAACAAATTTAAAATAATGTGTTAAAATTAGCACATTTTTTCCAAGCTCTGTTTCTACATTATCAAGGAATATTTCGGTAATCTAACCGCATGAGGCTCATAGGCCATTTTTCTGCAGGACTTTTCTGTTAACCAGAGAATGGGAAGAAAAACCATTCTTACCATATCAGCTTTTTCATTGGCAACCTGGAGCTCTTTTTCCTTAGCTTCCAGTTCTTTGCTCAAGGCAGCCACTGATTCAGAGGCTTCTTTCAGCTTCTCCAATCCAGTATTCATTCTGCAATTTAACATGCAAGGTTAAACTTTTTTTTAAAGGCACAACACTAATTAGAGAGAGAGACTATCAAATTTTAGTTCTGGGGAAAATGATTATGAGAGGAACAAAATGCACAGAATCCCTCTCTGGCCAAAATGCTGTTGCCTAGCATAGGAAATTGCAGTAGAGTAGGTTTGTGATGAAACTGAGAAATGATGGAGCAAAGACCATAGAATCCATCTGCTAGAAGCTCTGGGGAATCTGGGAGCCTGGGAAAGTGAGCTGGAAAGTTGTGAATATGAGTTTCAAAGAAAAAAGAAAAAATCAGGTAAAAGGACAGTGTAAGGAAGAAATGAACCACAGGGTGCAAACTCTTTCCTGGCATGAACCATTTTTCTCTTTCTCCAAACTATTTCTTTCTGAACTGTTCTAAATGACAGACATATGGATTTTCTAATCTGACCCTGATGTGGTGCTCAAAGTATACCAAAAAATATTAACATTCGGAATTGTCTATTATTTATTTGTATTGGAAGAAGAATAACTGCTGACAACAATATCAAAGGGAATACATCACCTGTTGGCCAAAGTCTGCACCTCTGCATGTTTTTCTCTGTATATAGCTTTGTATCCCTGAATAAATGACAAATAGGACTTGGGAGTCACATGTGTCGATCGACGATATCTCTGGAAGTAGTCAACACACTTCTCTGCAACTCCATCCTGGAAGGAACCCATGCACTGCACCATCTCTTTTTTGATGTCATCAGTGCAGTCAACATCATAGGATGACAAGAAATGTTCAGAGACTAAAAAGAGAGGGGGGAAATGAAACTTCATCAGTTAAGAAATTAGATATGCTTAACACAAACCACTTATTTCTAGAACCCTGTGTGTTTTCACCCACTTTCATTTCATTTGTCATCCCGAGCATTAAGGACTTGCAAACTTCAGGATCAAGTCAATCAGGCATAAGTAACAAGTCACCCAGCTCTTCTTGTTGCCTAGCTGGGTCAAGCCAGGGCCCACCTTAACTTCTGTGCCTTTGACAACTCACTTGAAGCTCCAGTCCCCTACGCTTTAAATATGTAATTCACAGTATATTTAGGAGCCCATTGCCAGGCTAGTCAGCAATAACAAGGCGACACACGTTAGACTTGGTTTAAACAAGGGCCGCAATTTATTGATTACAGGAACTGGTCATAACTTTATTAATTCAACAGTAACTTATAGGAGGGTCTGTGAAGTAGCACAATAAAGGCAATGGGTAAGGTTTATAAGGTCCACTCTCTGAAGTAATTTATTGCAGCCAGTTATGCATGCAATGAGGATGCCGGAGTGTTTTGGGCATCCCCCATTCCCAATTTCTAGGCAGTCCACTTGATAACATTGGGGTTATTATTACTGAACCCTATCAGCTACCTAATCTGTTTATTACGATAGGACTGCCGAGGACCTTGACTATTTTATCGAGGTCTGCATGGTATTTAATATTATATTGCGCTACCCGCCAAATTGTGACCATTAGGCTTTACAACCCATCTCCACATGTGTCTGATGGGATGGGCGAAAACACGCTGCCACTCACGGCCAATCAGAGTAGCAGTCAAAAATTCCCATCCGGCCCCGAAGCGACCAGCAAAGCATCACCATCACATTGTAAAAGTGGAGGGCGGGCGGGGGATCAACGGCTGAGCAGGCAGGCGGTGGGGTGGGCGTGGCCATGGCTTATATGGCCGCGCCGCCAACGTAAGCCACGCCGGTTGCGCAGCCCAACAACCGCCTGCCAGCTGACAGCCAGCAAAGCCTCCCCTGCGCCTCACGAGGAGACGCGGGGACGTCATTCTCACCCTCCATAGCTTCCAGAGCAGTATGAACTCTATGATTTCATATCTCATGATTCTCCTGGGAGGCACAGCCTCAGCTTCAATGGAGTTTTAAATCACACACACACACACACACACAGAGAGAGAGAGAGAGAGAGAGAGAGAGAGAGAGAGAGAGCAGTGATGCATTAATAGCTACACACATTTGGGCCTCAGGGTTTTCTTTCTATGTAATAATGGCTCTCTTGACTGTCCAAATAACTAAATTACAGCCCAAAATAATTCAGGATTTTAAATCATTCAATATTCGCTGACTGCCTGGATATTTTTTCTATCTTACAAGTTATTATTTCTGGCTATTTTTAATTTGTACGTCACAGGGCTCTCTGCTCATCAACCAGAAGTAAAATCAGCTTAGCACTTATCTGTTTTCACCACTGGGTAATCCTCCTTTTGTAATTATTGGATAGTCATGCTAGTGTTCTTGTACTGATGGGATTAAGAATTCGTTTGCTAAGGAAACAGTTAAGTGGGTTTTGTTTAATTTTGGCATTTGCAATTCCCACATTAAGGCATTTGTTTCAAACCAAATTGTGTGATACGTTTTTATGGATGGTTCCTCATTCACTAATGCTCCAAACAGGGACTGACAAAATCCTCTAGCATCAAAAGGAGAAGCATATCCTCATTACTAAGAGAAACCACTGAAATGTAATGAATACCCTAATTCCTCCATAAATATATTTTACATACACCTTGAATATCTGAATAACATTTTCAGAATCCAATGAGCTGTGAAAATAAACACATTCTAGGCCATTAATGCTTGCAGAGGAAAGGATGGAGAGAGAGAATCAATTACTTATAGGCACTGAGAGAATCACATTTGGGCACAACTTTCTTTCAAAATAATGTCACCTAGGCAATCACTGCATCATTAACAGTAGGAAAAATCCAACCTATTACAAGTTTCACTTCCTGTAGGTAAAGTCATTGTCATACTGTAAAGGTAAAGGTTTCCCCCCGCACATGCATGCTAGGCATGTCCGACTCTAGGGGTGGTGCTCATCTCCGTATTCAAGCCGAAGAGCCAGGGTTGTGCAAGTCCATGGCCACGTGGCTGGTGTGGCTGCAAGGAAACACTGTTTTACCTTCCCACTTTTTACGGTGGTACCTATTTATCTACTTGCATTGACATGCTTTCGAACTGCTAGGTTGGCAGGACCTGGGGTTATCAGTGGGAGCTCGCTCCACTGCGTGGCACCTGGGATTCAAACCACCGAGCTGCCGACTCTGCAGCCGACAGTTTTCGGAAGCCTTAGTCCACTGAGCCACCACATCCCACTGTACCTGCTGGCAAAAGATCATCTATAGAGCAAGTGAGTGGCATTTGGCTTTGCTGATACTTTGGCTAATGACTCACACCAGCCACTTGCAGCACAGCCAAAAGGAACTTGGAGTATTGTCCAGCAAAAGGTACCTGATGTCTTCTCTTCTACAATCAGATACAACAGCAAAGGCTGACAAAACTCAACTCACCAGCTACAAGAGCATCTTTGGGCCAGCGGCTGAACCAGTCTATGGTACAACCAGAAATAAGGGCAGGAAACTTCAAAGCTCGGTTTCGGAATTTTTCACCCACGGGTGAAAAGCAGAGAATGACATGCAGGTTCTGACGCACTCTTGTCATGAAAAAATCGTGCAAGTTCTCATTGGTGGGAGGCCGCCGTGGGTTCTCCTTCTTCATAACTGGTATGAGATCGCTAGTGATTTCATCTATTTCATCACGGGCAAACAAGTTGGAAACCTTGGGGAGGGAAATTTTTTTTAAAAAAGGTGAGTCAGTCATTCAAAAAAAATCAGTTAATTTTCTGCTTTGTAATTGAGTGACTAGACCAATCAGTCAAAAAAGTCCACGGAGACATTCTTCTGAGATACAGGAGATGAAAACAAAGACATCTCTAATTTTCTATTTCATTCCCCTTTATTTTAAGGCTGAAACATCTGCAATAAGTGAATGTGTGTAAAAGGATTCAAATGTCTTCACAAATGGTATTGTTAAATATGGTTGTGAACACACAATTGAAGAAAGATGAGTTGGAGTTGGTAATTATAATGGCAACGGTGGCAAGGTTAATTTTTGCTAAATACTGGAGATCCAACAAGCAAATAACATTGGAGGAATGGCAGTGGTGGCGAACCTTTGGCACTCCAGATGTTTTGGACCACAACTCTCAGAATTCCAAGCCTAGATTGCCAGTGACAAAAGACTGTGGGAGTTGTGATCCAAAACACCTGGAGTGCTAAAGATTTGCCACCACTGTTATAGGGTCTTATGGAATGTGGCTATTAATGATAAACTGAGTTGTGAAATTAAAATTATGAAGGGATTGAAAAAGTATAATGATTTTAATGGAATCTGGAATAAACTGTTGGCATATGTGTTTCAAAAAGGTAAAGGGTATACACTGGGAGAAAACTCAGTGTATTTTTGGAGAAAAATGGGATGGTCAATATCTTAAGATTTGTAAGCATGTTTTAAGTCCCAAGTGGTAGGTGGGTTGCATGGGGCTTGTCTCGTTTAGTAGTGTTTTGATTAACTTTTTTCCCTTTTGTATAAATGTTGTTTCATGTTTTGTATTATAGTTTTTATATTAATAAAAAAGAAAAAGAAAAAAGAAAATGTATATGCTTCTAAGAAGGATCTGCATCATTTACAAATTTGCACTCAGTGGCTGAAATTGCATCTCACAGTAAATAAGTAAAAACTTTAGAGATTGATCAGAAGGATGTTCCATGGTGTTCAGTAGTGGAGGTGATTTTATAAAATCTTTGCTTGAATAGAGGGTTAATGAGTTGAACTACCACTAAAGTTTCTCATCCTGATTTTCAGAAGAATTCTTAATCACACGATCATCCAGAAGGATTTATTCATGCTTTTCTTACTGTGTGGGATAGCAAGAAGAGAAATAGCTAACTAAATAGCAAGAAGAGTTTTTAAAAAAGCAAGGATGGCAGAAAGATAAATAGATATCCTACTTCTCCTGATGACAGAACGTTGTTCATGTACTCCAAAAATGCTTCATCTTTTATCTCATTGTCTGTAAAAATGAAACTGATTCCTTTGCCTTGCTGCCCAGCGGTCCTATACAGATGTTTAAGATCTTCCATTAGGTTGGATGTGTTGTAAGACCTAGAAAAAGAACCCAAAAAAGTCACAGGTACTCAAAGCATCCCAGGTCTGGAAATGGCAAACAAATCTGCACTTTAGCTAAAAAGAGTTTAATTAAGGGGATGATCACATTAGCAGAAAATTTGGACAAGTTAGGACAGGTTCACATTTTTTCCTGTCCTTCACATGACATAAATGGCACGTACCCCTATTCTTAATTTTCCCTCCCCATCAGGGAGCCTTCTACTTTTAAAAAATACAAATCCTTCAGATTGGTTTGGGCTTGTAAGTGCTTGAACTGATGCAGAAAGGGGGGACACACTGAGCACACAAACAGGTACAGAAAGCAGTGCTCTGGCAAAGCACCTTCACCTTCACTTCTTATCTCACAAGTGTGTACACAGAAGCACTGCCAGCATATGCTTACAGGGAGCAAAACTTCTTTGCCAAGGTCAACATTCCTGGGTCTTGTCTTTGTTTTACAGGTTAAGAGTGGAGTTTGCCATGGCCCAAATTTAAAACAAAAGATAAAAAGATAACTATATAAGGAAATACAAAGCTTTTTTTAACTGCTTGTAAGGCAGTTCTTTGTAATAGCATCATCTGGAGAGCTGCAGTGTGAGAACTACAAGCCAATATTTTTAAAAGGGTTTCTTTCTCCTGTGTGCCCATTTAAATCACAGTCCCAAATGTGTTGGTTCAACTTCACAAATTAATGGATATGGTTGAACTTGCATTTCCTTGGCTGTGTAGTCACAGTATTACTGAGACTCACTTCCCATCTGGCATCTTGTTTTTTTAGTTGCACAGTGCAACTAGGCAAGGCTATACAGAAGTAAATCCCACCAAGTTCAGTGGTATTCATACTTTCAGTATAAGAAGTGTGTACAGAATGTCAGCATTGTAGGTCAGTTCTAAACGTAAGTGTAGTTCTTCATTTGGGAGTCCTCCTCAATTCAGTCCTAAGCCTAGATGTCAAGGTTTTGGTGGATGCCAGAAGGGCATTTAAAAAACTCAAGCTAATACACCATCTAAACCTATTCCTGGATTTATCCGGTCTGGCTACTAGGACATGTGTTTTAATTCTGATTAGATCATGGTATCATGTTCAACATGGAGATGCCTTTGGAGACTGTTCAAATGCTCCAAAATGCTGCAGCCAGAGTATTGACCGGATCTGGTTATAGGAAACACATCAGTTGCCTGGTATAACTTCTCTATCAGTCATTAAGCCATCTTTGGGCACAGTTCAAGTGATGGTTATGACCAATAAAACCCTAGGCAGGTTAAGTCCAGGGTAACTGAAATACTACATCCTTCTAGGCGGTTACTTCATGTCCTACCTTGTTCCGTGATTACGTTTGTAGCATGACAGCGTTGTTCATGGTCATGTGGTTTTGTCCCTGTTCAGTCCCTGTTTCCGTTTACTCACAGGCGTGATTACTTGTTTCGTGACAACTGTTACTTCACAGTCTTGTTCCATGACAAATTCTAAATTTGTCTTGCTTTCTTAACCCCTTTTTAATATCGTAAATAAAACTTTTTTGATATTTCAATTTACTGGTCTTCCGGGATTTACACGTCAATGATACAGAATTTTCAGTACTTTCTTTAATAAACATTTGCACTGCATGGTGTTTCCCATAGGGAAACTAATGTTGAATGCAGATTCAGCCGCTGACCACTAGGTGGACACTGGTAACAGTTGTTACCCCATGGTCCCTTGTCTCGGAACAGGAACCGGGAACCAACAATGACAAGAGAATTCCCTTCAAGTATGGCTTGTCACGCTCTGGTCCTGCTTCTGGGGGCGTGGTCGAGACAACTTTTTGCTGTCACGCTATGGACGTGAAGTACATTTTTTTTGTACCGGTCCCAAGCAGGACAGCAAGGAAGGACAAACGGGACATGAAGTAAGTGCCCTATATAAGATAGCCCAAGGGGGTGGCCCAAACAGTGCTGGTTTAATACCCTTGACAACAACATGAAGTTGTGCCAGGTTCATCTGGTCCTAGCTTGTGACCATGCCAAGTGGAAGGCAAAAATCCGGATAGCAGACCCAATCATCAATCATCATCATCATCATCATCATCATCATCATCAGCAGCAGCAGCAGCAGCAGCAGAAGAAGAAGAAGAAGAAGAAGAAGAAGAAGAAGAAGAAGAAGAAGAAGAAGAAGAAGAAGAAGAAGAAGAAGAAGAAGAAGAAGAAGAAGAAGAAGAAGAAGAAGAAGAAGAAGAAACAACAACAACAACTTTAAGGGGAATGTTTGGTATGAGAACATCACTTCCCTAATTCCTTGCTGCTGATACACATACAATCCTTCTTTTTCCAGGAAGCCCTTGATAACAGATTGAATGATAAAGGAGATGCTGCCCTTTTCTATTGTTTAATGGTAACCTGTTACTCCTTCTGAGATGTTTCTAAAATAAGTTTGTTGACATTGTGTCTATACAGTCACTGACTTATTTGGGTGTATTGTTTACAATGGGTTTTATGTATTTACAGTAATTATACTGCAAGCCAAAGTTGAGAGAAAGGCAAGATAGGAATCAATTATATCAAGTTGTGTAACCTATGCAGAATTTGATTATTCAAGATGCAAAGATCATTGCCAATTTGTTAATCTGTTACTGTGTAAGAAGACCTACAAAGCCAGGGGTGAAGGGAGGATTATGTCACAATACTTCTGCCTATACAGTTGGAGGCTGGCAGATGGGGGAGCTATAACAAGACTGGAAATTTGTGGCAGGTCATTATTTGCTTCCTTCCAAAAGCTCAGCATGATAAAATGGTAGTAGTGGTACCATGTGCTTTTCTCTGCCTCAATTTAAATGTGGACACAAGCTATAATTTTATTTGAAAATCAAAACGTGTTGCAGTATGAATTAAAGAGTTGCAAATTTCAAAAAAGAACAGAGTTATCTAATATTTTGTAGCTATCTCTTCACCTAAAGGAAGGAAGGAAGGAAGCAAGGACAAATCCCACCTCACCTTAGCTGCAAAGCCTTTCTATTTATATATAATATACTGTACATTCTTTATGTATATAAAGAAAAGTGCTGCTGGCAATCCATTCTGTCTATAAAATGGTCAAAAAGCTTCACTTACATATTTCTTTTCACTGCTGAGAGATGGATGTGATTTTTCTTTCTTTCAACATCAGATCAAAATAAGGAACAACATGTCTCTCTATTATATTTTGAAATTACAAAAGAACTTTCTCGGCACTCTGCACCTCACCTGATGAATTTTAAATTTTAGGATTAGAGAGTCTTCAAGGGTTTAGCAAGGGAGTTGGCATTCACCAGCATTTGGGGCTGAGTGAAAATAAAAATGAAACAAAACAAAATAGTAGGGCCAACAATTTGTGCAAATTTGTTTGTAAGCCTGGATTGGAGGGGCCTTCTAGCTAAGATTAATTGCTTTTACAATGCATTTTGCTATCTCAGAAACTTATGGGGCCCCGCAGAGCTTGGGATTGCTACTTTTTTTGAACTGAAACCAATGGCCATGATTACTGAAGGTTCTCATAGCTGCCAACACTATACATATATATATATATATATATATATATATATATATATAAATCACAAATACTCCTCTTTATCTAGAAGAAGAGAAGAGAAGGGTTGAAAAAGGCTCTTATTTTCTATCATTGAGCAATTTTAACACTATAAATCAATGGAATACTTGAATATATGCTCAGCCTCTTGTGCACCTGGTTAATGTGATCTGGAACATATCATAGCCAGCTATGAATGATGCCAGTTTTGTCAAACTCTGCTTTCCGGACCCACCAACGCCAACAAGCAGAGCATTCCCGTGAGGCGTGCGGATTATACGAGAGATCTGCAGAATACAGGAACATTTCTGTTAAATACAGTATGTCTTGCTAACCACAAAGAAAGGTAAACAACACTTGCAGTGAGTTCTAAAATACTGCAAACACCTTGATGATTCTGCAGGTCTTGCTTCAACCATTCATTGAATCAGCCTGCCATCCTCTCTCCTGCTTCATCCCAAGAAGACAAACAGGCTGGCTGTTGGATTTTGCTTCAACCCAGCACAGACATAGCATCTTCCGCCATTACTCAAGGTATCAGGCTAATTTCATGGCAACAAAGAGGTCTCTGAGGCACAGTTACTGTATGTCTTCTCATACCTTGACAGCACTGTTCTGCCTGGCCCCATTTGCTGCCCACTCAAAATAACACAGTGGCTCAGCCAAAGCCATGCCAGATTGCCTGGTCATCTGAAGTGCACGGTTTAGGGCTACCGGCCTTTCTTGTCTCATTGCTCAGTCAGAAGCCCGTCCCGGTACCATTGTGAGAGGTGTTATGAGAAGACAACTAGGCATGACAAAAGCTCAAGCCCATTTCAAGCAAAAATTGGAACAAAGGATGGGCACAGTTAAGGGATGTGTGCAAAAAAAGAAAATCAGCAGAACTCTAGCTGTTGCCATTGTCATATCTGCAACCATCACGGTGTGCCAGATGGGAGTCAGCCCAACTCAACCTGTACCTCCAGCCCAAGAGTGGAAAGCTCCTGGCCGAGCTTGGGGGACTCTGCTTATTTGCAGTCTATTTTGCATGTGTTTTATTCATAATTCTGTTCTTGTCCTGATGAGCACTTTTTAAAAAAGGTGTCTCAAAATGAATGCGGAAAGTCAGGTGTCTGTATGATGAACTCCTTTGCTGGATTATTGGTTCCTACATTTGACACATTCCTGCAATCCTCAAGAGATCATCAGGGCAGCAGCTGTCCTATATATAATTGTGGTTGGGTGGAAGGTATTTCAGCCACACCTGGACTACATGGAATCTTTTGATGAGAAATGTTCAGCACGACTAGGTACTCTACTCTACTCTACTCTACTCTACTCTACTCTACTCTACTCTACTCTACTCTACTCTACTCTACT
>JAHTLZ010000204.1:87184437-87200601 GCA_023846285.1 Phrynocephalus versicolor | reverse complement strand
CTCTACTCTACTCTACTCTACTCTACTCTACTCTACTCTACTCTACTGATATATAAGGAAATGGCAAACCACTCCAGTATTCCTGCCAAGAAAACCCCATGGACATGGGGTCACGGAGAGTCGGTCATGACTGTAATGACATAACACGCAGATAAACAAGGGAAGGGATGCTTCTTTAACAGATGGATTTACAGTTTCTTAAGCTCAAAGTAGGGCAATTCCATTTTCGAGGGGCAACTTGGGACTTAGATGTGTTGGAGGCCTGTCAGAACACCAGGCATTTACTTGTAATATCCTCCAAGGTCTAGAAATAAGAGTTGGGGGGAAACCTGTCACACTAGCAGCATCTTCTGGAGACTTTCTGATATTGCAGTCTGATATTGCAGTTACAGTACTGTACTTGAGATCATACATATGTGTAGGTCATCTCTCTCACTCACTCACTCCCCCCCCCGTGTGTGTGTGTGTGTGTGTGTGTGTGACAGAGTGAGCAAGCACGGAGGCAAGCTGCCCAGCTCATTTGAAAATGTTCAGAACGACTAAATTATTAATCATGCCCACCAGTACCTTTACTAAATGAATCATAGCATCTTTAAAAAACACCAAGTCCATTCCTGCCCCACGGATGCTTTCGTTGTATATTTGTAAGAACATGTTCAAGCGGTCCTTCAACTGATCAAAGGATTCAATAGGTTCGTATATTTTCGGCATGTCAGCCTCTGCTTCCTCTGGTTCCTCGCCTGTGATCAAAAGTTAGAAATCGTTTACACATCAAATTAGGAGCAAGAAACATCTAAGTCTTTTACTCACCGTTCTGTTGTGTAGCTCTTTAAATTGTAAGATCTTTTCTTGCCATGACAAACTAAAAAAATGCACCGCTAGCCTTCAGTGCGTTAACTAGTGGCACACCATAGTATTTTTTTCATGGGTACATGAGTGAGGCCCAGTTCATTCTTTAAGGTTTACAAGAGAAGGGCACAGCAAGGGAATCAAGGCCAGGTTGGTGAAGGGATGGGACAAATTGGAGACTCACGGGATAAAACAACATTACGACGTTACAAAGCACAATTCATAAGGAGCTATGGGGATGGAGGAACATCAACAGAGCCTGTAAAAGAAGAAACATTACATGTCTTCTAGTCATATAGTAATAGTAATTCATGAAGCTTTGAAAATTGCTCTATTTAAAGCAAGAAAGTTGGACAGTTTTGAAGAGTGTCATGTGGAATGATTGTTTTGGTTTGGTTATACTGCATTTCTTCAGTTCAGATGGAAGAATTCACCAATTCTGCTTTATGCTTTATTCACTTTTACAACACCAACTGCTTTAAAATGTCACCATCCATGGAATGAGTAAATGAATACCAAGGCAAAGCTGCAAAATGAAGGCAATGGGTTAAAAATAAAGTCTCTGTCTGGACAGACTTTACAAAACAAGACATCCATACAAGATGTTCAATTCTCTCTATATATATGGTGCACTGTTTTGCATTTTAAAACTTACTGTTTTAGCATAATAAAATAAAGTCTCTTTCCGGACAGACTTTACAAAACAAGACATCCGTACAAGATGTTCAGTTCTCTCTATATATATATGGTGTACTATTTTGCATTTTAAAACTTACTGTTTTAGCATAAATGGATTTACATAAGAGCAGCAGGTATGCTTTCCTATAAATGATGAATAAGTCAATGAAAGCAAAATCCAATGGCTAGTAGCTTTTGAAGCATGCAAAAGAAATGCTAGCACTACTGTCAACTGAACACTTAAGTTCATCTCAAAAGCTGAAACAAGCACTTCATGCTATTATTTAAAACAGCTTTTAAACTTTGATACTGCAAAATTAAGTAAACAACCCAGTTCTGTTTAATTTTTACGACACAGAAAAGGCTCTTGTAAAATGGCATTCAGGGAATATTTCATGGCTTGCAAGAATATAAAAAATTTTATTCAGTGTGAGAGATGTTTTTAAGCAGTTACCTTGACCTATGTGGGAAAAGTTTATTTATGAAGCCAAAAATTATTAGTGCCTAAATTGCAGTGCTGTTGGACCGCAGTTTCAGCAATTAAAATGAAGGTTGTGTTAGCCAAGCATGCTGTTTGCTTGAATTATTTCCTATTCAACTGTCATTCTATTTAAAGCAATAAATAAATAAGGCCACCATCATGTGACCAGATAACACATGCTTAGACGCACTGGCTGCTGTAGAAGGAAGCATGCACAGATGAGAGCACAATTTAGATCTCTCTTTTCTAAAAATAAAAAAGCCTATAACATCTGCATATTCTGACTGACTCAGGCATCTACATCTTACCTTTCAGGGATTTTTCCTTTTCCAGACCTAGTTTGAAATAAGATATATTTCTTTTTAGGAAAAAGAAAAAAGTAGCATTCTTTTTCCATACTGTTTTTTGTTTTTGTTTTTGTTTTGTTTTGTTTTGTTTTGTTTGCTATTTTTCCATGTTTTTGCTTCTAGGACTATTCAGATCGGTCAACCAATAAGTAGACCAACTATCTCATGCCCACCACAGGTTTGTTTGTTTGTTTGCAAGATTATTAACCATAGCAGCCTGAGAAACACAAATTGTGAGCCCATACATGTTTATCTGGTGATCAATCCAATCAGACTCAAAGATAAATGCATCTAAGTAACCATACACAGACTTCTACTGAAAACTTCCATCTCACATTTCATTCTCATTCAATCTCATTTAACCTCACCACACAAATTAATGGGGTCCCCTTTCTTACTCTAGTAGCAGAGGGAAGTTCATGAATGGAATAAGAAGCAGAGGGTGCAAATGCATAGTAGTAGACTGAAGTTGTCGTGAAAGGTCCCCAAGGTGAATGAAAGCCCATGTGAACAGACATTGCAAGAGTTTGCAATTATTTCTTCCATCGTTTCTACTTGTCTGAATTGCCATTCATAATAGTTATCAGCAATGATGCTGGCCTTCCAGATTTTGCTGAAGGGCAACTCCATCATCCCTCAGCATTTGCTCTCCTGGCTGGGATTCAAAAAGAACCACAGTCCAACAACATCTGTAGGGCAACAGGCTCCTCACAGTAGCACAAAAGGACAGTTTGGGCAACACAAGCTTTTGGTGCATGTCCACATCAGCAGTTGAGTATCTACCATCAGCACTGCCAACTCATGGTACTACTGACTTCTCTTGCTTATAGTTGTAAAGCCACTGGGCAGCTATTCCACTGTTTTTCCTCAAAGGCTTTTCTCTGGCATGAAACAAGACAGAATAAACTATGGAAAAACAGGAGGACTGCAACATGAAGACCTCTAGATCTCCAGCAAAGTTTGGTTAATTGAGCATTTCAAAGTCACAATAAAAGTGCATTCTGTGGGTGTGCATAGTTCAGACCCCAGTCTCCAGTGAGTTGGCAGACGAGAACTTGGCAAAGGTGATATACTTTTCTAATAAAGTAACAGAATTAGCTGCTCATATTTGCAATCATGGGCATTAACATGCCTTATATAAGTAATGTAGTACTTCATTCCAGCCTTTGTTCTTCTCTTACTTTCTATTGTTAAAGACTACTCTATTCTGGAATGAGTGCTAAATAGGACATACAATGCGGAGTGAAACCACCATAACTTGTTGCAATCATTTGTTCACTGAGAACATGTCTTACTGATTTCTTACAGAGAAAGGGGTAGAGCACTTTAGAACACTACAGGTCCTAGTTCATAAGAAACAGTACAGAAATAAATGTTGCCGCCTAAATTCTCTTCTTCCCTGCTTCCTCTTGTCCACTGCTCTATTCTCCTTTCTTTATACCCAACTCTTCCACACAGGTCACCCTACAAACATCTCCACCGATCCATTTCTATCAGACATTTGGTCTTCAATTTACCTGTTGCTTCAGGTGCATCTCTTAAGAAGTCCACAAAGTAAGCATCAGTCTGTGGATCTACTAGTGCCTTTTTCTCGGCTCCAAACTCCTCTTCAACCAGTTTTGCTAACGCTGCATCAAACCAAGTGACATCCTCAGGAGTTGTGAAACGGTCGGCAATGACGCGTTTACATTCATGCTTCCATAGTTTTATGAGCACCTATTCAGGGGCAAACAGGCAAAATGTTGGACACTGCTTTGCACCACAGGTTTGGGTTTTACAGTTTGCAAGCATATACTCTTCACAAAACTCTAGAAATTTGCTGGATGTGGTGCAAATCATGTTGTGACAAATCTATTCCTCCTGTCAGGTCCATTTTCAGATATGTTTTCAAGATGGGAGACAAATGCAGGGGCATATTTAGAGAGTGGTTCTCACCCACTTGGCCCTCTTAAAGCTCTAAAATGTCAACACCCAGAATCCCTGACCATTGGGAATTTTGAGAATGAAAGTCAAATACCTCTAAGAAAACAAAGGCTGACTACTGCTGAGGACGCAGGTGGCCACTGGTCATGTCTTGTTTACTTATATGTTACTTTCCTTCAGGAGTTCCTATTTCTAATCAATTCCTTTGTACTATGCAGTAGCTGATAGCTGATATGAAAAGTCACCGTGAATCAATTTTGTATATACAGTATTCTACAATATATATGGAATGAATAATACATACTTGCCAAAAGCACAGTCTCATACTCTCAGACATGCCTTGCTTCTATGATGATATTAGACTGTCTCTAACCAAAATGTGTCAACGCTTTCAGCTCATTTTTACTTTGCCTTTTCTCTTTTATGAAGAGGGTTTAGTTGTATCAGAGAAAGAATAGGAAGAAACTGAGTGAATATTACCTCTGCCAATTTCTTTTTCTCCTCCACCCTCCTCTTTCGAATTGGTTTTAGTACTCACCAGTGTTTTGGACCAATATAAATTTACTGTGCAATAATTTCATTTGATCACTTGCAGATTTTAACAATGCTGCTCAAAGGGATGAATTATTTCTGCGGCTGCCCACTATTCCATTCCCTCCCTACTGTACACCATTTGTCACCAACATGCATCCAGTCAGGGAATAACGTGCACGGCATCACAAGGATTATGATTACAACAGCTAATAAATGAAGGTATTACATTTGCCACCTACATTAGATTCATTGATTACTTCTGAGTTGGTATTAAGCATTCCTTGCCAAATCCTGGAAAGGTCTCGGAGATTGAACACGTAATGAAATTTAGCAGGTGTTGGCAGCATCTTGGTCTTGGTCATTTGCCACAGCCTCCGGGTCAGTGGTACCAGCTTACCAATGGTTATTCTCACCTCTTCCGGAAACCCCCTATTACTACAGTAGTGTCCTGTACCGATCACACCTGGTGAACCAAAGGGAGACTGCTTGAAAAATCTGTGCACAATCAATCTGCGCAATGTAGCCTGACACAATGGGAATTTTAATTGCTCTTAAAGGGCTTTTAATAAATGTGTGGAAGTTAGGGTCATCAGGAGCTACTATTCAAGATAAGTATGTGTCATCTCCAATACCAGAGGCAATATGCCTCTGCAGATTGCACCCCCCCCAAAAAAAAAATGAGGCAGAAGATTCAGTTTTGCTCATCTCTTTGCACTGGGCTGCTAATGGGTGACTGGTGGACCACCAACTAAGAAGAACATTGGACTATCATCCTTTGGTCTGATCCAGCATGGTTCTTCTTATGTTGTTACGGACATACTACCAACATCAACAACAAACAAGCCCACAAGTCAAATCCCTCCAGGAACCAGCAGTAAGGCTACCCATGATGCTCAGAAAGAAGAGTGAACAAATGGTACTCAAAGATATGCTACTAACATAAACAAATCCAGGATATTTAACATCAATACAAAATAAAGTCCAATGGTCGTATCTGGGTAGTAAAGGTTTTTTAAAATCTGTTTCACATTACCAAAAATCTTGTCGATGGACGAATTAGAAGGCAGGGTGCAATTAAATACAGAGAACTGCCTCTTCAGCCTCTGAGGGATGTCATTCCGTCCACCCCCAGGATGGATCATAGCAGCCAAGAACTGGAGGTCCACAATGTTGGTGAATTCTCCAGGTTTCTCCAGGTTGTAAAACCCGTTTTGCTCCATCAACTGCCTGACTATCTCATTGGTTACCTGTAAAGGAAATTATAGGGTTTGGAGGGAACCCGTCCTCAATTCATGTACAAACCCAAATTTATACTGCTGATTTTCTGAGGAGAACAACAGAATTGATTACATGGAACATATTTTCTTCTCACTTTTCTTAATTGATTAATGTTTAATTTTTTTCTCAGAGTTCTAAAATCATTTCTTGCATTTAGGTCTGGTTTGTTTTTATTTTTGTTTTTCATAAAGCAATAGTATTTTGACAACGTACATACCCCCTGTTTGGTTAAAAGAGTATATTTTCCATCTTTGGTAACATTATCTTTAAAATCCCACCTCCAATGCTAGTAGTGTATTTACATAATCCGAAATGTCAGATACTGTTACCACTGAGGTACTGCTGATAGAACTTTTAAAATACTGTATCTACTCTTTGATGATTACCATTATTCACTATGTTGGTTCTTATTTGTGTGGGTGGGGTGGGGGGAATCAATTTAAGCAATACTCTCAATAAAATAATCATCTTGATACTATCCAAACTGCACAGAAATAGCTAAATCAAGATACTATATTGCATTGCAGCAAAGCGCATTCATTTGGCTGACCTGGTCTCCCCATTCATTGATCACGGGCATATTCACGTCATCAATAAAGACTGTCATTTTCTTTCCAGCAGGAGGACCGTATGTTGTGCCCATTCTTTTGTCCACGTAACTTTCTATGGTGCGCTGTGAAAAAAAAACATGCTTGTTTAGAAAAACCTTACCATGCCCCCAATGGTTATAGAATGCCAGTCACATATCGTTTGCCTCAAACAAAGAAGACTAAGAAATATAAAATTACACATAGGTAGTATGCATAATGCATTTTATGCCTGCATTTTATATTTATAGCATAATCTACAATAGGAAATTCTATTGCAGGATTTTTCAGGACACATTATCAGTGGTAGGACACCCACAGCCAAACAAATATTTCTTACCAGTTAATGTATTTAAAAGGAAGATTTATTAAAATTTTAAGCAAGCATTTTTTAATTCGAATTATGGGGGAGGGAGGATGAAGCTGCTAAAATGCCAGTAGAATGGCCACCCCATTCTATATATATGCCCAGGCAAGAAGTACATAGTAAGAGAATATAGTAGAGGAAATATCGCAAAGAAAATCTGAAAGTTCGGGGGGGGGGGTAAATGGCAGACATATCTTTTGCTTTTAGAAACACTATCATTACTATCAATACTAACATTAATGGCTTGCATTTAATTGCTTTCTCCCCTGTGCTTCTACCTGTTTTAATGGGAGCTTAATTAAATTTCATTTCACTAATGCTGACATCCATCCCAAGAAAATCTTAGAACATGAGAACAAGAGCAGACCTGCAAGAGATTTAAAAATTGGGAGTTTCCCAATATTAATTGTGTTAAAATGATAGGAGCAAGAAAGAAATGGAATTCCAAGAAAATGACTGTTTCGTCATCAAAGCCAAAGGAATAAGAGCACATAGCTTTTGCTATGTAAGTTTTGTTTAATCTCTTCCCAGTGTACTGTCAGTGAACCAAAAGCCTAGCTGTGTTTGCTCTTTGGGGAAAGATCATTTTTAAAATTTTACCTGAAACATTAAAGGAGTGGTTGCTGATGAAAAGTTCAGACTCTTGGCCATGTGACTTTCAGGATTATATTTCGACATGTATCCTTTGATGATGACAGTCTTCGCCGTCCCTTGTTCACCAATTAGCAGCACTGCCTGATACATGAGCATTCAAAATGAGTTTAGGGATATGAAAGGCAAAACACTGGGCAAAGACTACATTCTCAAAATTATTCATCTCACGTAATTAGGGTGAAGTCATATCTTTCACCTGAAGGACGCAATCTGAAGATTACAGTGGATGATATAATTACTAAACCACTAAAAAAAAAATCACAAGCAGAAACTAGCTTTTGGCTCAGCTCAAGTCTTCATCAGACAGGACATTGCGAAGTGCAGGCCAGACTTCAATATTGGAAGAGGCATTACAATCCACCCCAATAGAAGTGAAATCTGAAACTTAACAGTTGGCTATGGATTTTGGGACTTTATGCTTCTTGTGTGGGTGAACCTTTCTTTGAAGGTTGTGTTCTGGGGGGCTGCAGTGATGTGCACAAACTCCTGACTGATGTGACATATCTGGAATTGAAGTGCCTTTCTATTTCCCCTGACCTTTTGCTTTGAGGCTAAAGGGCAATGGCCTCCTATCTGAACTCTGGTTTTTGTAAGCTCTCCAATCTATTGCTTGTCAACATAGATAAGATGGATAAAACAAGCCTTCTGGGAGCAACATAGCAGTTTTCTCAGCAGCTGGCTGAGAAAGCCATTGTTCTCTATTCTTTGTTGTGCAGCCAAGGTCAACCTGATTTAAAACTCCTCCAGCGAACTTCCCACAACTCTGCACCCCTAAGCCCTGTAGTGCCCAGCCTAATAAAGACTACTACAGAGTCAACTCCTACAGCTAACTTGTATTTGTGATTTTTTAGTGTTTTAATCAAAATATTGGGGAAACCCAGTGTGGTGTAATGGACAGAGTAATGCACTAGGGTTCTGGAGACCAGGGTTCAAATCTAGGCTTGGGCATGGAAACTTGCTGGAGGTGTGGAATTAGTTTAAAAAACACTCACTTCTCTTAAAAGCCCTATTAAGGTCACTATAGGTTGGTTCCAATTTGACAGCACACGAATAACTAACTAATCATCCACTCTTGTCTTCAATTTTTATTAAATGGTAACATGGAGTTTTTATTTCAAACCAGAAACACGCTACCCCTTGCATCACTGCTAATTTATTTCGGTTGCACCTATTCATAACCAGTAGCAGAACAAATAACATACTAAGGGTTTAAAGGTTTGCAATGATCAGAGTAATGAATTACAAAAATCACAGCTTTATACTACATTTCCCCAAATATGCCAGCTTTTTAGCTTTGTAACCAATTATGCAACAAATTATTTTTTTTAATTAATAACTTTCCAAACTCTAATCTGGGTATGTTCTAGTTTATTTACAATTTAATCCTTCTTTCCAGATTTACTAACAGAACTCCACCTACAGCCTAATCACCGTAGAAGAGAAGAGAACTCTTGTTATGTGTCATCAAACTGCTTCCAACATATGGCGACCACTGTGGACTAATGACCTCCAAAAGCTCCCCTCATTAGTTGCTCTGCTCGAGTCCTGTAAATTAAAGGCTGCAGTTTCCTTTATTCAGTCAATCTGTCTCATTTTAGGTCTTCTGCTTTTTCCTGCCTTCCCTCTTTCCTAACATTAATTTCTTTCCCATTAAGTCTGGTCCTCTGATACTGGCTGAAATCCTGTCACATAGTTCCACCTATGCATCTGGAATGATGTTGGTAGTGGAAAGCTGCTGCAACTTACAGCTTCCTTTTGCAATTTCAAGGTACAAACCACTGGCACACAGTGCAGCAAAGTTGGATACAACTTAAAATTACAAGAGGGCAGCATTAAGAGCAGAAGTTGTTTGATCCCAATAACATCATCGCCATTGCACAAGAAAACTCTGCCTAATAGAACCGTGACTGCTACATCCAAAGGACAATTATTTCTGCTTAGTTGTTTCGATTTCTATTGCGAGCTTAGGGTTGATTTGCTCTAGATGCCCATGTGCACATCTTTCTGGAGTCCCAGATTCTTCATATAGCAATCCTGTACCACATTGCAAAGGAATTAATTTTTATTTCTCACATTTTTTTCATTCTCCAGCTTTCACATGTGTATATATTGCCATATTTTTCTGTGTATAAGACTATATTTCTATCTTGAATTGAGGGTCATCTTATACAAGGAAATAAGAGAGAGAAGGAGAGAACTGCACATTTTTGAAACTGGAATTTTGGACTGGAAAATGGGGGTCATTTTATACATGGGGGCATCTTATAAATGGAAAAATACAGTACAGTGGAACCTTCACTTACATGCTGCTTGACTTGCAGCATATTTGACTTGCAGCAAGAAGGGGCCTGTTTGACTTGAGTCGCAGGCTTTGACTTACAGCTCGGAGCCCCGGCACAAGGCACCGGAATCGGATGGCAGCCATGACCCAGCATTGCAGATGCCACCTCCAAATTGTGCCTGCCTTCTTCCTTTCCTCCAGCAGCTGCGGCTTCGGCAAGGCCAGCTCCGAGCTCCTGGGACTGGTCCTCGGCCTCACCGAAGCCACTGCTGCTGCCAGAGGAGAAGGGCAGGGAGCTCGGGGCTGGCCTTGCTGGTTAGACAGTCGGCTCAGTCTTGTAAAAAACCTGGCTGCAGAATTCTGGTCCACAATGGAAGCATTTTAGTTGGGGAGCTATACAGTTGTGGGACTCTAATGGTAAGCATAGGGTTGTTCAGAACTTGGAACGTCAGGTTAAAAATCAGTAAAACTTAAATGTTAGACATTGTTGCTATGAACATTAAAAAGTGGAGGTGTATAACTTGTGGACTACAATTCCACAGCCTCCTCCTCTCTTTGAAGAGACATTTCATTTACATCCCAGTCAAATTTGTGTTAAATTGCTGTTTTCGGGGGGCCTTTTCATAATCTGGAACGGATTAATCCACTTTCCCATTACTTTCTGTGGGAAAAGTTTGTTTGTATTAAGTCATGTTTGACTTATGTCTAGACTTCCGGAACGGATTAATGACGTAAGTCAAGGTTCCACTGTAATTAGGACTACCATAATAGGAATGACCTTGGCCTTGGTCTGCAATGGCACATCCTTAAATTTAAAGGTCTTTTCTAGTTCTTGCACAGCTACCCTTGCCAGTCTCAGACTCCTTCTGGCTTCTTGGCTGCAGTCTCTATTTTCACTGACATTGGAATCAAGGTACACTTTTGATTTCATAATTCTCAACAACAAAGTTATGTCGTCTTGTAGCCATGATTCAATGCATCAATGTCTTCTTAAAGTTCAACTACAATCCTGTTTTCCCAGCTACTTCCTTAAGCTTCATCAGTAGATGTTTCAATTCCATGTTACTTTCTGCCAGTAAAGTAGTGACACCTGCCTATCCTGGAATTCCACCAATCTTCACTCTTCCTTCACCTGCTTCTAAATCATGTTTTTGCATCATGCATCAATTTCTATGAGGAAGAGTCATCTTTACAATCCTAATAAGCCTCAGAACTTATTGTGGTTAAGAACACCACTGGCCCTCACTCTAACCTAACTCACAAATTTAGTATAATAGTTTTTTAAAAAGATTAGTACTCTAAAACCAACCATATCAACAAACTGAAACAAGCTGGATCGCCCAAGCTTATCCACACTGAGATATTATGAAGATCCCAGCAGGACAATTAATAATTACCTTTCCTTGTTTTGCAATAGTTTGGATTAGGAAGTCTGTTCTCACATTGTCAACATTTGGCACCAAGATAGAACCGTACTCTGGAGTGCTATTGGCAGGATAAACATATTCTTCAACACAAGTATTCCAGTGCATCCATTTTCCTAATCAGAAGGAAAGGGATTGTTAATACGAACTCACAAACACCAGATAAAATAGATGAAATGTTTATTTAAAGAGGGATTTTTCTTAGCTATTTCTGAATCACAACGTATGTGTTCCTGGAACATAAGGGGTGGTTGGTGTTGTTTTGAGAAATGTCATGGATTGCTTTAGTCGTTTCATTATCTTTTTTTCCTTATGAAAGAAACACCACTCCTTGGGGAATTATTACAATTCCTACTTAAAACAATATCTGTCCTAGCACAAAGCCTAAACAAAGGGGGGAAACCCTCAAATCTGTCATGACCTCTCCATGGGCCTCAGAGCAGTTCAAAGCCTGCAAAAGCTCCCTAACTCACTAAGGTAGAGTCACACGGGATGCAAACCCAGGTGGGAATGCCAACAACTGCTGCAGCTACTAGGTTCATTCTGTCCACCAATAAATAAATAAATAAAATGGTTTCCACCAAACTCTGGATTGCCACATCACCAGTCTGGCTGAAAATTGCCCAAATGCTGTCCCCATTTACTCCAATTCCCCTTATAATAATTTCTACAGTTCTCTGGCCCTGAACCAGTTCTACCCCTCAACCCTTGCCAACCTTACCTCTGTACTATCACAAGGGCCTACTCCTCGGCCCTCCATTTTTGGACATGGAAACTGAGAGGACAGGATGCTGCCAACCTGCAGTCCTAAGTACAAGTGGCAGAATTCCACAGCCAACTGGTGGGCAGAGGGTCTACAAGGACTACTCCCTGCTTCAGCATTTCGACAAGTCTCTTAAAACTGGCAAGATGCAAAACTATGGAAGAAAGGCAAAAGCAACCCCTGTGTTTATACTAAAGTCTCCTCAGTTCTGAGTGAATTAGTCTCCATCAGCCAAATATGACCTCCTGCAAACTTTGTAACTCAGAAACTGTCTTGCTGACTCATCCTCATCTTTTCTGAAGACAATAATTACAGTTACACTTTGTAACTTCTCAACAGTTCACTGACCATCACTGGTAACATAGTAGTCAAACATAGTGTCTTCACTTCCTTCTGGGATATTTGGAAGGTCCAGTTTTATGGTCTCATGGTTGCGAAGCCAATGCTCCATCTTTCGCCGGTCTTCTAATTCAAGCAGTGCCCCAATACTCCACATCAGGGAGAAAATGTACAATCTTTCCAAGATCTCAGCTGTTACATCTCCTCCTTGCTCCTGAGTAGAAACATTTTAGTCATTTCATTATGAAGAACTCAGAAACATTTTAAAGACAGAACTTCTACATGCACCCATAGGAAGAAACAGTCATTATTTAATTCTGATCTAGAGAGACCAATGAACTGCTGAAGTGTTTGGGAGACAGCTGGTGGTAGCAGTCGCCATTTTTGTTAGTATCTGAATCCTGTTATGCTGCGCCAGTCAGTATGTGGCAATGGCTGGCATTGTGCCCATTTTGACAATCTTTGGCAGCTGGCCTGCTTTCAGTACCTAAAAAAATCTGACGTGTTAGGTAAGTATTAAACAAGAGGTGACAGCAGCATGTTGTATCCATCACCATTTGATAGTATCTGACCCATAGGAGTCAGGATTTGATAGCTCATATTTTTTGGATGTAGTGTATTTTTAATTCTTATTTCAAAAGGCTCTAAAGAAGGAATGCACAATCCCAAATGTGTTGGAATTAATGAAACATCACAAGCATTTGAGATGGGTCTCTCTTTTGTTTTTCTTCCATTATCTGTGCCTTTCCTCTCTACATTATCATATATTAAATATTACCAGCATAAGAAATGCAGCAGTCAAACATTTCTCAATTTGTGACAGCCAACATGCCACAGCAATAAATCATCAATAAGTTCCACAGCTTACTTGCCACAAAATTCAATACCTTAATTAAGATATTATGTGTAGATAATATAACGAAAGTGGATTTTGAATGCTTAGTAGCATTCTTCAAAGAAATTCTTCAGTATCAAAACAAAACAAAACAAAATTGAAATGAGAAAATTTGTTGGATTCAGCTTAAAGGTAATTTCAGCTTTAAATTAGCCCCCTGCTATTGCAGAGAGAAAATTATGTTAAAACTGTTGGAATAAAACTGAGATTTGTAGATGGAATTAACTTTTGCTAGCAGCTATTGAAATCAATGTCCTGGGAGCATCTACCATTCCCTACCAAGGGTCATAGCCATTCTGACTTTGTCCATTTTCTAGCTCAAATGGCATCTCCCTTCTCTTTTATTCTCTTGCCTACAGACTGAATTTTTCCCCACATTCTGGTACCAGTATCAGTATGTTAGTCAAATGGAGAAGAAATGTTGATTTATGGCAGATTCCAGGATTTCATCAAACATGTGTAGCCCAGAATGACAGAAAGGTCGGTAACAAAATTTGCAGTAGTCTCTCTCTCTCTCTCTCTCTCTCTCAATCTCAATCTCTCTCAATTTTCTTTCTTTTTTCTTTTCTTTCTTTCTTTCTTTCTTTCTTTCTTTCTTTCTTTCTTTCTTTCTTTCTTGTACTATAGCTCCTGGAGTCACACAGCATTGCCACTGGTTTGAAACTGAATATGACCCATAGGAATATATGACACTGTCCAATACTGAAAGAGTGTGTTGGCCCACTGAAACCAAAGTAAAGTGTACTGTTCATTTAGCACTCCATCACACTCCCTGGATGGTTTACAATTTAATTACATGGGCCTCACAGTCCCTCCCGCTTGGCAACTGGGCCTTCTATTTACCAACCTTGAAAGTGTGGAAGGCTGAGTTAACCTTGAGCTGACCACCAGAACTAGTCAGGATTTACTGTATATATTCGAATATAAGCCTAATTTTTCAGCCCTAATTTTGGGCTGAAAAAGGGGGCCCTCGACTTATATTCGGGTCAATACTTTTAGCTACTGAGGCAAGTGCTTGGGTCAGTCGCTAAAAGTCATTTCAAACATTGTGTGCCACTTCTCATGACCTCCATCTTCATCACAGGGGAGCAGCGTGCAATGTTTAAAATTACTTTTAGCCACTGACCCAAGCACTTGCATCACCGGCTAAAAGTCATTTTAAACATCACACACCATTCCCCAAGCTCACAAAGTAGGAGCTGACAGGCCCTGCTGCATTTCCCACCCTAGACTTATACTCGAGTCAATAAGTTTCCCCAGTTTTGGAGGGTTAAATTAGGGGCCTCGACTTATACTCGGGTTGACTTATACTCAAGTATATACGGTAACTCAGGTTGTGAGCAAGGTCTTGGCTGCAGTATTGCTGTTTAATCACTGCACCGCAAGGCACTGCAGTCCCTCTTGGGCCAGGATGGGCAATTCTGGGGGTGGGGAACTCTCCACCTCCACCCCTGAACCTTGGAGAGCTCTAATTATTTCTATATTCAATTCTCAAAAATATATATATTTTAAAAGGGGTTTTGTTTGTAGGGCAGGGTGCTGATGATCAGTATTCCTTCCACTCTGTCATCCATGCAAGAAGACCATCTGAGCAAAAAGGAAATTAAAATTTTTAAGTGATGGGCAATAGGCGAAACATTGCCCATCCTGCATCTAAGGTATCAGTATTTGCTGTCAACTTTTAATTGTGAATATGGGGGACTGAGTCTCAGATAGGCTGCATATGGGTCTGCCTCTCAGACAAGATTGCCCAACAGTTATTTTGAGAACTATATCTTGCTTGGGCACATGCAGACAGAGTCCCAATTGTGGGTACCACTGGTAACATGGGAGTTCTCCAGGTTGAATTATCAATAAAAGATTTACCTTGCAAGGAATAAGTCCCTGTAGCATATTGATGCTCTGCATTATCACAAAGGCCTCTAGCATCTCTATCTTATATTCCAAAGACTGGATGCTAAATCGGTAAAGGTCAGGAAAAGATGCTGTGTACAGTTGACGCAAAGTCTCAGCTTCCTGTGCAGGACGCTTCTTCAGGAAGCCCTGTTGCAATCCAGACACAAGAACCCCATGAGTTTTCACTGCATAATTAAAGTCAAGAGTGTCAACCTGAAACTCCTGTGAATATTCTCAACTTTTGAATTTCAGGGGAAAAAATGTATCTTCTCCCAAAAGAACATTTGCTTATACAAGAGCTGTTGTTACAGTAAATTTTTCTATTGCAAAAATATCTCACAAAATGCCAGGACTGTGCTGCTAATTTGATGACATTACAACAAGACTATGCACCAAATCACACTAACTATACGATTGTCAGATTAGTTATAAATTAGTGTAAGTGATGGCAGTATGAATGCATATGTGAATACTTCCAAAGACAAAAGGAACAACAAAAACAACAACAATAGGGATGGGCACCAAATGAAAAATGAAATGCTGTTTTGTTATTTTGTTAGCTAACAAAACAAAACAGTGGTTTTTTTTTAATTTAAAATGAACCTATTCATTTGGCTGTAAAATGACTCTGCTGGGGCCTCTAGGACCCAGGAGACCCATTTTGTAGAGTAACAAATCAGTTTGTTACCAAATGTCTCTAACAAAATGAAGCAAATCACAGGGACGAAATGAAACAAAATGAAACGAAACACATTTATTTCATTTCATGCCCATCCCTAAACAACAACAGTAGTAGCAGCAGCTGCTGCTGCTGCAGCAGAAATAATAATAATAATAATAATAATAATAATAATAATAATAATAATAA
>JAHTLZ010000204.1:87173285-87184427 GCA_023846285.1 Phrynocephalus versicolor | reverse complement strand
AATAATAATAATAATAATAATAATAATAATAATAATAATAATAATAAAGTGAGTGAGTGAGTGAGTGAGTGAGTGAGTATGTATTCTGAAATTACTAAAACTATTTTAGAGAAATGGAATCTATCTCTGCTGTGAATACATAGACTGAGATTCGTCCCACACCTTGCTAACTTTTGATGTGGAAAACATGCATATTAAATTATGGCATATTAAATTATGAAAATCAGTGGGTGATCTTCAGGAAGGCTTTTTCTAGTCACTGGCTAGCTAAGAAAGTTTTATTTTTAATGCAATTGTGTGTTTGTTACTTTTAATGGGCTTTTGTACTGTTTTTAATGGGTCTCTACTGTTGTTAATATGTTTTTTGCTTACTTCTTTTTACATTGTAATAGTTCGTTGATTTCAGATTTTAATATTGTTTCTTTTCTGTCACTGTAAGCTGCCTTGTGTTTTTTAGGAGAAAGGTGAAATATATATACTGTATTCTAAACAAAAAAATAACCACGAGAAACCAAATCAAGAAATGGGTTTATTTCCAGCAACTGCAATTCATCCTTTTTTTAAAAAAGAATGTGAGGGAAAAACATGGAATTTCGGAGCTTCAGGATTGCAAAAATAGTCCTGGAGAAAAATGTTGCTCATACGGTTCATCATCACTATCTATGCATTAACTGAAGAAAAAGTCAGAGAAAACTCATATATAAGTAGGGGTAAAGTTGATCCAATGGCCCTGTTCCCAATGTCATGCAAATTGTACCTGTAATAGTTCTTCTCTGAGATCAGGAGCCTTGACCACTAGAGAGGGGCTGAGGCGCACAAGATGTTATTTATGAATATTTATGTGTATGTATATTTATGTAGCCAATCAGTGAATTGGTGGGTGTGGTTAAAGGGTATAAATGTATAGAACCCTGTAGTATTAAAAGCATAAGGCAGAGAGTCATAAAGCCCTTAAGATGTAAGAGAGTATTCTGAAATTAACTTAGTCAGGTGTGAGATCCTGAGACTGGCTACAGTCTAGTAGATATATACATATACGTAAATGTATAAAAAAGGAGTAATTGTGTGAATAAATAGAAATTATTGTGAACTACATTTTATTAAAGAATATAAGTAAAGCTGTCATCACTATATCCATAACATTGAAGATCCAATTGTAAATCAATAAATGTTTCATGTTTTATTTTGAAAATATACAACATGGTGTCAGACACTTTTGTTGTAATTTGTAAATTGATCCAGGGAACTGGTGGTGGCAGCGTGAATACAAAGAGTGTAGTTTACGTCACAGGGGCATGTGGCAGTTTGTTTATTGGCCGAACAGGCATTATTTAGCACTTCAAAGCCCTGCCTCCTCCATTGGGCACCCAACTCAGTGGCACTACCCAGAAAAAGTGGGAGAGGGAAGCCAGGGTCGCTGCTTGCAGGTTGGGCCGGAGGAGGTGGAACTTTGAAGCTCTGAACACCTGCTCAGATAATGAATGCACAAGCATGAACTGCCAAACTGACCATTCTCCTAATATCATGGAAGAGCCTGGTATACTTGGCTTCTTCAGAGCTTCACAATAGTATGCTGAGAACAGAACGAGGAATAACATGTTGGTCACATTAAGCAAGGGGGCAGGAAGCATGGTCCGCTCTATGCTCTGCCATCTTCCTCAACTTGAGCGACATAAGGAACGTGAAAACTTTTGTACCTCAAGAATGGGACTCCAGTTCAGAACTGAGGAGCTCATGAACACCATGCCATTCCTTGACACGGTGGCAGGAGATGCATTATCAATATTATGAGGCTCAAAGACAATTTTACAGTTTGGTGCCATAGGGATCCGATCTCCGTTGGCCAATGTCAATGTTTTGTTGTCATCCAGCACTGAATTCAGGTTCTCAATCCAAATTGCGTCAACAGGACCATCAAGTACTATCCAAATGTGCTCTCCTAAAACCCAATTTTTTAAAGAAAGTGAATTTCATGTCCATTTTGTCATAATGCATCCAGGCATCCCATCTGTAATATTTTGACACTCTTACATAACATAGGCGTAACTAAGAATCGCAAGCAGTGTGGAATCATGATGACCATTGCACTTGCCATACATCCATGAGAGTCAACAGCCAGTATTATAGAAGTCACCATTTTGTTGTCTAAATTATTTCACTTAGTTGTTATGAAGGGCTGACTATTAACATTCTTACAGAAACTCAACAAAAATATCTAAAAATGAAAACAATACAATGTATTGTGGCACCTTTAAGACTGATAAATATATTTCACCATAAGTCTTCATGGTTTATGTTATCCTGTAACCTTTCTCTTTAGGCAAGCTTTCCCTGGCTTCTAAGTGTTTTTTTTTAAAGGAAGGCCAATTCCATGCTAGGGATTATCAAAAAGGGGATTGAAAATAAAACAGCCAACATTATAATGCCATTATACAAAACAATAGTAAGGCCCCACCTGGAGTATTGTGTACAATTCTGGTCACCGCATCTCAAGAAAGACATAGTAGAACTGGAAAAGGTGCAGAAGAGAGTGACGAAAATGATTACTGGGCTGGGACACCTCCCTTATGAGGAAAGGCTAAAACATTTGGGCCTCTTTAGTCTGGAAAAAAGGCGCCTGAGGGGGGATATGATTGAGATGTACAAAATAATGCAGGGCATGAGTAAAGTGGATAGAGGGAAGCTCTTCTCCCTCTCCCAAAATACCAGAACTAGGAGACATCCACTCAAATTGAGGGCTGGGAGAGTAAGAACAGACAAAAGAAAATATTTTTTCACTCAGCGTGTTGTTAGTCTGTGGAACTCCCTGCCACAGGATGTGGTGATTGTACCTGGCCTGGATGCCTTCAAAAGGGGATTGGACAGATTCCTGGAGGAAAAATCCATCACAGGTTACAAACCATGATGGAGATGTGTAATCTCCAGGCTTAAAACTGGGGTACTTCAAGGGCCAGATGCCGGGGAGTGATATCACAAAACAGATATCTAGTCTCGTGCACTCCCAGACGCATCTGGTGGGGCCACTGTGAGATACAAGAAGCTGGACTAGATGGGCCGTTGGCCTGATCCAGCATAGCTCTTCTTATGTTCTTATGTTCTTACGTACCTTACTGCATTGAATGTGTTTTGGTGTTACTTATATTTTGTAGTATTGTATCCATTTGATCCTTTTAGTATTGTACGCTCACTGTTAGTAACTTGAATGCTGACTTTTAAGAGTTGTGAGCTACCTTTGGTCCCTTTTAAGGAAAAGGGTCAATTAAAAATATTTTAAGTAAATAGCCATTTTTTCTCATGTATATGAACCTGTTTTTCCTAAAGTCATGACATAGAAAATTAAAGGGCATCATATACACAGAAGTAAGCCTTTCCTGGGGGTGGGGTGGGGTGGAGGAGAACTCAAACCCACCTTGCTGTTTCCCTGTGGTTTGGTTTTTGCAGGATTGGCTCTGTCCAGGGAAAGCTTGGGCATGAGCAGCCCATTAAGAAATGCGCTCCCAGAAAGAAAAGAAAAAAGCCTTCTTTTCTGTGGAAAGGCATTTCCACCAAAGTGAAGAGGATTGTTCAGAATGGGGAAATAAAAGGAAACAATAGGGGAAGGGGTGGAGGAGAACTCAAGGAGGATTTATTAATTTTATTTATTCAGGTTCTAAAAAGTGGGGACCATCTAATAAACGGCAGTGTCTTATAGACGGGGAAAAAAGCAGTAAATAATAAATATGTTTCTTCAAACACACTGAAACAAACCTGCTGGTCTTAAAAGTGCTAGAATCGTTTTGCTTTTGTTTCGGTTTTATTTTTCTTCTTACTAAAACAGTCTTGTTTGGATTTCAGAGAGGTGGCAAATGTACATTATAAATAAACCTCTGAATGTACATTACAAATGCATTATAACTGTATTCCGTGTGGCACTGGAAAGGAGTGTGGCTCATAATGTTACTGACATTCACAAATAAGTACAGTAACCAACAGTGATGGGGAAAATATCTTCCTAAATAACAAGAGGAAATAACAATAATAAACTCTCCAACATTCTGACAGAAATGGATTTTTCCCTATAAAAGAAGCAGCAATTATGTCACAAAAATGGAGAAAGTGACTCTTTTGGATCAAAATTTGCAGAAACCCTGAGCCAGCCATTCGCCATATGGAGTGAGGTATTCTGGGAGTTGCAATTTTCACTGCTCTGGTTATTATTGTCTCTACGTTCAATACTTGTGTTGTGCATACCCTTCTTAGCTCTCAGTGTTTTCCTCCAAAGGGTGGAGAATATGCCATCTGTCCAATCATTGGTTGCAACATCAAGGCGTCCAAACATCTGAGGTGCAGTGATAGCCTTAGGGTTCATTCTCATTTCACGATGTGGCTGCCCACAGTCTGCAAAAAATCAATTGTGCAAATAAGTCAGTTAAGATGACTGTATGTTCCAGTGTAACATCATAACACAAGCCTTTAGGCAACCTAATTAATTTCTGTAAGCTGTGTTGTTTGGTTAGGAGAACATCTTACCTCTGCCTACTGTCCTTTAGATATACAGTACAGCAATACCTTGGATAATGAACGCCTCTGTTGACGAATAATTCAGATAGCAAATTGAAATTTCCAAGAATAGGGATGTTTTGGATAATGATTTTTTTCCTATAGGCTGGCTCTGATAATGAATTTTCCATAATGCTTTGTGAAAAAAGTCTACCCGGTATGCATTACACCCCCTGTAGTTTATGGACGGGTGGGAGGAGTTGGAGTGGCTTTTTCATTATGTTTTGGAGCCATTCTGGACATTTTTAGCTGAGGGATTTGGACCTTTCAGTCTTGGAAAGGTAGGGAACTGAGGTTTCCTCGGTTTCTTTTGTGTTTTTGCAGTGGTTTCGATTCCACTTTTGGCAGGAACAACCTGGCATTTGTTTTGAAGCTAGCTTCTATTTATCTTTGCACTGCTTTTCATTGCACTTTCGGCAGGACCAGGCGGGGGGTAGTCTTGCTGCTTTCTTTTCTCCCTGTTTGCAATCTTTTCCTAGAGCCTCATGGTGCAGTGGTTAAATGACTGTACTGCAGGTAATACTGTGCTCACAACCTGGGGTTCAATCCCAGGTAGCCGGCTCATGGTTGACTCAGCCTTCCATCCTTCTGAGGATGGGGGCAATGTGTAGTCTGCATACTGTAATAAAAAAAAAACTGTAAACCACCCAGAGACTACTTGAAGTGGTATGGGGCAGTATATAAGCAGAACATTTTGCTTTTGCTTTGCTTTTTCCATTGCTCTGCAGGCAAGAACAGGCTGGCTTTGTCTTGCTGCTTCTGTTTGTATATGTTTGGATTCCCCCCCCCATTGTATTTTTGGTGGGAACAGGCTGGGGTAGTCTTGCTGCTTTCTTTTCTCCATGTTTGCATTGATAAGTTTGCCTCTTTTTGGACCTTATTTTGGATAACAGTTTTTTCAGTTAGTGAATTGACTCGCAGAACAAATTAAATTTGTTATGCAAGGTACTACTTTATTAGGTTATAGGTCACATAACCCAAAGACAGCATGATTGGACAACACATTTGAGGAAAAGCAGGTTGGAGCAGATTAGTGTGTAAACTGAAGATAAACTGGTTAAATGGAATATATAAGTCACAAATCAATGCACCCATCAGCCTGCTCTGATAACATTCCCCAGATATTGCTGGACTACAATTCCCATAATCCTAATCTGGTTCCAGTTGTTAAGAGTGATAGAAGCTCTTGTCTAGTATCACTTGGGAATACACATTGGAAAAGCCTAGTGAGTACATTACTTTTCTTCTTGAGATATAATACTGGTCATATTATCGCCCTGTGTAAGCCGCTTAGAGTTTCGTATGAAAGTGGGGTATAAATACAATAATAAATAAATAAATAAATAAATAAATAAATATCAGGTACAGTATGACCCACTTATCCGTTGATTCACTAACCACTGATTCAGTTATCCATGGTTGGTGATCACCGGGGGTGGGGGTGGAAAAGAGGGGGGGAAATAAAAATAAAACTTACTCTTGCCAATACTATGCACCCTCCTCCTCACTGCGACTGCAGGCCAGCCAGCCACCCTCCAGAGGGTGGACAACATTGGGGGTGGCGGCAGAAGAGATGCCCACACCACACAACTCACCTGGAACATTGGGGAGGCAGCAGAAGAGGCACCCACAGTGCGCCGCTCACCTGGAACATCCAGGCGGTGGAAGAAAAAGCACCTGCACTTCCTGCAGGCATCTGCAGGTCCACGTGGGCACCTCTTCAATTACCATTACCGATGTTCTGGGTGAGCGTTGCAGCCATCACTACCACTGCTGAGGTAAGGGCAGGGATGGATGGGGGTTGAGGGCTGGGAGGGGGAGGCTTCTCTTTTACCCCCTCCCTGGCCACCACTGCCACCTCCTTCCACTTCCCCTCCTCATCACCACTGCCACCCAAGATAAGAGCGTTAGCTCTTATCCGCAGATTTCTGTATCCGTGGGGAGTCCCGGAACTGATCCCCCATGGATAAAGTGGTCCTACTGTACTTCACTCAAGATATATCTGTGTTTTCCTCCTTGGTTTACTCATGAATGTTTTAAAACTAATGCTGGTTGAAGTCTCACATTTCACCTTCTTATCACTGCTGAGGCCAGCTATCTGCCATTTAATATGCATCTCTTGATACATATTTGCACAGACAGTATGTACTGTGCATAGGAGAGTACCTTTATGAATAGATTCATACTTTAATTCAACACTTTAATATGGAACATTTTAAATACAATTACAAATCATATTTGAAAAATGCACATCCTGCATAGATTATATTGTAGGATTTAGACCAACTGCCACCTATTCCCTCTCTATTGGTCACTTCATATATTATCCCTTGGAGTTCTAACTCAACTTAAACTGGTTTAAAGTTTCACCATTATCTCAGTGTGTATTTATGTGTGTTTCTGAGAATTCCAAATAGCATTAGCTATTATCATCATGGAAACATTTGGAAGGTAATTATTTGAAACAAACAGGAAACTACAGCTTATCATCTTGTTTATCTAACATACAAAAAGAGGATTTAAGACATGGGTGGGAAACCAGCGGCCTGCCAGCTATTGGTGAACTGTTCCCATTGCCCCTTAACATTGGCCAGCATGCCTGGGACTGATGGGATTTGATGTCCAACAAATAGAGAGCCACAAGCTTCCAGCCTTGCTTTAGCATGAATTGCAGATCTAGCATAGAAAACTGGCATCTTAAAACTTTGCATTATGAAGTCACCAATGAGGTCAGCACAGTCTCTAAGGGAAGGGCAAAGCATCCTGAGATAGACTGCCTGCTTTTCTCCATCACTGGTATAAAGCCTCACCTCCTTGTAAAAGAAGATATTCCAGCTATCAGAAAAGGCGAATTTAGACAAATGACCAAAGAGGTAAGCAGTGTGCCAACTGAAAAGCCTACATGAGTCTATGACAAGGAGGGGAAGGGACTTCAATTGAGCCCAAGTCTTACACTCCTAGAAGGGCCTCTCATTTAAAGGGTGTCATATTTTGAGATAAGGGCTCAAGAACCTGTGGATCTCCTAATGGCTCAACCACAAACCAAGCTCATGAGGGCTAGTGGAAATTGAAAATCAGCAGCACTGGGCAGGCTACCCGTTCCTCAGTCCTGTCTTAGGACACTGTCATTTTGGTAGCCATTTTCCATGCTGCTGACTATGTACATGTGATCTCTTCTCTTCCCTCCCAACTGGCATGCAAACATTCTTTTTGTGGACAGGGCTATCTCAGTTTTAAAAACATGGATTGATCAAGAGAAAGAAGTAAAGTGCTTGTGAAAATGAAAATGGGTGCATTTAAGTCGCACCTTTTGTCCTCCAAGGAAAACTCTCCACTCAAAGTTTTTATTGAAAACTGCAGGACATATATGGATATTTATTCTTCTTGTTCAGATTATTGTCTTTCTTTTGAGATTTAGCCCATCTCAGAAGCAACCCAGCCAACCTAGGAGGCTGTCCTTTTCAGATTGTCTATTTCTCACAAGCTGTTTTTAGGAACATCAGAACAGAGTAACACAAACTCTTTTTTGAAACTTTTTCTCATCCTCTCAGAAACACTATTAAGTATTCAGAAACAGTCCAAATATGCATTATCTGAGCAAAACTGGGAAATTCAGACAACGTGGTCCAAAATGTGGGCCCTCAGTGCTGACCTCTATTGTCATAGTTACATCTTGGCAACATGTACAGTGGTACCTTGGATAACAAAATTAATTTGTTCTGCGGGTCATTTCGGTAACCAAAATTTTCATTAACTGAAATGAGGTTTCCTATTGAAATGAATAGGAAAGTGATTAATCCGTTCCGGAGGTCAAAAAAGGCAAAAAGCTGAGGGTTTTTTCCAGACTTTTTTAAAAAGTGCCACTTACACACAACCACCACCACCCAGAAAACACACACACACACACACACACACACACACAGAGAGAGAGAGAGAGAGTGCAATGCAAATCTGGACAAAAGAAAGCACAAAGACAAAGCCCAGCTTGTTCCCACCAAAACTGCAATGGGGGAAAATACAAACATAAGGTTCTATCACACAGCCTTTAAAATGCTGATTAACTTTCAAGATAAAGCATTTCCAAAAATCTTTTCCCCACAGCTTTTTAAAAAAGTGGTTATGCCCCCTTTAGCGAGTTTTCCAAGACCTACCAGAGAAGTTGGGAATTTTTTGCTCTGGTAAAAAATGTGAGCCAGAAGTCCATGGGAGCTCACATATGATACGGTTTTTTGCTTCCCTCCCCCAGCCCCGACCAGCCCATCCTGGGGCTTGTTGGTGCTTTTTTAAAAATATCTTTAAATTTCCCCCTTCCCCCCGCGCTGATCAGCTGGCCTTAAGGCTGTTGGTGCTGTTATTTTATTTTATTTTTATTTTTTTCTAGCACCGACCAGCTCGTCATGGGGCTCATCGGCGCTTTGTAAAAATATTTTTTTAAATTTCCCCTCCCCCCCCCCCCCCCAGCATTGATCAGCTGGCCTTCGGGCTGTTTTTTTTTCTTTCCTGGCACCACCTGCTGGCCCTGGGGCTGGTCTGCGCTTGAAAAAAAAATCCTTGTACGTGGGAACGGAGATCCCACATCTTCAGTCACGTGACCAAGAAAGAAGAAAAGCCAGACTTTCACAATATCTAGCTCTTCCCCCAGGTGAGATAGAGGCCATAGACAAGCACAAGCAGCAAGAGAAAAAGCAGTGCAAAAACACAAAAGAAAGCAAGGAAACCTCAGCTCCTTACCTTTCCAAGTTTGAAAGGTCCAAATCTCTCAGCTTAAAATGTCCAGAATGGCTCGAAAACATGATGAAAAAATCTGCTCCAACTCCTCCCACCCCTCCACAGACTATGGGGGGTGGGGGGGCACAATGCATCCTAGGTACTTTTTTTTTTTTGCAAAGCGTAATGGAAATTTCTTTATCCAAGGCACCCCATTGGGAAATTTCATTAACAGAAACCTCCCTATTCCTGGAAATTACATTATGTTATCCGAATGGTTCATTAACCGAGGCATTCGTTATCCGAGGTATTACTGTACTATTTTACAGCCTTTGTGAACAAGGCCAAGGGTTTCCCATACCTGTCATGGATTTCATCAGCGTGTGAATGCATGTAGTTTTGCCTGCTCCACTAGGCCCCAGGGCCATCATGCCATGCCGTACTCTTTGTGTTTCAAAGAGCTGAATGACTTTCAGTCTCCATGGGGGATGATTAATTAATCCAGCCTCTTCAACCTGTCAGGACCACCAAGAATCATGTTACTGATCGTTTCATCTATCTATAAGCCCTGAGAACAGATGGTTATCAATGCACGTAAATGCTGCGGACCTTCACTTACCATCAGCACACCTCTTTTGTCTGCTCAGCCCCAGCCATCCCTTGTTGGTTAGGAAGGTCTGAAGAGGAGTTGACTATGAATAAAATCATGCAGGGGCTTCTGTTCACACTGAAGCCAATCTACAGTGAATCTCTTAAATATGGGAAGGATTATTATGTACATGGCCATAATTTAGAAGAACATATGACAGCTTACAAATGGGACCCTCTTCCACAAAGCCCCATCTAATCCACCACTCAAGTAGCTCCATGGGCTTAGCTTTATTGGCAATTTGTTGATATTATTTTTCTTTGTTCTTTCTTTCTTTTGAAATACTGTAGCACCTGCTTATTCCTATTTTTGCACTGAAAAATTGCATAAACTGATGGGCTCTGAATTCTCTGCAACAAACCAGGAAAGGGACCTTGGTGTCCTGGTGGACACCTCAATGAAGGTGTCAACCCAGTGTGCCACAGCAGTGAAAAAAGCAAACTCAATACTAGGGGTCATTAGGAAGGGTATAGAAAATAAGTCAGCAAGTGTCATTTTGCCTCTATAAATCTATGGTGTGGCCCCATCTGGGGCATTATGTACAATTCTGGTCACCATACCTCCAGAAGGATATTATGGAAATGGAAAAAAGTGAAGAGGAGGGCAACCAAAATTATTAGGGGATTGGAACACCTTCCTTACCATCTGAGGCTGCAAAGGTTGGGCCTCTTCACTCTTGAACAACGGCGCCTAAGAGGTGACCTGTTTGAAGTTTATAAAATCATACACGGTGTGGACAAAGTAGATAAGGAACAACTGTTTTCCCTGTCGCACAACACTAGAACTAAGGGGGCACTCCATGAAACCTTGGGTGCTGGGTCTCAAACAAATAAGATAAAATACTTTTTCACCCAGAGGATCACTGGTCTGTGGAACTCCCTGCCAGGAGAAGTGGTGACAGCTGTCAGCCTTGACAGGTTTAAGAAAGGATTAGACAACTTCATGAAGAACAAAGGTATCAATGGCTATCATTATGGATGCCTAAGGACAACATCCGGGTTGGAGAAATAAGCAGGATATATCTCAATGCTGTTTGCATGGAATCGTAAGCAAGTGAAAACATTTGCTTGGGAATACCCTGAAGCATATGGTGAGCCACTGTGTGAAACAGAATGCTGGCCTGTTCCAGCAAGGCTGTTCTTATATTCTTAAGTTCTTACATACATACATACATACATACATACATACATACATACATACATACATACATACATACATACATACATACATACATACATACATACATA
>JAHTLZ010000204.1:87135457-87172657 GCA_023846285.1 Phrynocephalus versicolor | reverse complement strand
TTTAATAACTCAGCCCCCTAAACCCCAAACATCTCCAAATTTTGAGGGCTTACGGGGAAGTGTTTGAGGAAGCTCCCCTGCTATGTTGGTTCTTCTTCATTCCGAGAGGAAAACATTGTTTCATTTCGTAACAACACACATCCTACCATTTTGTTACGTAACAAAACTATGAAACAGCATTTCATTTTTCATTTCTGGCCAATCTCTACTGTCCATACCTCATATGGAGAAACTTAGGCCACAGTCACATATCACACTTTTTTCTCATGTCTTGCTTCCTCTGTTTCATGGGCATATATCCTGTGATACTCCTACCTCATTAACCATTCTGCCTCTTTTACGGTAAAAAATGTAGTACATTCATCTACAACCCATAAGCAGACATATCACCTTCCTCTCTCTTTTTTACCTGCCCACCCACCCCACTTCCCCTTTTTAAAAAATTGTGTAGGTACATTGCTGTGTCAGCAAAATGTCCTGGCTGGACCCCTCATAGTGCCGTGCAGTTCTCTAGGGTTCCTGTGGAGCTGCTTTGGCCATGAACCTTTATTAATTCTTTTTAATGACTTTTGTCATTGAGTTGACTCATCTTTTCATGATTTTGATGCTTTTTTACTTAAATTCTGGGTACGCAGCTTAACAATACACATGTGAACTCTTGACATGAGATATTGGTCATGTGATAGGACCACACAACAGGCCAAAACAGGACAAATTATTAAGAAATACTTTTTATATTTATGAACACAGCATTATTATTAACATTTGTTGGTCACTGAATGGAAGGGCTTCGAATGAATTCCATGCAGCTGTTTGGCACCAAGGATCTGTCATGCTGGGCTTCATTATAAATAGCAATATAATCATCTGCATTGATGTTTTCCTTTCAAACCATATTTGTTGCAAATTAGCTAGATGCATTCAGGGAAAAGCCATATCCAGGGAACATGTGAGGATAGTCATCTTCAAGAGCCTAGTTTGAAGCAACTTAGTGGCAAGTAATGTATCTGGCAGTAATTAGCTATTTTGGAGGTAACCCAGTAACATAAACCGGCTGTATTTATTATATATTTATGTATTTAAAGCAAAGCAAAGTGTTCTGTTTATATACCGCCCCACAGTGCTTAAAAGCACTTTCTGGGTGGTTTACAATTTAATTATGCATGCTACTTATGGAAGGATTTTTGGGTAATCACAGTGGAGTTACTTATAATGAATTTACTATACCCCAATACCTGACTGGTTCAATGCCCCAAAAGATTATAAGAGCTTTCACTTTAGCCAGATTGAATGTGCTCCCTTCCAAGCTTTTGGATGGGAAATTTCAGAATATTCCCCTCCTAAATTGCTTGTGTCCATATGAAATGAATCAGGTAGAAACGGTCACTCATGTACTTCTCTATTGTTCTTTTTATCGTGACCTACATAAGGAACTTATTCAACCTGTTATTAATAAATTTCCTGGGAGACCTGCCAAATTCTATGTGAAGTTACTTCTTTCCGACAGGTCCCAGCAGATCTTAAATTGTGTCGCCAGATTTTGTACCGCTGCAGTAGTTGTACGTAGGCTGATGATTGCCAGTAATCCTAGCTCCTAAGGATCATATAGAGTGTGGACTCCACTTAGGGGTTTGATATTGACTTGACTCTCAATATATTATTTTATCTATCTTCTTAATAATGACTATTTATATAACAGTCCTGTTTGTACTTTGCGGCTTTTATCAAAAGTTTTACAATGTTTTTAAAATGTTTTATCATGGCAAATTATTTTATTCTGGTAAATTGATATTTTGATACTTCTTGATTTGGTTAAAAACTGTAAATAAAGATTCATTCATTCATTCATTCATACTTATGGAAGGATGGAAGGCTAAGTGAACCATGAGCTGGCTACCTGGGATTGAGCCCCAGGTAGTGAGCAGTTTTAGCTGCAGTGCAGGCATTTAACCACTACGACACAAGGTTTCATGCCACCTTCTTTAAAAGGATCTGAGGAAGCTTACATAATTAAAAACTATATTCAAAGCTAAAAACAATAAGTATACAACTACTACAAAGGATCAAATATCAAACTTAAAAATGGTAAACAAAAACAACTCTAAAAGCAGCTTCAAAGCCGCAAGGCACAACCATCCATTCAAAATCCCCCCTCAGGCAGCCGTATAAAGGTCTTGGCTGCTTTTATAATAGGACAGCAAATATGGTGCCAGCCTGGCCTCCTGTGGGAGGGAGTTCCAAAGTCTGGAAGCAGCAACAAAGGAAGTCCTCTTCTATGTCCCAACCAAATGCACCTATGAAGGTGGTGGGACCAAGAGAAAAGCCTCTTAGCACTTTGGCAGGCTTATCAAGGGAGAAATGGTCTTTTAGACAGCTTGTACCAAAGCCATTTAGCACTTTATAAATTAGAATTTAGAACTAACACTTTGAATTGTGCCTGGAAAGAGATTAGCACCCAGTGGACCTGCTCCCATAGGCCTATACAACCAAGATAATAGAAAATGGTTTTCTTCCACATGTGCTTCTGTAGCGGACAACTTCTTGGTCACAGCTGGAATTTCCAGGAAAGCCTTCCCTCTGGCACATACCTCGTAAATTAAACCATAGAGACTTCAGTAGTGCCATTACAGTGAAGTGAGAAATCCAACTCCCCTACATACTCCAAGTCCTTACCATTGTCAAAAAGAGTCCAAATTCAGGATTCATTTCCACGTTATCCCCATCGGTAAAAACGAAGCTCTTCTTTCGCTCCTTCTTGCATGTCAGAACAATGGCAATTTGCTGTGCAGCCACAGAGAGCACAGGCAAATCAATGCGGTTAAACTCGTCAAAGCAACCCCAGGATCCAGACTGAGCGAGACCTTCAATCAGAGGAAAGGGTTAGGTTAAAAGGAGCTAAATCAGTGCTCCCCGGTCTATGATGAGACGTCAGGGGCCTCCCCAACTGCTTCAAAGCATCATGCTTGAAAGAATTAAAAAGTTAACGAGAAGCAGGTCTAATGAAAGGCAGCCTGAACTCTGGAACTCAACTCAGGGGCTGGCTATAATTCACTTTGCTCACATAAAAAGAAGTTTTAAAGTTTAAGATGGTTGCGTAAGTTGGCTGTAGGGAGCAGAAAGGTTTCTGCCAAGCTTGAAAAATTATGTTTGAAGTAATTAGCTAGAGATACTATGAAGAGGCTGAGGAATTAGGGGAACGTGGAATGCATTTAGGAATTCAGGATTCTCTGTCTGTGCCTGGGAATGGCTGATGGAAAAGGGAATGACACCAGCACTTGATCATTTGTGTGTGAGGACTTCAAGGCCAAGTCCCCTTGTTCCCTTGTTCTGTGCTAATTGGAAAATGACTTCAGCTGTGTGAAAGGTGGAGGGGGGGCAGAATAAGTTATTGTCAGCATTAACATTTGAGAGAACATGAAGCCCAATTGTCTCTGACCATCTGGAAAGGTTCAGAATGTGACACTTAAGGAGTCACATTCTGCACCATTCCAGATGCTCTGCCAATCACAAAGGTTCAAAAGTTACTTCAGCTGCCTTAGTTTTACTTCTCAGGAGATGTTATGCTCAGCTTCTGTGCTTGGAAGGTTGCACTCTGTGTATGCTTTAGAATTATGCTGCTGAGTCAAGTGTAAGTATCAGGTAGAATAGATTAGCTTTGTTATTTTCTGATATGTTCTCTTAATTGCCTCAACTTTTGTCTCAAATTATCTTTTTTTGCATCAAGTTATTTTTGAACCTTTTTGAACCTGCTTGGAACTTTTGCTTTTCCCCTCCTTTTCACTGTCTTTAATAAAATATAAAAAAATTCTCCAGCCAACTAGGTTTTTCGGCTAGTGGCACTAAAACTAGGTCTTGTCTTGACCACCAAGGCCTTTGATGTTTTTGCGGGGATGTTGGCTAGAGATGGGCATGAATCAGGAAAAAATGGTGATTCATCTCAATTCATAATTTGTCATCAGGAATCAGGAATCAAGGGATTTATCCCAAAGAACCAATGAATCGATTCACTGATTTGTCTCGCCTTGAACACATTCCTCTAAAACAACACCCCCCCAGCACCTCAGTACACCAAAATCACTGAGAAGCTTCCCCTGATTCTCTTCTACAAGCCCTCCAGGTGTGGTGAAGCTTGGGTTTCAGACATTTGAATTATGCACCTGCAGAGAGGGCCCCCACCAGGAAAGTGACAGCAGCCGCAGATGGCAAGGGGTTGATGAATCAATGAATCAAAAATTGCTTTGAAATGTAAATTTGTATTCATTGGGTGTATCAGAGGAATACAGATCAAAGTATTGTGAATACATTTTAAAATTCAGTTTAAAATTTGTGCCCATTTCTAATGGTAGTTCTACTTTGTAAGGTAGGTGTATAGTTCTGAGTGCTTCACCTTGTGGATTCTTGGACGCCCTGGAAGTACTGCTCGGTCAGGGCAGACTGGAGAGTTCAGGAAAGTATCACAGCCAGCCAGGCAGATTCCCTTCCTCTTCAGCACATCTGAATCTCCAGGGTCTACCCACTCCAGGATAAACAGGGTAGTTTGGCTGAGTGACTAGAAGGGGACTCCTAGAACCTGGCATTTTATCACTGACACAAGGCTCAAAAGTAGTTTGTTACCAGTTCAGCAGGAAGCCATCAGAAGCCCGTTCGGGGCAGCATGAAGCCTGGGGTAAGTACAGGAGGTCTGAACAAGCCTTTCCAGCTTACCCCAGGGTTTTTTTCCCCCCATATACTGTGGTCCCGCAATATACCAGGATCGCAGTATATGAACCGCGAAAGGGTGGGGGGGTTACTGTACCTGAGCCCTGCAAGCTGCTGGCACAACACAGACACAGTCTCCTTACCCATCCGATTGTCACATCAATGCTCACACCAATGCGTTGGTGGCCATACCAGCCTTTGAACCATGAGATACTACTCTTCCATTGCACAGCCAAACGTCATAACTACAAAAGTAACTAAAAGTAACCATTATGTCATCGTAGACATAAATCCCTCTCATATTACAGTACAGTAATTTATACTTATAAGCCAATTTAGTCGTGGCAGAAATGAATTAATACAAGGAAATAGTTATTTGTAAATATCTGGAAGTTGAGTCATGGCAACTCGACTTCTTTTCTTGGGAGACTGAAAAGTTTCGCTGCTTATCCAAACAGCTTTGTCAATCTGACGAAGCTGTTTGGATGAGCGGTGAAACCTTTCAATCTCTCAATAAAAGAAGTCCAGTTGCTATGACTCAACTTCCAGATAAACTCACCTGGATGATGGAGAATCTTCACAGACTTATTTGTAGATAGCAACATTCAGGCTTTTGGTTAAGGGTTGTCACATATGGTGAGTTACAGAACAATATAGCCTTTGGCTCCTTCTACCTCTGTGATATTATAATGACATGTAGTACACTTTTTCTAATTACAGAACATTACTGCCTATAATGAACCATTTTGTTGCCTACAGCTATATTGTGATAAGGCCACTAGCAATAATTAAGGGAGCCAACCAAAGACTTTTTGGGGCCAGAAGCTTCGAATGACCTTTATGCAGACATTTGCAGGACTGCTGATTTTCAAATTAGTAAAATGATGTCTAACTAGACTGTCAGCTGGAGAAATTTTGAGAGCTAGGAAAACATCACACCATACTAATTGATGACACAATGCAATAGTTACAGGCAGAAGGTGACTTAGACATTTCATCAAAAGTTGAGTTCTGAGCTTTTCAGTAAATGACCATTTATTTACCTTATTTATAGGCAAGAAATCTTAAGCAACAGGTTTAAACACTTCCACTTTCAAATGAATGTCTATTTTGACTGTCTACTTTTTCTGAACACAAAGTTAAAAATGCATATACAATTCAGTGTATAATTGCTTGAAACTGAACACTGTACTGCATAAGCAGGCCACCATTTCCATAGCACAAGACCCTGACCTTTAAAAATCCTGCCCAGTCCTCGAAAATCCATCTGGTCAGAACAATTGAAGACCACAACATATTTTCCAAGGCACCGTCCCATGTCTTTCGTTGTTTCAGTTTTACCAGTTCCTGCAGGTCCTGCTGGTGCTCCTCCCATGCTCATACCCAGCGCTTGAGCCAAAGTAATGTAACACCTGAAAAGAAAAGATTTTTCCCAACATCTGTTGATGTGCTTATTATACCCAAAGAGCAGTCTTCAAAGCCTGTTATACAAAAGCAAGCCAACAATACTGAGGGGTGAGGAAAGCATTTTTGCATAAGGTACAGTAAAGGGGGGTTATCCGGGGGAAGAGAGTTTGACAGCATCCTCTCTTAGGCCTCTTATCCCACAACCGCTAAAAACCACTTCTTACTTCAAGATAAACCGCCTCCAAAAATCATGCCCCCACACGCAGCCGTCTTTAAAAATAACATGACCATGCCTCCTTTAGAGAGTTTTCCAAGTACCAGCCCTGGAGGTGGGAATAATTTGCCTCAGTTCAGATGCAGCTTTTTAGCCGAAGCAAATGTCAGTGGGGACTCTAAAATCCGCTTACACTTTGAGTTGTCTGGCTCTGCAGCAGCAGCAGCAGCAGCAGCAGAGGGAGGAGGCTGTGTGCAAGTGTGTGCGTGCGCGCTCGCGCGCCGCGAAACCACCTTTTTATTTTAGCCATTTCTTTGGGCTGTGGGATAGGGGCCTTATTTACTGGATGTCTGAACCAGCATGTTTTCTAGTTAGACACTGAATACATAGCCATGAACCCATCAGTCAGCATATTATCAACAGAGAATAACATCAGCTTGGTAAGGAGACAGAGTTGAAGTCTTCAAGTGTTACCCTTTTGAGTTTCATTTTTTTGAAAATGTATTTCTTTACCCTTCATTTCACTCTGTAATTAACTCTTTCTGCCGTGAGCACAAAAAGCACTTCATGTTGTTTACATCAGGTGGAAAGGCAGCATGCATACATAAGTAGATAAATAGCTGATGTTCATTTTTATACATTCCAGTTAAGCACTAAGAAAATAGTCATGTTTGGCAGTAGGTGTTTCCAATTGTAGTGTAGAATTAATCCAGACTACAGGATTAATGATTAGATCCGTAACATGTATCTAGGAATGTAGCAGACTAAACCCCCTCAAAGTATTACAAATTAATACTACATGACATAAGCCCATAACGCAACAAAATGTCTCTGATATGTCCTTCTACATTGCCAAGTTTTATTACTGAGTGGAATGGGAGAGATATAAGAGCACTGCAGCGTGGAAAGGGGGCATTAGGAATTATACTGAACCCAGAATCGTCTGATATTCAATGAGAAATGGATCCACCAAGTAGACATTTGGGATCTGGTGGCCAAGCCCCTCTCCTCCATATTTCAGAGCTCTCCTGGAGATGATCTTGTATGAAGCAATAGTACTTTAGAATCCCAGAGAATAGAATATGGCTTCTTAATTTGCCAAATAAAATTAATGTAATATCACTAGACATTCTTCCCAACTGGAGTAGATCAGAGGGAAACAATTCTTTTTAGCTTTGCTATCTAAACCTTGCAAACCATGGAACTGGTGATCCACTGAGTAAGAATATATGACTACCAAATATGAAACTAGTGAATAACATTAGCATAATCTATCAAGCAGGCCGAATAACACAAAGATGTCTCACCTATCTGTGAGAGGCGTGATGACAAGTCTGTCAGTGCAGCCCAGAAATTCATTCTGATATGTGAAGGCCACATCTGTGATGTTAATCATCATTTTGTCTGAATCTTCATTGAAATAAAATCTGCATTGTTTCAGCCACTCAAAATCCGTAGGACTCTTAATATGCATACGGCACTAGGGGCAAAAAAAAACCATGCTGTCATACATAAAGAACTATGGAAATAGCTGAATGGGAGTGCATCCAGTTCATCTGTTGGAAGCAATTACTTGTAAAAACAAAGATAATTCTTGACACTAAGGTTGGAAGGGGGGTTGCATATGCGGTTTGTGGTCTGCAAGATTGTTAATGAAACAGCACAAAGAAAATGTGTATGTTAATTTAGAAGGCAGTCATACCCACTTTAGTCAAAGTGGAAGACTGGCTGAAATCACGTTGATTAGCATAATAAGTCACACCTAGAGTTGGTCGGTCAATTCCTCCATAACTTTTTTTGATTCAATGGGGCTACTCTAGTTGCAATTTACTACACTAAGCAACTGGATTTCAGGCAATATGTTGGCAATGAGACATTTCGAATGAGTGCCACATCCAACCAGATGTAAATTTCTGTGCAGGAAAGAAAAGGTAAAAGACCTTGTATGGAAACTGGGTGGGCAAGAACACAAGGAGGAGATAAAATATGCAGTCAAAAGTGAAAGTGCCAGATTTTCACATTTCTGCTGGGCTCCTATATGGACTCCTTCTGTTAAATGCCCTCTCCCCACAGCACTGGAGGAGACCAGATACGGAGGCTAACTAGTTTACAGTACTCCCAGCTCCCATATTAAAATTATATATATATCACTATATATCGCAGCCCCGTCTCGCCGCCCTCCGCCTTCCCCGTACCAGATGACAGTGCCAGGCGACCTGTCATCCAGCGCGGGGAAGATCCCTTTGAGATGGACCTTCCCCGTGCCAGATGACAGGGCGCACAGCCCTGTCATCTGGCATGGGGAAGCCAAGACCCCCGTTCATCCCTTTGCATGCAGAGGGGCTAAGGAGGGACTCGGCTTTCCCACGCAGGTCATGACAGCGCCGGGAGAGGGGTGCAGAGGGGAGAAGGGAGGACTCAGCTTCCCTGCGAGGCTCAGCCAATCTCCTTCGCCCCGGATGACAGCTGCCCGGCCATCACCCGGGGTGGAGGAGATCAAGGCGAGACCACGGCCCAGGCTCAGCCGATCTCCTCCACCCCAAATGACAGCTGCCCAGCTGTCACCCCGGGCGGAGGAGATTGAGCCGCGCTCTTGCTTCTGTGCGTGGAGGCGAGACCGTGGCTCCCTCTTGTCGCCCTCCACCGCGAGTGCATGACAGCAGCACTGGCTGTCTTGCACCCGCAGCAGAGATCAATGGAGAGGCAGCCTCGGTCCCGCCTCCACTCCTGTGTGGCAAGAAGGGGGCTCTTCTGACAGTCCTCCCCGCCAGCAATGACAGCCAGGTTGTCTTCACCAGCGGGGAAGAACGAACTGAACTGAACTGAACCGAACTAATTTCTTCCAGCTCTGTTCGGTTCGTTCCCAAATTACTCTGGGCTTCGTTATTCGTTCCGTTACATAACGAAATGAATAACGATTAACAGAACAGAATTCTTTTTCATTCTGTGCCCATCTCTACTGCAGAAGGATAAAGAGCACCAAGTGAACTCCTTTACTGTCCTCCGAGCACAGGTGGCTCATGACTAGAGTAAGAGGCCGCCTCATCCCACATCAAGGTTCCTTCTGTAGGAAGAGTTGTTCCTGCAGTATATAAGCAGCAGAGTAGCAATAAGGATAGGTAGAAAAGGCCCTTGCTGTTACATACTTTTGTTAAGGATAGTAGTGTGTAGGTACAGTACTGCTGCTGAGCATACTGATACCACTGTTGAGAAGACACTGAGAAAGAAAGACAATAATCCTTGGTCAAAATGAAACTAGCACAGAGTGATGGGGGGGAAATCCATCGGGGTTGGTCAAGTTAAGAATGCCCCAAAACAGTCTGCAGGCCCTCAGCTATGCATTTGTAGAACATACATAAATGCACACACCATGTTAAACATGCGCCCATCTTTCTAGGGTGATCATTTACAACAAAAAGTTGCTTTACCAGGTCATCAAATATATCCCGCTGGTGCACGTGAATTGTGATCAAGGTCTCATATTTGATGCGCTCCACAGGACTCAAATCCTTTGTAGTCATGTCTATCAGAGTGTTCAAAAGGTCCAGGAAGAACTGGTTTGTTTTCTGCATGATTTTTTTATCATATTTTGCATTCGTCAAAGCTTCTTCAGCATCTCGTGTCCAGATCATTTGAATCCCGAGCAAGCCGACCTTTAAAAAAAATATTCATGTTGCAGTACTCAGTAGGCACGCTTTCTGGAAGATCATTTGCCAAAACATACTGCTGGCTACATCAGTGCATTTGCTATGTTTTAAAAAGAGGAATACTTCTCATCTGCAGATTTTTAAAGACTTCTCTTCTGGAAGATGCATTAATTTTAAAAAGAAGACAACCCAAGTGTAACTTCAGTTGTTATTTTCAGCAACTGGGGCTCTCTTCTGTGCATGTGTGTGTGCAAGGCACGTGTATGTAAAACTTCACACACACGCACCTGTGGCGGCTCCATCACAATCATAAACAGTCATGACATGTGCATGGGGGAGGGAAAGAGGGAAGTAGAGTCATGCACACACTCCTTAGAGAGAATCTTGATGGTGAATGCTCTCTTTTTAATCATTCCTTTTATTCAAACCAGGCTTGGAGTGGGCAACCAACCTTTCAGAGTGAGGATGTGTTCAAATAAAAGTTCCCACATTATGCTCCTCTGTGCAGCTTTATCCACTGTTGAAGGCTTATATTGTCACCAAGCCTGACTACAGTAAAGGTTAACTAGATTATGCAGATAAATGCATTTTGAAGATGGTTCCTAAAAACTTTAGGAAAAGTGGAACCTGACTGTCTGTCTGTCTCTCTCTCTGTGTGTGTGTTTGTGTGTGTGTGTGTTGTGTGTCTGCATCTCTCTCTCTCTCTCTCTCTCTCTCTCTCTCTCTCTCTCTCTGTGTGTGTGTGTGTGTGTGTGTGTGTCTGCCTCTCTGTGTGTGTGTCTCTGTGTCTGTCTGTCTGTCTGTCTCTCTCTCTCTCTCTATCACAGACACACACAGACACACAGAGAGAGAGACACTAAATACAGTATACTGTACTATTTTTCACAGTAAGAATTATGGCAGACAGAAGATAAAACCAGATGTAATGGGGACAGGGAATCTTTGAGCTAGAAATGAGAGGGCTTGTGGAGAAGCTCAAAGCCCTTTCTCACAGACATTTATCTAGGACTATTACAACAACCACATCAGCCATACTCAATCTTTTCAGAGGAAATGCAGAAAGGAAAGGCATGTGGCAGTTCGCGGCTTCATCCCATATTGAGCAATATGACCATCTAGAAACACAGAGAAATCCAAGCCAGATGTTGTACTCTACAGACAGTCCACCAGCAACCAGTCAGCCCCAACCTTGGAACAGGCAGGAGTCAAATGATGCAGAGAAGCAAAAATGACAAGCTCCAATGTAAGAGACAAGCACACCACTACCACCACCACCACTAACACCAGTAGCCTACAAGTCATAGTGAGCAACCAAGTGATTGTGTATGTCTGTGAAGATTCTCAGCCATCCAGGTGAGTTTATCCGGAAGTTGAGTCATGGCAACTGGACTTCTTTTCTTGAGAGACTGAAATGTTTTGCTGCTCATCCAAACAGTTCTGTCAGTCTGGGTGAAAAGCGAAACATTTCAATCTCTCAGGAAAAGAAGTCCAGTTGCCATGACTCAACTTCCAGATAAGTGATTGTGTAGGAACTGAAACAAGGGGGGAGGACTTGCTGTTCCTTACAGCTACATTTGAATCACAGAATAACATAATGGGATCAATCATATACTCTTCTTCTGGCTGGGAACTGATGATTTAATGATATCTCCCTCTGGAGAGCTATGGCTCAAACACTGTGCTTTGCTCATCAGAGGAAATTTCATATGAATATTTCTCCTCTCTGCCTTTCTCTCTTTGGACGTAACAATACAGGATGATAAATATGATTCCTGAAGCAACTTTGGGTTGTTGTTATTGTTTTAAAACTAAAACTAAGGAGTTTGACAGAGCAGAGAAGTAATGTTATTTTGTAAGAGTTAAAAGCTGAAGTTAATTCTACTGCTACCTGTTTAAAGACTCCTTGGCCATTTAGCCCTAATAAACCTAATACAGAACATTAACTTAATAGTGTCCCTGCTACTGGGATACTTCTTGGAAAAAGGATCGATAGATCTGATGATATGCAGTGATTTTTGTATCCAAAACAGCCTCTGAATAATTGGTATCATGAGTTGCCATCACTATTTCATTAAAGAGCTTACAAAATAAGATAGAATATAAAATAAATTATAAAATAAGAAACTTACCTGGGCAGGGAAAGAAGAAAGAAATTCTATTAGCTGGAAGTCTGGTTCCTGAATACTTGCAGCTGCCTGCCGAATCACCAGATGCAAAGAACCCTGGGACTCCTTCAAGAGGGAATTGAGCCAAACCTCCACATTCCCTTCTGCCATTACAGGCTTTTCTAGTTCAATTGTTTCTCCTTCCCGAGAGGAAATGGAAAGGATCCGGTCATAAACCTGCAAATTGTACACATCATGTTAAAAATCTGCATCATATCGTTCAATCTTCTGTCTTTCCTTTTCCATATCAAATGAGAAAGTTATTTTTGGGTGCCACAACATCCAGAACACATCAGGGCTCTGGTACATAATATGTAGCCTGCATATAATTGTATTCAAACAACTACTTTTCTAACTTGGACAGAGATCTGATGTGACCCCTACTGTTTGTAGCTGGTCAACATTAAATACGCACATCCATCAAGCATCCTTTTTGAAGACAGACACAAGGCAGGCACTAACAGCAGAACACTTTGCTTTAAAAAGAGTCTTAACTCAGAAATAGCTGGGGAAATTTACTCTTATTTACCTCAGAATTTCCACCCAAAACACTCAGCCATAGTTGGGATAATTTATTATTTCCCATTCTGGGAGCCATCATGCAAAAAAAGTACATAAGGTATTCTGAACCAGTTGAGTTTTCCAATCCAGGGGAGCTGCCCAGGATTTCAGGGAGATTTAATGTAGTTGTGAGGAGAATTCAATTTGAGTGTTTACTTAGAAAACCGGAAAAATACTTATACCAATTGATTTGCAGATACAAAACAAAACCATTGTTACACCACTCAGTGATACGCAGTAGTGACCTATTCTCTTTTCCTCTTATTAATTGCAGTGTAACTCAGAGATACTGTAACAACAAAAGCATCCTGAAGATCAAAATAAAATTTCCTTAAATGTATAAATGCTATATTCTGCTTTTAATAATAATGTGGGGACATACTGCTGCATTTCCTTTTCAAATCAAGACATTAAGACACTGTCCTCCATTTTTGCTACGCATTTGAATTTCTTAATTATGAATTGAATATCACCAGTGACCAAACCAGATTTATGCTGGACAGCAACTGGTTTACTCTGTGAGAAGAGTGTGGTGCATCATCATCCACCATAGTAACCGAACTAAAAATCAATTATGTTTAATTTTTTAGGTGCATAGAAATCATTCACCTAAATCAAGTAGGGCCGCCTTTTTACAAACAATCACATCAAATGAATTACAGTGATCCTTTCCAGGGCCTCCTAGAGTACTCAGAAGTACCTCTTCTGGGGATATTCCTGGGATGTGCAGCTTCCCCAAGGCTACACAGGCTGGCTTTTCCCCTCGGAGGCAACCTGGGAGACCGGCCTCCCACAACACTTTAACCCACTAAGCTACCCAGCCAGCTGCAGCCTCTTTTTCTAACATTTCAGAACAAGCTTTTCTTTCTACTTAAGCAAACTTAATGAGAGCATTTAACTCAACAAACAAACAAATTCTCATAAGCTTAATTTTCAAATCTGTTGTCTTTAAAGACTTACAGAGGTATCAGAAAGCTCTTCCTACCACCTTATCTGCTATCTTTTCTGGGAGTCTCCTTAGCTGGTGATTCTAAGAGGATAGTGAGGGATATGTTTTGCTAAAACTGAGAGTAAATTGAGTGGGGGTTGTAGATTTCATTAATGGTATTTCTGCCTTTCCTTCCATTATTAGGGCACTCAATCTGATGCTTCAGCATATGCTCAGGAAGAGGAACGGGAGAACCCAAAACAGGAGGACAACTTCCAAGAGTACAGATACTCCACACACCCTCCAGATCTTAGAAGGGTGCATGGCCCAACACTCACCCCAACATGGGATTGTCATGTTTTTTTACCATTCTGCCTGATTTAGACCTACAGGAGCTCCTCCCCAAAATAAAAACCCCTAGCACACCAGGCCTTAGACCTAAAAGAAGCCAGGAAGACCCAAAATCTGATGAATTTTACCTCCCTGTTCCCCAGAGAATATGGCAGATCTCTTTAAATTAAAAAAAATCAAGGATGACATAATAGAAATCATATGTTTTGACAACAGCATTTCTTCATTTGAAGGAGCACCCCCTGCAAAAAGACATGATAATTATCTTGTCTTGTTTGACCTCTAGATAGCCAAACCTCAATTACAACATGACATTCCCTCCCCCCACCACCACCTAAAGTAAAAGAAACAGTAGTTTATCTCCTGGGAAACTGGACTCCTGTTCTACTCTATGTTCAAAAGGAAAGTAAGCACAAGAGATGGGCGGATGGGTTATAAAGAGCAAGCTGAATGGACTTAATAAGGTCCCAGGGTAACCTCTTGATTCGATCTTCGGCCTGGCAGGATTTTCAAACTCGATTACTCTCCTTGTAAGACTGAAGTTACAAGTTGCACACACCTTTTCATGGAATTTTACAGATTTGATGTTATCAAAGACATTGAGCAGGTGAGCCTGGATTGTGTGAGAATCCGAAGCTTGGCCCAGGATCTCCAACAAAGCAGGGTCTGAGACAAAGAAGAAACGAGGAAATGACAGCCGCTTTTTTTCCAAATACCTACATTTCAGAGAGAGAGAGAGAGAGAGAGAGATGAATAATTTACATGACATGATTTTTTCCACACCAAACCAAATGATAGTCCACAGTTAATCACAGATTTTGAGCCAAACTCTGCTCCAGGGAGGCTTAATATACCCATATATACACAAGTATAAGACAAGTTTTTCAGCCCTTATTTTTGGCTAAAAATGCCCGCGGCTTACACTCAAGTCAATAAGTTTTCCCAGTTTGGGGGGTAAAACTAGGAGTTTGGTCAGCTTGGGGAGGGTGGTGGAGGGCAAGTCCTGATCTGGCAATCTATAGCAGTGCCCCCCTCTTCGCATATGATTCCAATGAGAAGGTTTAGGGGCACCCTCTTTGAAGCTTCAGAACTCAGCCCCTTTCCCCCAAATGTTTCCAAATTTCAGGGAATTCCCAAAAATTGGTTTCTGATCGTAACCTACTATTTTGGTGCCCCAAAGGTAAGTAATTTTTGAGTGCATGTTTTATTTTTAAAAATATGCAATCAAAATTTACTTACCTTGGGACTCCAAAATAGCAGGGGTAGCTATGAAAAAATGTTAGGGAAGCCCTGAAATCTGGAAAGATGTAGGGGTAAGGGGGCTGAGTTATGAAGCTCCAAAGGGGGTGCCCCTAGGAAAAAAACCTTCTACTCCAAGCTGATCAGGCAGGAGATAAGGCTTCCCATGTGATTCCAATTAGAAGGTTTTTTTCCTAGGGGCACCCCCTTTGGAGCTTCATAACTCAGCCCTCTTACCCCCAAATGTTTCCAAATTTTAGGGGGTTCCCTAAAATCGCTTCCATCCATCCAAGCCCAAAATCATATTTTTATAAGCTAAAGGCACTTCCAACAAAAACTACACAATGTGGCCTCCGCTTTTTTATATATTCAAAACTGGCACACCAGAATTGCAACACAGAGGAAGATAACGCAGCTGGTTCTTCATTTTTTAAAGTTGCGGAATTTGCCAAAGGTCTTAAATTATAGCATACACATTTTATAGGGATTACTATGAGATAAATTAATATCTGAAAAAGTGTAGTTTCTAGTCCAGAGTAAATTGTCAACAGCTGGAGGCTATTCCTTCAACACTTGAAAGAGTGTTAAATGATGGAACACATTAGTTGAACAAAAGCAATAAAGAGGGCATAATTGCTTTTGCTAGAGCTTGGACAAGGGCCGGTGCCAGCTAAGGAATTCAGGCAGAGAAGGGGGAAGAGGAGTGGTCTTGCTAGCTCTGCTCCTGAGTGCAATTACAACTGACTGTCCACTGGCTGTCCTCTGTTGAAGAGTTCCTTACCCTGTAAGGGACTTTTGACAAATTTCCAGCTGATCCAACAAATGTGGCAGCAGCTGTCCCATGGTTTCATCTCCAACACAGCACTGGACAACATTGGGTATTTCATGAGCTCTGGTCATAATCTTCACCCATGACTTATCAATGTTAGAGAAACGCTTGGCTTCCTGTTTCAAGACACAAAGGGGGGAAGCATTCAGGGCCGGTGCTAGGTTTTTTTGTGCCCTAGGCGAGGGGCGGGGTGGGGCAGGGGGCGGAAGGCGGGTGGTGGTGGCGGGGCGGTTGCAGGGGGCGGCAGATGGCGGGGGACGGTGACAAGCACAGGGGTGGGCGGCGATGGGCACGGGGGCAGCAGGCAGACGGCGACGGGCAGGGGGGACGGACAGGGGGGCGGGTGGTGGGGGAACGGGCGGCGGTGGCCAGTGGCAGCGGTGGGGTGGCAGGGGGCAGCAGGCTGGCCAGCACCCCCTCTCCATTTTGGCGCCCTAGGCAACTGCCTAGTTCGCCTTAATGGACGCGCCGGCCCTGGAAGCATTTCAGCTGCAGCAGGAAACTATAAGCACAAGGACTTAAATCAATGTCCTTCCATTCTGATTCTATTCTTTTGCAGCAACCTGAAGATAAGCTTTCAGACGCCTGTTGAGATGTGGGCTAAAGTGGTTGGATCAATCACCACTGAGTCCTCAGCTACGTCTACTTGTCTCCAGATTTTCCTGGGGAAATCGCAGGATCCTACCTTTGGAAGTTGTTTGGCAATGTCTCCAGCCACAAAGACTGCCTCCAGGTATATCCACAAATTCTGTACAGTCATCCAGTTCTCAATGATGTCAGTTGTGTTAGACAAGTAGTGTACCCACTTTTGAATCTGAGCCTTGAAAGGTGTGTTGTACCTGAAATAATTAACATGTTTTTCCAGAGTGTTAAAATGAGCAGATACTTTTAAGTCCAGTCTTTTAAAAAGGGTATAGCGTAGTACCTGTTGCTCATTAGAGAGCCCAGAACCATCAAGCTGTCCTCCATGCTTGCAATTGTTTCAGAAGTGCTGTCTCCCCTCAACAGCAGCTCCCCTCGAGCCTTAAAGGTGGCAAAAGTAAATGTTTTGTTGTCCCACTCAGCGATCACTTGTTTCAGCTTCTGTTCAATCTCCTTCTCTTTCATTGCACTGATGCAGATATCCTAGCAAATCAATCCAAGAGTAACTGCAGTGAGATCTTGACAACCTCAGACCCATCAGAGTGAAACGTTATCTTCCTAGACCAGTGATGGCGAACCTTTTAGAGACTGAGTGCCCGAATTGAGATTCAAAAAAAGAAGTTACTTACCTGTAACTCTGGTTCTTCGAGTGGTCATTCTGTGATTCCACACAATGGGGTTAATGTGCGCACGCACAGTAGACCTCGGAATCTTCTCGAAGCTGTATAACTAGGGAACCTCCCACCCTATATAGGCGGGCTCCGCCCTCCTCTCGCCTCAGTTCCGCTTTTCCGCCACTGTCCAAATGGAAAGGACAGCACTAAAACTGACGTGACGGAAGAGGGGAAGGAGGGCGGGTTTGTGTGGAATCACAGAATGACCACTCGAAGAACCAGAGTTACAGGTAAGTAACTTCTTTTTCTTCTTCGTGGTCTTCTGTGATTGCACACAATGGGTGATTAGCAAGCTGGAGTTACCGGAGGTGGGCCGTCACGGCAGGATAGAAGACAGTACAGAAAAAGGTCAAACGTAGACTGTACCCTCGCCCGGGTGTCAAGCCGGTAATGCGAAGCCAAAGTCAACGAAGAGGACCACGTGGCAGCCCTACAAATGTCCCTCAATGGGACGCCCCTGAGAAAAAAACGTAGAAGTAGAAATGGTTGTGGTGGAATGAGCCTTGAGGGTAACTGGAAGAGGAACGTTGGCAAGACGGTATGCCAGGAGAATAGTTGCTGTCAAAGTCTGAAACATACTTAGAGGGGACATCTGTTGTCCCCGTTTAGGTCCGTAATAACAAGTGAAAAGGGCGAGTTGTGGTTCGAAAAGAAGCAGTCTGCTCAATGTAATAACACAGAAAAAAGACTCTCCTGACATCCAAAGAGCGTAGGGCCCTGTCCAGGTCCGTAGATGGGTTAGGAAAAAAAGGGGTAGGCAATAGCAATGCCTGTGACACGCGAAACTGAGAGACGACTTTGAACATGAATGTAATGTCAGGAGATAGTGCCACCTTGTTGGGGTGAAACTGTAGGAATGTGGGATCCATGCACAGTGCAGCCAGCTCGCTAGCCCTTCTAGCCGACGTTATCACCAGAAGGAAGTCAGTTTTGTAGTGTTAAGCTGGTCCGACGGTGGCTTGGACAGATGACGAAGAACCAGGGATAGTGAGTATTGAGGCACAGGTGGAATGAGAGGGGGCCGAATGTCCAGCAACCCCTAGAGAAGAAATCCTGCAGGAGAGGATGACGGAAGAGGGTTGAGGACTGAGATCCTTGGGCTGATGTGCTACAATTGTGGCCACATAGACCCCCAGTGTGGAGAGAGTACGACCTTGGGCAGTAAGATGGCGTAGACAAACGCCAGGAGGACAGACACAGTCGTGGGGCAGGATGGTAGATTTGTAGAAGTGGCGAAGGGCGAGAAGACCTTAAACTTGCAAGTATAAAAAGTCCGTGTAAGATCCTCTTTGAGGAACGGATTAACCCCCCTACTGAGGGGAAACTTTTCCACGCCGTTAGGTGCAGAGTTTCCGGATTCGGGTGCAGGATCTTGAGATCTTCCTGAGAAAGAAAGTCATGCCTCACTGGAAGGCGGATGGAAAAAGGGTAGAAGAAAGGTCTCCATCCAGGGGAGCATAAACGCATCGTCTAGGGACCGAGAGTCCCGGCCCGTACTCGAGTAGAACTCCGGGCATTCGGCATTGCTGCTGGATGCAGAGAGGTCCACTTGAGGCATTCCCCAGATGTCTGTGATTTGTTGAAATATTGTAGGATGGAGAGTCCATTCATGGTTGCTGAAAGGCAACCTGCTAAGTATGTCCGCGACCTGGTTGTCCTGTGTGGCCACGTGAATTGCATGTCGAGCGATGTCGTGGAGAATGTACCAGTTCCAGAACTGTACGGTGAGGTGCAGAAGAGGTGGGGAATGAGTGCTGCCCTGTTTGTTTACATAATACATCACCGTGGTGTCGTCGGTGATGAGCTGGATTGCTTTTCCTCGTATCGTGAGTAGGAAAGATTTGAAGGTGTTGATGGCTGTTAAGAGTTCTAGTCGGTTGATGTGCAAAGCGGACTCGTCGGTGAACCAGAGACCGTGTACCTTGAGGCTGGCGCAGTGGGCTCCCTAGCCAAGAGGACTGGCGTTTGTAGTGATTTGAGCAGTCAATGGTAGGAGCCTAAAGGTCTTGCCTTTTGAGAGATTTAATGGATCCGCCCACCATGTGAGTTGTCCGATAGCAGAAGATGTCATTTGCAGGAGCATGCTTGGATCGTCCACTACCGGATCGAAGTATAACAGGAACCACGACTGCAAGGGTCTCATGTGCAATCGAGTGTGAGGTACCGCAGAAGTGGTGGAGGCCATAAGGCCTAGAGGCTTCTGAATGGATTTGCAGAGACAATCTCGTGAGAGGTCACATAGGATATGGAGGCCCGCAACTTGTTTATTCCGTGTGCAGACAGGAATATGGGACCTTGTACAGAGCCAAAGAGAGCGCCTATGTATGGCAGGCTCAGAGACGGGGTAAGAGTAGATTTCTCGATGTTGATCTGTAGTCCTAGCCGTGCCAAGATGGCAAGGGTGAATTCTGTGTCCCGAAGCGACTGGTGGTAAGATCCGGAGACCAGAAGCCAGGCGTGTAGAGACGGAAACACAGTGATGCTTTTGAGTCTCAAAGGGGCAACAAATGGAGCCACAGTCTTTGTACAAACTAGAGGTGCAGATGCTAGTCCAAACAGAAGGGACTTGAACTGGTAAACTGTGTTGGGCACAACAAACAAAGGTAATGACAGGGGGGGCAATATTAACATGGAAGTATGCATCCGTCGAGTCAATGACAATGAACCAATCCCCTGTTTGGAGAAGGGGAATGATGGTGCCTAGGGATGACGTACGAAAAAAAAAATGTCTATTGACCAGGAACTTGTTCAAACCACGAAGGTCGAGAATAGGGCGTAGTTCTCCGTCTCTCTTGGGGATAGTAAAAATATATCGGGAATAGAACCCGCTTGTGTGATCTTCCACAGTGGCTTTTTCTATTGTGTCTTGTTCTAAGAGAGAAAAGATCTCCTACAGGAGCACCTGGGAGGAAGAGGTGGTACGCAGGCGGCCCAGAGGAGGTAGGTGATGGGACTATATAAAATATCACTGAGAAAAAGTGTTTAACGCCCATCTGTCAGCAGTGATGGAAGCCCAAACAGGGAGACAGGGGCCAGGCCAATGTGGAACCGGCTGGAAGGTATATGGGAGACCGTGGGGTGGATGGAGTCAGAAACTTTGTTAGGTTTTCCGGTCAGGTCTGTGCTGAAGAGCATGAGCACGGGGACGTGAGGAGGCATTGCGGTTGGGGGGATCACCATAGGACTGGAATCTCTTAGGATCAGGTGCATACCTGTAATAGAAAAATGGGCGTCGCCATGGTTGGCGGTGTGGTCTGTAGGTATTCCGGTAAGAATACGAGCGAGAGGTTTTTCTTAACTTGTTTAGTCTATCCAGCATATCATCAGTCCATCAAACAAGAGGTCTTTAACACGAGCCCGAGAGATCCTCAGGCACAGAAGTGGATCTGAGCCAGGCATGGCAGCGAAGAACTATGATGGTGGCCGTTTGTGTTGCCATCGCATCAATAATGTGTCTGGCTGCCAGTATCTGGTGCTCAGCCAGGGCCATGACGTCTTGGTAAGACCTAAGAGTTCTGGTCCTGTGGTACTCAGGCAAGAGATTCAGTAAGGGTTGCATGGTGTCCTAACGTTACACAGATAGGCTCCCATGGCTGCAGAGTAGTTGGCAACTCTAATGATGAAGAAGGCCAAGGAATATTAACGGCGTCCTAACATGTCCAGCTTCCTCCCTCCCTTATTCGATGTGTGTTTTATAGAAATTTTCCACTCTGCATGGCATTTGATAGGAAGGAGGATGATTTCTCCCAAGACTCTTTGATCAGGTGAAGCATAGGATGTATAAAGGCTAGACCACAGGGAGGGGCCTGTTCAAGTGAGATGTTATCAAAGACCTGGTCATCATCATCCAGTGGTGGTTGTACCACTGCTTGGTTGAGAGCCTTCGTGATCTTGGTGACCATTTGTGAGTACGACATATAGGCTTCTGACGGTGAGGGGTATGGTCATCCCCTACATTCAAGGCGGAGTGGGAGAATGTATTGAAGAGTACTGAGGGCATTCACAGCCATAACAAAAGAGCCCATGTCAGAGATGTCTCGTGTAGGAGTATAGGACAGTCACTCTCCTGTGATGTGGAAGCAGAGTCAAGGAGAGACGAAGGGGAGAGCGTAGGAGGGGGAGCATCCCCCGCATTGGGCAGATCAGCTGCTGAATGGCGTGGAGTGCCGGAAGCCCTCGTGACAGGAGCATATTGATCAGCTCCTACGGTTTGTGTTCCCAGTCCAGGGGGAATAGCCTGTCCAGCCGCGGGGATAGAGGCTGCCTGATGACCAGCGGGGCCGTTTCCATGCGTCTGCGTCGACGCAGAGGGGACACGCGACGTCTCCCAGAGTGGATGGAGAAGTCAGGAGAGGGTGAACAATGCCAGCGTCAATTTGAGAGGAGGATAATTCATGTAGCCTGGGTGGAGACAGGCTACTTGAGGCTGATGATAGACATGACGGCCGTAAGAAGCGTCAGAGTAGGAGCCAAAAGCGTTCTCTCGACAGCGCTGCTCGTCCCATCTTGCGCTGCGGAGAGAGGTAGAGCAGGACGAGATAAAGCGACGATGACGTTGATGCGGACGGGGAAGCATAAAATCATCCGCGCTCGCTCTACCACAAGAGGGCGCATGGGAACGTCCAGGCTATCGGGATCTATGTCATTCCCGGCTGCTGTTGCCCAATCCATGCCGAGAGGCTCTGTGGCAATGAGAGGGGCGTTCAAGGCGGGGCTCCGGCAAGGCAGAGTGTCGGTAGCGACGTCGAGCTCCACGGCGCGCTGTCGAGGTGGAGCGGCGGCGCCTGCGGGAGTCTGTTGGTAATGAAGAGACAGACCGAGATGAGGCTGAGCGGAGCCTTCTCTGCCGCAGGGTAGGCGGCGTTGATTGCCGGGCGCGCGAAGGAGTGGCCAAAGAGGCTAAGGAGGCGCTCCAATATGAGGAGACAGCCGTTGGAATGCCTTGCATAGCGGTTGGCAGGACGGAAGAGTTGTCGCCTCATGTAAGGGAGCTATGAAGGCTCCTCTGAGGGAGAGCGTGTCGTTCGGCTCTATCCCAGTCAGCCTCCGAGTATCGGGAGGTCTCCTCTGAGGGAGAGCGTGTCATTCGGCTCTATCCCTGTTAGCCTCCGAAGTATCAGGAGGTCTCCTCTGAGGGAGAGCGTGTCGTTCGGCTCTATCCCTGTCAGCCTCCGAAGTATCAGGAGGTCTCGGAGAGGCGGGCTGCAGCGGCTGAGCAGAACCGGAGCCAGTTGTTAGGTTAGAACATTTGCCTGCCTTGGTGGACTTAGGCTTAGTGGAAGAACGGCTCTTTTGATTTTGCAGGTGCACACAGGAGGAGTGTTGATGGCCTCCTCCCGAACCACAAAGGCACAAAGAGTGTCCGCCTGAGTGGCAATCTCGTTCTAGCAGGAAACGTATCGGTAGGATGGCGCAACAAAGACCATACAATAAAGGTGGGAAAAATATCCCTCCCCTCCCGTGGGGGAGGGGGGGTGAAAAACAAGAACTAATAGAGAAAAAGGGTGGGGGTTCCGTTTAACTAAGAAAAACTAGGAATATAAACCGTGAAAAAAAATAAAACTAAGCTATTTGTTGCTTGGTCTGTTATAGAAAAAACTCACGGAGAGAAGACAAATGAGGTGCTACTGTCGGCGGAAAAAAAGGAACTGAGGCGAGAGGAGGGCGGAGCCCGCCTATATAGGGTGGGAGGTTCCCTAGTTATACAGCTTCGAGAAGATTCCGAGGTCTACTGTGCGTGCGCACATTAACCCCATTGTGTGCAATCACAGAAGACCACGAAGAAGAACCTACTAATTTTTCGCAAAGAGCCAGTACAGCAGTTTAATAGGTGGCTGTTAAGAGGCAATGTTGGGTGCCCACAGAAAGGGCTCCAAGTGCCACCTTTAGCACCCATGCCATAGGTTTGCCAGCACTGTCCTAGACATTATTCCCTTCCTGAGGTTTTATTCAAGCATTAATGCTGACCTAGATAAGCAGAGACCATATAGAAAGCCCAGTTGTACTTCTGGGAGCTCTCACTGCAGCAAAGTCACAATACAAAAGCAATGAGTATCTGTCAAATGAACAAATAAAATCACCATTATGTAGACATATATCTGTTTAGACTGTCAGTTCAAACCCTTGTGCTCCTAAGTGCCCTGTTCAAGTTTGTAAACGTATCATTTCCACATCCTCCCTTGTGCCACATCTTTTGACTGTTATCACAAGATGGAAATAATATCCCAGTAGCTGACCACCGGCAGCATGAACTGAGAACAGTCTTCAAATGATCAGTGTGGCTTTGACTGATGGTGTTCAGCATTCTGTTTTTTATACAAGTTCATCTGCTTAAGTACCTTAGTTTTAACAATCCTTTGAGAAAGAGAGTAGATAGACACTACTGTGATAAATCTCACAAAATTATTTACAAGTGTACCCTCAGTTCTTCTGTTACCGAAAGTGGACATTGAGATGTCAATATATTCTTTGGGATGGAGTGGAGTGAAGGGTAGACTATATAATTGAACCCACACTTTGGTATCAGGGATGCTGCCATGCCATTTATGATGCTATCCAGTCCGCCTCAAACCCGCCTGCAGTACCTCAATCTCTTCTTTATATTTCAGCAAAGGTGCTTCCATGATGTTTCTCAGTTTGAAAGTCTCATTTTCAACATCAAAGCTGTGGTCAGTGAGATCCGTGATGCGCTTCCAGTGACGCGACATCATAGCTTTGTTGGACATTAGTTCAAGCAAAGGGCAACATTCATTGAAGTCATCAATTGTCTTCTTAAGATCCAAAAAGGCTTGCCATTCCTTCAAAGCTCGAGGCAGTTTACGACACCTAGATACACACACACACACACACACACACACACACACACATTCACTAATTACATATTTCAACATTGATTTAAAATACTTCCATGGTTCCATGGTTCTAAACCTGTACAGTATGATCCAATGTAAATCCCACTGAATTCAATGGGATTTATTCAAGGTAAGAAGGTATAAGAATGTATTTACAATAATGTCTTTCAGCATGCACAAAAAGCATATCATTCATTATCTATCATCACACTCCTTCATCTTTCCTACCTCTGGTCACTTAGAGTAGATCAGTAATATGTCTGAGGCCCAAATGGTCAAAATAAAAAAGCACAAATTTAAATGCACTCACATTTCCAAGGAATAGGGTAATATATGGCAGACATTCAAGACCTGTTGTCAACTGATTGTTTTCTGATGGAATTATGGAAATTTGATTCTACATGTGTCTACCTTTACTATAACATACCAGAATTTTAAAATGCAAGGATGCAGGAGTAAGATATCTTAGTGGACCACTAACAAATACATTTGCAAAGAAATACGTTGTTTTCTTCACCTTCGTGTTCTGATTCTTATTTGCTAAATGCATAGACCAGGAAAGCAGAACAGGAGAGCACAGAGTTCCAAGCATGGATCCACATACAGACCAAGGTAGGATGGATGGATGGAATTCAGCCAGAATTGGACCAAGACTTCTGACTGGCTGAGAACTATCAAGAAATGACCCTAAATACATCTACAAAAAAAGATTAAGCCCATGAACAAAAATCAATGCTTTTATACTTGGGCTTACCTTGAAGTAAAGGGGGAAAACAGGACCTATATTTTCCCTTTGCTTAATACTACGTCTTGATCAGTTTTGTAACACTTCATTTATTATTTTGTCATTGCCCTCAAGGTGGTCATTGTGTAACTACTTCAGTCTGTATACTTTTAGCATTACTATCATCCAACTGTGTGTATGGCTTTGAATGTCATTTGACAATAAAGATGTGTTTACAAAAAGTAAGTAAATGTGGAGATGTATCTGCAGCTAGATAAAATTCATCACAACTTCCTTGTCATTCTCCTGGCCGACCCAGAGCTCCTTGGCTAAATACAGCCCTGTGCTATATGAGAGGCCTTTCACTAAGTAGCAAGGATGGAGTACATGTAGCCCTTCAAAAGATGCTCAACTGCAACATTCATTAGACCAGTGGTTCTCAATCTGTGGGTCCCCAGATGTTCCTGTACTGCAACTCCCAGAAACCCCTCTAGCAGAGCGAGTGGTGGAGGCTTCCGGGAGTTGCAGTCCAGGAACATCTGTGGAACCAAAGGTTGAGAACCAGTGCACTAGACCTAGCCAACATAGCCTCCAGATCAGCATTGCTCTCCAGCATATATTCCATATGCTTGACCCAAAATAAAGGTTGTAAGTGGGGAATCCAGGTTGCTTCTCAATGAAGCTTGGTTTTGGAGGGAGTCCCATATTAATATCTTCCTATTTACATGCAAAGCAATTATTTTTGCATATGTTTGCATTTATCTGACGTGTTAACAACAATCTGGGAGTAAGAAGAACCCAAAGGATGAAAATGATATCCATAAAAAGATTTTGCCTGGAGACACAAATGCTGAAAAGGATTACAACTTTTTTAAAAAAAGAAACTATAATTTTGAGAGGTCAGCTTCAAGCAGCTAAAGATTAGCAGCACTAAACCAGGGAGAGTAGATACTTGCTGCTTCTTGCTTACTCTTGATAATGAATCCTGGTAATCTGTGCTAAACACATATTTAATACACCCATGGGTTCCCACCTGTTCTGAAACTCAAGGAGTTCATTATTAATCTTCTCAATGTTCACTTCAGACCAGAGGATATCGTAGTAGCCATTCACAGTTTCAATGACATTGTTGTAAAGGCCGTAAAGCTTTTGTAACAAGTTGAGCTGCTTCTTTATCTCAAGAAGCTGAGGGTACGGCGTCACAGGCAAACCGAAAAGCTCTTCACCCCCAGTGTAGGTGATGTACTTCCGATAAAGGTTTTCAAATCGATTCTAGAGGTTAAAAATCAAAGCAAGAGCATCCTTGCTGTGCCTTAAACCACAAAGAGTAAACTGAACAGTGGTCAGGAAGGCCACGTGCCGAGTATTGGAGGAGTCAAGCCAAGATAAGCAAGAGACATATAGACAAAACCCAAAAGATTTATGACACAACCTTCTGAACTCTCATGGCATGACAACATGTGCACAGCTTCCTCAAATGTTTCTACTAAAAGACACAGGCCCCAATCCTCTTGCAAAGCTAAGTCAATGTGTCACAAACAGCGTAACTTTGGGAGACAAATTGCCTGAAGTTAAGAAATCCCCCAAGGGATTGCTTTTCACACACTGAGTCATGTGACTCATTAATCTATGATTATTTCAGTTCATCTTAAAATAAGACAATTCATGCCACCTTGGATTCCAAAATGATGCCTTGAGTCTCCAGTAGTGGAAAATGGGGGGGGGGGATAAAAATCAAATAGGTGCATTAAATCTCCCAAAGTTGCACTGTGTTACTTCATCTTAGAATAAGTAGGCAAGAGGATTTTGGCCTCATCTGCACTGTGTTCCCAATGCTTTTGACTTCTTTCATTATGCTGTTGTTGTTGCTGCTACTGCTGCTGTTGCTGTTTTGTGCTGGTAATGATCAATATTCCTTCTCTACAACCAGCCCCTCTTTCTGGGAACTAACTGTTGTAATCCTCCCCCCACCCCCGGTTCTTCCTCTTCCTACACACACATATACTGTATATACACACTTCCAAACTGGAGCCATGGAAAGAGAACACCGGTTGCAGTGAGCAGGGAGAGAGCCTTTCTTTACTTGTGTTCTGCTCCTGGGGGGAGGGGGCGACTTTCCTTACTAGTGATATTCGTGATTGGAGAATTGCCTCTTTAACTAGCGAGTGATTTCAGACATTGTTGGAAACGTTATTCTGAACCACAATCACTGGTGGCTGCCAAGATCAGATATATCTGGATGTATCCATGGTAGAGATGGGCACGACTCAAAAAAATGGTGTTTCGTTTGTCGTTTGTTCGTTTAGGGGTCCGTTTCGGTTCGTTTTTGTTTTCGTTGGGTTTTTTTGCAAATTTTTCATTTTCGTTTTTGTTACATAACGAAACGAAAAAATGAAAATGAAAACAAAAAATTGCTGTTTCGTTAGCATTCTTTTCAGTTCAATGCATTTGCCACAACAAAAACGAAAAACACGGCAAAATTTTTCGTTTCCGTTTCCGTTTTGTTTTTGAAAAATTTTCGTTTTTGTTTTCATTGCGTAATGAAACGAAAAAATGAAAATGAAAACAAAAAATTGCTCGTTTCGTGCCCATCTCTAATCCATGGTGAATAAGGAAATGGCAAGCCGAGGGCTACTCAAGATCTTGAAAAGCACTTGAGCTAAATAAATAAATAAAAATAAAATAAATTGCAAAGGGGAGTTATTGCAAACAAAACTGAGCTGGGCGGCTTACAATCAAAGAATTAAAACAGTTAAAACATCGATATCAATAAATAATTAAAACAATAATAAAAACCTTACACTAAAATTGTCATCAGAGGACCCACAGTCTATGTTGTATCAATTAAAAAAACTTCTGGAACAGGAAGGTTTTTACCTGGTGCCGAAATGTCATCAATGTTGGCGCCAGGCGGATCTCACTTGGGAGGGCATTCCATAGCTTGGGGGCAACTGGCAAGAAGGCCCTATGTCTACAAGCCATCCCTCTCACCTCCTTGAGAGATGGCTCTTTCAAGAGGGCCCCCTGGCTCGATTTTAATTGCCGGGTAGGTTCATATGGAAGGAGGTGGTCCTTCAGGTATCTAGGTCCTAAGCCATTTAGGGCTTTATATGTCAAAACAAGCACTTTGAATTGGGCTCAGGCTGCAACTGGTAACCAATGCAGGTTATGTAGAATTGGTGTTATGTGATCCCTGGTGACCCCATGACATTAATTGATTGCACCATGACATTGTTGTGCATACTAATCTATATTGAGGCCATTGTTTGGTGTCATCAACAAGAGAACATTATCAGAGAAGATAACATTTACTGAAATAAATTACCAAGCAGAAAGAGAAAATACAGTGTCTAATACCTATGGTACAGATGTAAGAACACTCAAGCCTGCTCAAGGGTTAAGATAATCAGGAGAAGCCTTTCTTTCAATCCCACCACCTTCACAGTAGGGATGGGGGGGTGAGGAAATACCTGAAACATGATAAGTCTGTCACTTGCTTCCTGAGGTTCAAGACCTGCCACCATGGGACCATTCTGGAATAAAATATTGAAACATCATGTTAATGAAAACCACGCAACAATTGATCAAGTTGCTAAGAAAAGTGTAACATTTTGTTACCAAGGATTTCCATTCTGACATCTTGTCATAACTACATAATTAGGTTTTAGCTTGAACATCACAGATAGTCAAATTCAAAAATGGCAACTCATCATGATTCATGATTTTTTGGGGACTGATGAATTTATGAAAATCTGAGATTAGTTTTACCTGTCTAATCCTACCCAATCCTTCACACACAAAAATCCCTGTGTAACAAGCCCACCTGTCACATTCAGCCTTCCAAATCCTGCACTCTTCTCTGATTGGCTGCTTTCTGTTGAGTGGCAGTTGGCTAATATATACCTTTAGGTGGCTGTTCTGTCAAATTGACTATCACATGATCCATTAGAATCCTGAAACTACCATACTGACATCCAAAGTTTTCCCAACACAATACTTTTCAGCCAAGTTAGTTCATGTGTTTAGCTGCAAGTCATTAAATAAACAGTAATAAAGCGTGGAAAGATATATTTTCAAAGGAATTTGGCTGTTACCTTAGAGATATCTACTTGTACTACTACCTCCCAAATTAGCTATTGCTTTTTCAGAGAGGTTAAGATAATGTAATACATGTCATGGATCTTCTCTTACAAATGTGTAACATCCATTTGTTGACTCTTTGCCACATTTGTTTGTGCACTATATATGAAGGAGGTATGCTTAGCCTAACAAATTGGATTTCATCCATGAAAGCCTGCAAGTTGTTTAAATTTTTAGTGGTCCAATAAATGATATAGGCCACTCTTGCCTTTGTGTAATCTGCACAACCACACAGCCTTTTCCTAATTCTGCAAGGCTTTCTTTGGACTTTATAGTGATTTATAGGGGTAATTTCATTCCACCTTTCATTTTGCCCTTTTCCCATACCTTATCATAGTCCAAGTAGAACTGATCACAGTCTTCAACAAATATCTCCACGGTGCTTATTAGTTCTCCTCTGAATTTAGGCTGCAATGCCACCAATTCATTCTGTACTTCACTTGCTCGGACCAGCAGCTTCTCCCAGGCATAACGCAGAGTGTCCACCTTTTCCATTTCTTCCTTTGCAACCAGTAACTCATACTTGTGTAACATTGCATAAGACTCCTGCAAAGGAAAAAGTTGTTCACTGCAATTAACACAAAGTCTTTGCATAGGGATACACATAATGATGAATTCTTTGTAGGGTGAAAAGAGCACCAGGTGGTTCTGCAGAGAGATGAGGAAGCTCAGTTGGAGCAATTGGTAACATAAGAATCAAGCGCATGGAGTTTAGTCTAGATTCTTAGTTCATACTATTAGATATGAAAGCTTATGGGAGTTTTTTTTTTCAAAGAATGAATGGCAGTGGCCCAAATACCCAGAGTTTGAACGGTTATAGCAAAGCTACAGAAAAAGTAGCCCTGTCTTGCTGAAGATGCAGCATAGTTAAACCTGAGCAAATAACCCCCTCAAGTTATAGCAAGCCTATACGGAAACCATTCCACAAAATCCACCAGGTTGCTACAATAACTGCAAACAAAACTTTTTTGTCTAAACTGTTAATTGAAATTTTCTCTCCTTTTTCATTCTGTAACAATGAAAAGCTAGCAGGTTCCAGTCTGATAATTATCTGCTAGTGCTATATATAGTATAGTAAAAGGGGGGGGGGGTGAAAAAAAAATCACATGCATTGCCAAAACTGGACACTAGAGACTCTGCGATGTATTCTTCACTAAGCAGTTTTCATAATATTTTGCTCCCTCTAGTGGCTAGCTCTGGTAATACATGTGAAATTAGCATATTTTTTCTGGATTTTGTTTTCTTTTAATATTTTTAATATTTTCAGACCATGGATAAGTGAATCACTACATAATGATACTGTATATAAGGAGATCCTTCCTCCCAAGTGTGCATGAGAATCTCAGATACATGATTGACATATTCTGTTCACTTTAAATCAAGTATGGCCAGTGCCTTGGCTAAGTTCTCCATAATTAATTCCCAGAAAAATAAGAAATCCATCTTTATGTTAGGAGGACCTGCTAGCTGGCAGCCCATTAGAAGACTCTTTTTCTATTTGCATAACTAAGGCTTTTTTAAAAAAAAAAAGTAATGACCCTGATACTCACAAATTACTCTCATATTTATTGGAATGGAAAAAGAAAGACAAACTAGGATGTCTCTCAGGACTAACAGAAACATTATTCATCTCTCTTCCTTCTTCATTCCTCAGTCCATGTGTGTCGCATCTTACATTAAATATATAAGCACAAGGGCAAGAACTGTCGTATCACATTTCTATGTCAATACTGGAGATTTTTTTGTTAAAACCAGCAGATTATAAATATTTTAAATGCATCCAATTGGGTAAAAAATCAGATTAACACAAGCCGTGTTTCACATAGAGGATGGTGCAAAATTAAAATTACTTTCTCTGCCACCTAGGAACCAGAAAGTCAGGTATTCAAGAGTGAAACCCGGGATTCTGCAAAGACTCAAGACCAGGAACACCAAAGAAAAATAAAGAAAGCTACATTTGTAATGTAGGTGCACATAGGGTAGAAAGGTCCCTTTTAACCCTGCCACTTTTTTGTTTTCTCAAGCTTACAGGCAGCAGAACTGACTAGCAGGATCTATTCAGGTTCTATGTATATGGACATTCCATTCTTGTCATGCTCTGTCTTGAATTCCTTCTGGGAGGAAAAAGATAGGGTATAAATTAAAGTTATACACAAAAAAGCAGAACAATCGTTGATGGAACCCCAAGTGAGAGTTTGTGATGGGTGAAACAGTCACTGTTCCATGTCGCGAAAACAGACACAGATTATCTTTCTAGTTACCTCAATTGGCCCCACTTGGAAGTCTATGGCAATCTGTTTCTCTCTGATCTCTTTCAGTGCAGCCATAGCTATGCGTATGTCATCCAGATCTTTAATCTGACGGTTCAGTCTCTTGCTGATTTCCTCAACAAAGCTGAAGATGTTATCCATCTCTGTCCTGTAAGCCTTGTTACAGTGACGGCCAAACTCAACCATCCATGCTTTGGTTTCTGTTGTAAGGGCCAGCTTGAGGTCCGCTGGGGAGCAAGCATTCAACTGGTGTCAAACAGTTAAGAAGTAGTGCCATGTCTCTTTACCAAACATTCCTTCCCATGCTACGAGTGACCCCTCAAAAAGAAAAAAAGGCTTTATACTACTGCTTGATCAAATTACTTGCTTGCACAGGATTGCAAACTCAGCAAAAAAAATGTTCTCCTGAAGCTATTTTTAAAGAGAATAAAGGAAATCAAATGGGAAATTAGAAAATGAAAAAGAAGCATGTTTCATGTGCAACTTGATGGATGGTTATTTTCCTAACTCGGACCCAAACTGCAGGACTCCAAAAGGAAAGGATAGAAATACTTTCACACTAGATCAAGGTAGACAGGACATTCAGGAATAAATTAGATGCTGCAGTTAAGTGGTCCTTAAATAGTAAAAATGTCAAGTTGTAAGAACATATATTCTCAATATCTTACACTCCAGCAAGGTTTGTAATTGGTTACTGGAAGGTAAACATGGACTTTATTTGCAAGTCTGATTGACCATAGTTGTATCTCCAGAAATTGCACTTTCAAAGAAAGAACATGCAAGTCATAACGAATCTGCACTTTCCTTCACATCTAATTTTTAAAAAAGGAGAGATAAGCAACCCCTGAGCAAGGGCAGCATAATTTTTACCTCATCTCCCAAGGCAAAGGCCCAGCTTACCTGCCCCAACCCACTCCGATCCATCTAGTATCTATGCAAAGGTCAGACCCAGGTCACTGTGTATCGGTTGACTGCCTTCACATTTAAGCTGCATCCTCAGATTGAGAGCAGCTGGAGAAAAATTTCCTGGACATGGCATATTAAATAGGAGATATACTCTACCAGTATATAGCGCAACAGTTCCTACACAGATGTATTCAGGTTCTGAATTAATTTCTTGTTCCAAGTCTCTGTAATAAAGGATTTGGGATTCAAATTCAGACAGCAGTGGGTTTCCTTTGACAAAGTTTCCAATGGTTTCTTCTTTCTCCCTCTGCCAGATATGATGGTAACATTTGAAACGTTCCAAGGCTGCAGCAATGTCCTGGAAAATTAGCAAGGCACAAAGTGATTGCACATAACCAGCTTTGCTGCAGAATTATGTCTCCCACTAGGAACAATGTTTTTGAAATTTTAAGCTCAAAACATCTGATAAAGGAGGGAAAACCACCACAAAACATGCCTGTTATTAAATTTTTTAAAAAACAGGGCACTTCTAAGGGCAGTTTTAGACATTATTTAGCCGCAAACACAGCTGGGAGACACAAACAAATGTTAACCCCCATTCCTGACACATTCATGACACAAAGAAACAAAAATCCACACGTTAACAATTTTAGGATAATGTAATACTGTTTGTCCCCAATCAGAAGAGCTCTTGCCTGTTGAGCAATCTCAACCCATAGTCATTGGTTGCCTTTTTGGCCTCTTCAGCTGTAACCACCAAATTACTCTTGAAGAAGGCAAGTAGGAGTCAACTTGGACCAAGAGATTTAAAGATTCTGCTCTGTTCTGCCACAAGCCCATGGTGTTCCTCATAAATTTACTGAGTAACCATGGTCAGAAGATAATAGTAAAGAAGCTTCACTGAAACACAGATGGCCCACAACTGGTCTTTCCCTGCAATGGCCACCTGGTATGCTGCTCATCAGGAGTGAAAGAGAAGTACAACCAACTGGGTAAAAGCACAGAATCTGCTCCAGATTCCAGTATAAGGCATTACTTGGTATCAGGGAAAGAATCTACTTGTGGCAGAAAGACTGAAAAATTTTCCATTTACAATCAAAATCCCTTACTTCCGTAAGTACCAGAGAGTCGTTGCTCAGTATAGACATAATCCACAAGAAATCCAATATTCAAGAGAGTAAAGCATGTAGCTTTCTAATATATAAACTGACCAGCACTGGAAACTCAAAAATGGTGTCCAGAATCATAACACCAGCTTTCAATATACTCCACAGGATATGGTCCAGCAGTGATGGGCAAAACATGTAACATGTAACCATGAATCGGCTTAATTTAAAAATACATACATAAAGCACTAATCCCTGCAGAGTGAAGGCATCATAAACAGTACCATCATGGAGTCATGTTATAGGATCAATTTAGTTGACTGGAGAGAGAAAAAGGAGCTAGACCTCAAACCTTCAGAAGAAGTCTCTATACATGTATAGGGTGAGTGTTTAATTATTTTGTTGACAATGGTAATGCAGAATTCTGGGAGGTGTTGTCAGAAAAGAATAACTTTTCCAAGCTGGCACAGATGACTAGCAAGCTCTACTGCAATTATGTGCCTTTATTCCTATTCCTAATATACAGTGCAAACTATTTTACAAGCACACACACACACACACACAGACACACACACACACACACACACACACACTTTATCTGCTGGACTCTGCTTTTTTTGTTAGTCCTTGGAGTCCTTTGTGTTCTTCCCTCTTCTCCGTGATGACGTTCCTTCCTCTAACCTTCTCTTCTTAATATGGGCAATTCTAGTACTCTAGTGCTCCCATTCAAGGCAAGGTGACTTTCTATGCTTTGCTTACCTTTCTGGTGGAACTGATACTTGTACTCAGAACAGACATCAATTTAATTATTTCCTTATTCTCTGAAATGACTTTGTAGTAGTTCTTGCTTGGAATAGGAGCAGGCAGGGTCAGAGATGCTATATCTGAAGCAGTTTCTAAAACCAAAACAAAGAATTATGAATATCACATCATGCATACATATAGAATAGAGTCTTGTGGCGCAGTGGTTAAATGCCTGTACTGCAGCTAAAACTGTGCTCATGATCTGGGGTTCAGTCCCAGGTAGCTAGCTCATGGTTGATTCAGCCTTCCATCCTTCCGAGGATGGTAAAATGAGTACCCTGCTTGCTGGGGGTGGGGGCAATGTGTAGCCTGCATGCTGTAATTAAACTGTAAACCACCCAGAGACTACTTGAAGTGATAAGAGGCAGTATATAAGCAGAATACTTTATAGAGGCTGTATATAAGCAGAACACTTTATAGAACAGACCTCAGAAATATAAAAATATAAACTCTCCCTATGGCCCATTATTATAGGCATCGGGTCTGAAACATCCATCAGTAAATCTTGAGCAGAGGCAAAGACGGAACACTGACTGTTATATAGAAAAACAGAATTCTAATTTATACCACATCAGGCCATTTGCCCACCATGCCTGGTACTGTTCACAAGAAATGGCACCAGTTCTTCGGGATTTCCCATAGGTGCTTTTCCAGCCCTGCCTGCAAACAATGGGGATTGAAGCCATCACCTTCTATATTCAAGTCACATGCTCTGTCACTGAGCTACGGCTCCAGTTTTGAAATAAATGTAATGAAACGGGGGGGGGGGGGGGGGGCTTCAGATGACATCAATGACTGTTTTTTAATGTTCTTTGTTTCTGTAGATGATTATACGCTACATCCAATATTCACTTTTAAATAGCACCACACATTACAGTGTTTTATTGAAACACCCTAGTTCATCTCCTTTCACTGGATGCTTTAACAGGGAAAGCCATTTTTTTGTCATGTGGAAAGGAGACTACTCCTCTCCCCCTCCAGAAAAGTTTGAGAACGGCTGCTAAACTGTCTTGGTTAAGCATATTACCATACATTATCATAAATACCTGAGTTCTTACAAAAAGATGAAAAATAGAGAGAGTTTGAAATACGTACTTCATAAATAGGACCTGACTACCTGTCAGAGCGGATCGACCAGCGGTCAACATCGGCCCGTCTGACTAGGTTGTCACGGGCGCACATGCTGAGTGTGGCCACGCCCAGGGAGGCTCGGAGAACATCCACCCGTACCCGATCCTTCTCTGTGGCTGGCCCCACCATGTGGAACCATCTCCCAGCAGAAGTGCACCTAGCAGAGTCCCTGCCAGCCTTCTGGAAGGCATTAAAAACTCCTTTTCCGGGAAGCGTTTGGTGACTGAAGTTCTTTTTTTTTTTTCCTCCCCGCCATCTGCAAAGCCACTCTTTACTGTCTAGCTTAATTTACTTGTGTTAACTGTTTTTAAACTGTTTACTTGCTTTTGCTTAATAGTTGTATTAGTATCTTTTATGTTGTAAACCGCCCGGAATTCCTTCGGGAAGACGGGCGGTATATAAGCTTAATAAATAAATAAATATACTAAAGGATTCATTTGAAATAGCACAACTTAAAATGATTCTTCGTTATTGGTGCCTTCTGTACAACCCTCTGTACCTTGTGGTTGCTCACAGAAAAAGTATCTATCCAGAGATCAGCAAGAGTTGGTCTTATGCTAGTGGGAATTCGGTGAGTGGAAATGTGAAACATATGGAGGCCATAGTTTCCCCCTTGAGTCTATTGACTATTGTAATTCCAAAACAGGAAGCAAATACAACCTTTCTTTAATGTGTGAACAGACCTTATTCTAGTAATTTGGTACACATTGTGGAAACTATTTTACATTATATACCTTAATAGTGAGCTGGGATTCTGGCTGAGAAATTCTTCCAATGGCTTTAAGTGTTAGCCCCCTTTATGGAAAGAGGCTTTTAATGACAAACCTTGCTTCTGTATGTCTTGATTGTGAATCTTCTCCCTATTCTAACTTTGTACATCAGCTCAATGCATAAATCTGAGCAGCTTTGCCTCGGAAAATTGTACGTGGGAGGAATGATCTTTCATACAATGCATTAATGCTTGGCTGCATTCAACATGGCAAATTTCAGCTCATTTGCTCAGCAAGCAATTGCTACATCAGCAAGATGTTGCAAACAGCAGGAGGAAGAGACTATATTTCAGTTCTAACAGAGATCGGATTCATACATACATACTCAAGGTCAAGCTATTACCATGGATATTTCCTGCTTCAGTTTCTCCCGTTTCGTTCTCAGAGTCATTGTCACCATCACTTCTTAGAGCAGCCATTTTTCTTTCTAGGATCTTTTTCTTCAGATAAACGAAGAAAGAACGAAGAAGATTTACTGATACTGAATTCTGAATAGATGGCCATCCCCAGGTTCTCTCAAACATACCCACACATACCTTTGAAAGTCTCTCCTTACTCCACTGTTCAACTCGTTTCATGACACTTACAATGTGGTCTACAGCTTTGTTGAGGGTTTGCTGTACTTCATCAAGGCCTGGGACCATAGCAAAATTTGGGATAGAAAGGACCACACTCGCCTTAAATATGGGCTGAGCCCTCTGCTTCTGCTTGGAGGCATTCTCATTATCTATGCAGAAGTGCAACAAACACAAATCTTATAAAACCATGCATCATCCACAGAAGAAAAATAAGATATCTGTGTTCCTAAATATCCCAGACGTCCATCCTACTGAATTTGGCATAGCTTGCATCCAGATACAGGTAAAGGGCAAGCTAACAATGTTTGTGCCACTTTAGTATCTGCACTACATAGTTATATCAGCTTGATACTACCATAATGGCTATGATTCAACCTAAAGGAATCCAATGATTTGCAGTTTGGTCAGTTACTCTGCTAAAGTGTTCCATCTCACTCTTCTGAACCAGATTTGATAAGTCCCTGTCTTCCACACAGAGTACATACCAAAGTACTGAGCACAGCCTCATTTCTCATCATCATCATCATCATCATCATCATCATCATCATCATCATCATCATCATCA
>JAHTLZ010000204.1:87100765-87135447 GCA_023846285.1 Phrynocephalus versicolor | reverse complement strand
CAACAACAACAACAACAACAACAACAACAACAACAACAACAACAACAACAACAACAACAACAACAACAACAACAACAATCTGTGCTGAACCTAGGACACATTAAAATGTTGACTTTTGAATATGGTCACATAGAGAAATAGATCATAGTTTGGAGAACTGGGGGAGCAGCCCAGTGTGATCTATTTCCTTTTAATCACTCAGCGTAGGAGAAAATGCACTCTGACTTGGTTCCAACCAATATCCAAGCTGGATGTTTTTAATCCAGCAGTAACCCCTACTTTGGTGTTTGGACTGAAGCAATTTCTTGGCAAACAGAAGGGTCACTTTAAGGGAAAAGTAATTCTTTCTGGTGCAATCAGACATCCACGTTTGCAGTGGTGTGATAGCACCCATTCTTTTGAGGAAAATGCAATTCTAGCTGCTTCTGCACAGCAGAGAAGAAGGAAGGTATTTGCTACCCAAGAAGCTGGTTGTAGAAGAGGCATGGATGCACTTGCGAATGGCCTCCAGGGTGTTGCGAGTAACCTTCAGAAGAGCATCAACATTGCGATGACTGAAATGGGACAGCAGTTCTTGGGCTCCTTCCTCTAGCATTTCCATTTCCTTCCTTTTTTTCCTGGTTAATGGGGAAGACATTCGTGTCGATATCTGGCTAGCAGTATGAGAGGAAGCTAAAATGTCCGACGGCTCATCCTCTTCTGCTGCTGAGAAGAACAATACATTGAATTAGAACAACAGCATTCTGCTCAGCCATTAAGTCGAATCTTGGTACTGCTTTTATTTATAGTTACCTCCACTGCCGTGCATGTTACTTGACAGTAGAGATGGGCACAAAACAGAAAATTTTTTGTTTTGTTTTGTTTCGTTACTCATTGTGTTTCCTTTCAATTTGTTACTAAATGGCTATTTAATGAATTTTCATGATGAAACGAAATGTGTAATAAACGATTCGGAAGCTGCCCCCACCCAGGTGAGGTTTTTTGGCAGGTCCAACTGTTCTCAGTGGGGACAGCCCCACCTGTCAAAAACACCCAGCTGGGTGGTGAAAGTTTCCCAAACATTCTGACCTGTCAAACCCAGCTGGGAGGTGGGTGGCAAGGCAGAACGGAGCAAGCAGTGCTCTGTTTGAATTTCCCGCTGCTTGCTTCATTCACCCTTGCCGCCCCACTTCACAGCTGTGGCTTTTTGACAGGTTGTGGATCAGAGTGAGGAGGGGGACTGCCCTCTCTCCCCACCCCCCACTGCTAAAAAGCCCTGGCTGGGAGGCAGGGAGGGCGATAGCCAGAAAGAAGCAGGCAACAGAAAAAAACATGCTGCTTTCTGCCTTTTGCCCCACCCAAACCTCCCAGCTGGGGCTTTTTGATTGGTTGAGGTGTGGGTGGAGGGAGCACCCACCCTCTACACAGCTCCCTGTTTTAAAAAAAAAAACCAGCTGGGAGGCGCTGGAAGACTAGGGGATGCCCTGCTGCTGCAGGTACTGAGCTCACACCAGCAGGGAATCCCCTGGTCTTCCCTGAAACAGAAGGGGTCTGAGAGGGGAGCACTGACATCAGTGCTACCCTCTCAGCCCCCTGCTGTGGGATTCCCTTACTGAACAGAGAGCCTATCCCTGCTCTGTCCTGTAAGGGAATCCCACAGCAAAGCAAAGTGTTCTGCTTATATACCGCCCCATACCACTTCAAGTAGTCTCTGGGCGGTTTACAATTTTAATTACAGTGTGCAGGCTACACATTGCTCATTTTACCGACCTCGGAAGGATGGAAGGCTGAGTGAACCTTGAGTCTGTTACCTGGGATTGAACCCAGGTCGTGAGCACAGTTTTACCTGCAGTACAGGCATTTAACCACTGCGCCACGAGGCTCTATTGAGCCTCAGCAAGGGGCTGAGATGGTAGCACTGATGTCAGTGCTGCCCTCTCAGACCCCTGCTGTGGGATTCCCCACTGGTAAATTCAAACAGGGCTCATTTGAATATACTGGTGCCTGCTCCATTCTCCATAGTCGCCCCACGTCCCAGCTGGGTTTATTTGACAGTTTGAGCTGTCAAAATCAGCTGGATGGCAGTGGAAAGAACCAAGCAGGAAAACAGCCATGGGCTCACAGCCCCATGCCTGAAGGGAGATCTCATGCGGCTTCCCAGTTTGGTTCCTCTGAACCAAAAACATCATTTTCGTTTAGTTTGTAATGATAAGCTGTCTGCCATTTTTTTCATTTTGAAATGTTTTGAAACCTTACAAAATGACAAAACAGTGTGTGGTTTTTCCTAAGGTGCCCATCCCTACTTGTTGTTAGTAGGTCTCATGAAACAACCATTAGCTACTCTAGATTTCTAATCAACACAGCAGCTAAAATTAGTAGGCCAAACACTGATCTAAGGAGAGTTGTCATTGTCTGGGAAGTTGTCAGGGAAATAAAACAAAGCTATTCTGAATAATAGACAAGTCCAAGACCTGCTCCTAGCAAGTTTTGTAGAGTGTTTTGTTTCTACACCACTCTACTCTCTACTCAAAATTAAAGGTGCAGCTTGATTTCTGAGTTATAATCTGGGAATGACTGGTGGCATTTTTTTAGTGATGCCCATTTGGAGGCACACCAATGGTCCAATTCTGGACTGGCTGGTGGGAATGAGTAAATCAAACCCCATGGCGCAGTGGGTAACCCACTGGCCTTCAGCCAAAACCCTGCTCAAGTCACAAACTAGGGTCAATCCCTAACATGGCTATCCCTTCTACAACAAAGGTGCATTTTAGAGATGGACACAAAACAAAAAATGAAACGCTGTTTCGTTGTTTCATTATGTAACGAATACTTTGTTACATAATGAAACAGTAGGATGCGTTTCATCACAAAATGAAATGAAATGCATTTTTCCTCTAGAAATGACATGAGTAGTCCTAGAGGAATCAATTACAGGGGAGCTCAAGCTCTTCCCTGTAAGCCCCTGAAATTTGGAAAGGTTTGGGGGTCAGGGGGCTGAGTTATTAAGCTCCAAAGGGGGTGCCCCTAGGAAAAAATATTTTGAATTGAATCTGGAAACCGCAATTAGAGATGGGCACGAAACGAACAATTTTTCGTTTCCATTTTCGTTTTTTCATTTTGTTACGTAACAAAACAACAAACGAATTTTGTCTCTAAAATGAAACGAAACAAACAGAAACACTGGAAATTTTGTCGTGTGTTTCATTTCCGTTACTGCAATATGAGTGAATTGCTTAAAATCCTAACAAAAATCACAAAAAATGAAATAAATGGTAACCAAATGGTAACAAAACGAACAAAAACAAAAATGATTTTTTTGCAAAAATTCACGAAAAACGGAAACGAACCAAAACAGTCCCTCCAAACGGCAAACGACAAACAAAATGCCATTTTTTGATTCGTGCCCATCTCTAACCGCAATAGCTCCCCCTCCCACCCACCCACAGTGGTACCACAGCTTGGCTTCTGAATCCCAATTCAATCAATTAAAATATATTTTCCTAGGGGGGACCATCTTTTGAGCTTAATAACTCACCCCCTGACCCCCAAACCTCTCCAAATTTGGAGGATTGACAGGGAAGAGTCCAAATGTTCTCCCCAGCTATTTTGGTGCTGAAACATGCCTGTGACATCTATTTTGGAGTACATTAAAATGTACTTGAAAATTGGTATCGCAGCAGCCATGTATCAGCACCAAAATGGCAGGAGAGCTTCTTTGGTCTCTTCCCTATAAGCCCTTGTAATTTGGAGAGGTTTGGGGATCAGGGGGGTAGAGTTATTAAACTCCAGTGGGGTCCCCCTAGAAGAAAGGGGTCCCCCTTGACTCAGGAAGCTGCTAATTGCTCTCCCATGGGAAGGGCTATTATCAGCTTCTTGCTCAATCAGAAATGATTTTTTTCCTAGGGGCACACCTTTAAAGTTTAATAACTCAGCTCCCTGACCCCCAAACCTTTCAAATAGGGGGGGGGCTTACAAGGAAGAACTTGAGGAAGCTCCCCTGCCATTTTGGTGCCTCTAGGATCCAGGGGAGCATAGTGTTTCATTTTGTTTCCGTATGAAATGACTTTAAAATTTATTAGTAATTAAACAAAATTAAACTACTTAAGAAATGAAATGAAATGTTATTTTTCAGTGTCATGCCCATCTCTAATGCATTTTCTTTTACCTGAAAAAAATGGGACGAAACATTAATAGAGATGGTAGAATTAATATGCTCATGTATTAACTTGGCAAAAACTTACTGGCAAAAAAAATCATTTTATTTTTCTTTGTTTAGTAAAGAGACACACGTCCACTCATTTTTCTCACCAGCCACTAATTTTAATTAAACATACACAAGCAGTAGACTGTTTGTTAACATGGATGTCCTTACCTTCAGTCATTTCTTCAAGCTTGCTTCTAGTTGCAAGCTTCTCATCAATATCCCCTTTGTTTTGCACATCCATGTCTAATAACATACTGATAAGTTCATTGGTTGCTTCCTCTACTAATGAGCTTTTCAGGTGCAATGTGTATGCTCCTTTAGTACAGAGCTCCTGCAAAAAAATATATGAAAAGACAATGCTGGTTGGCTTTAGTGCTGGTTAACATGACAGCAAGAGAATAGCAAGGGCCCAGGTTATCCAAGTTCTGTAGTGCTGAGAAAAAACAGCCAACTCCTCACCTTGAGAAATACAGATTGTGTCCTCTTGGTTGTCTTCCACTGAGAGAAGATGCTCTGATCAAGCAGAATACAATAGTAGGACAGGAATAGCAGAAGGAATAGCCGGGAAACTGACATGGGAAAGGGCTCCTTGAGACATTAGTAGACTACCAAGGAAATCATTTTCATTTATCACTTCTCCTCCCTGTAGCCTTCTGTAATACATGCCACATTTCCCAAGGGTGGAGTGGGGGAGTCTCTAGATCAAACAGGGGTACCAGGGACCTGCAGGAGCGAAACCTTAATAATTCTGTCTTTCCAATTCCACTAAAACAGGCATGGATAATGAGTCTAGAGACAGTTTTGCCTCTGCCTGTCCCTAGTCTCCCCAAAGGACCTTGAAAAAATATTTTGACTTCTAAAATAGAAATCATATCCTCCACAGGCCTCAAGGGGGGCACAATTCGCACTATACATTCAATTTCAGTCTGTCTTGACTCAAGTTTAGGCTTAAAAGGAGCCATGTAAAAGGCACTTATGAGAGCCAGCGTAATATGGTGGATAAAGTGTCAGACTAGGATTCAGGAGTTCAGGAGCCGCCCAGAGTTCCTATGGGAAGATGGGTGGGGTAAAAATTCAATAAATAAAGAAATAAATAAAGGAGACCAGTTTTCAAATCTTTGTTCATCCACAGAAACACATTGCTGAGTGGCAGTGGTAACCCATTTCTTGAATACCTCACACAACTTGAAACCTCAGGGCCACCACAAGACCTGTCTCAAGATCTACATCCATTCAGAGTACTTAGTTAGACTACTGTTACTTAGAGAAAAAAGGCAATGGAGGGGGAAGTGATAGTACCACTCTATTCTGCTCTGGTCAGACCCCACCTGGAGTACTGTGTGCAGTGCTGTGCACTTCAATTTAAAAAAGATGTTGACAACCCTGAACAGGTCTAGAGGAGGGTGACCAGGATGGTTAAAGGTTTGGAAGAAATTTCTTGTGAGAAGCGGCTTAGGGAGCTGGGAATGTTCAGCCTTACAAAAAGAGGTCTGAGAGGGGATATTACAGCTATGTTTAAATATTTGAAAGGGTGTCATGTTGAAGAGGGGACTGGTTTGTTTTTTATGGCTTCAGAGATTAGGACTCAGAGCAATGGTTTCAAACACAGGAAAAGAGATTCAATTTAAACATTAGGAGAAACTTCATGATGGATTGAGCTGTTCAGCAGTGGAATATGCTGCCATGGAGGGTGGTGGAGTCTCCTTCTTTGGAGATTTTTAAGCAGAGGCTGGATGGCCACATGTTCGGACTTGGGAGCACTGTGATGGCGGTTCCTGCATGGCAGGGGGTTGGACTGGATGGCCCTTTAAGTCTTTTCCAACTCTGTGATTCTATGACTCTAGTTCACTGAGTGACTGGCATTCCCTTGTCTAGAGAGATGGGGAGAGACTAAATGATTGTGCCTCTCCTGGGGTGAAACTTGAAACCGCTACACCTCAGACTGATTCTTCAGATTTCCAGTCTCCATCTTGAAATTGAACCTAAATTCAGATCCTATCAATATTTAACCACGATGGTTTGGGGACTTCTCTTTCTGATCCCACCCCAAGCTTTGCAACGCTCAGGCTGAAAAAGAGCCTTGTCAGCTCATGGTGAGTGTGGGTGTGGGTGTGTTTTAAATAATGAATCAGTGGTCCAATAAAGGTATTGCATAATCCTAATCTCAGAATTTAACAGTTTTCAGATAACTTGTCAGATGGACTTGAGAGTCATCAATCTGACATGTCAAGAATCATGCTTATTTACATGACCAAGCTTAGTTATATAACCAAGTTACATAAAGCAAAGCAAAGCAAAGTATTCTGCTTATATATCACCCCATAGCATTTCAAGCACTTTCTGGGTGGTTTACAATTTAATTATGCAGGCTACACATTGCCCCTCCCCCAGCAAGCTGGGTACTCATTTTACCAACCTCAGAAGGATGAAAGGCAGAGTCAACCATGAGCCGGCTACCTGGGATTGAACCCCAGGTCATGAGCACAGTTTTAATTACAGTACAGGCATTTAACCACTGTGCCACAAACCAAGCATACTAGGTGTATGACCAAACATTACCTGGCAAAGACCTCCTGCTACTTATCACCATCTTATTCGATATCACCACAACACTATCAACTAAAATGGAGAGGGGGAACTCCTCAAGTTTCCCCCAAAGTTCACTGAAATCATGTTTTCATCAAAACCGCTGCCAGTTTGTCAGCTATAAGGATCCTATATGGCCAACATTTCTCTGCTTGCCTCCCTTCTTTCTACTTCTTTTGCTCAAGACCTCTTCAGTAGGTGCTACAAATTGAAGTCCTGTCCTATCATGGATATCTAGCAGCTCAGTCTCCTCTTCTCCTTGGCTACTGCTTCTCTGTAAAACCTATGCCACTGTTATATTCAATAAAGCTAAGGACTGTATTTAATTGGTTCCACCCTTATGACTCAGTAGAAGAAACTTCTTCAAGAATCTATGCCCCTTCCACCTGCTGCAACACGAGAGACATTGCATCAGAAAGAAGGAGGCTGCCTACTGTGACCTTGTGTTAATGCTACCTGTCTGTACAGGAGATAAGGGCTGTTGTGAGCATGTCCTCCTGATTCAAACTGGCTTAAGGGAACAGGCTGGCCTTTGTGAAGTGTAACCTGCCTGAAAGTCAAAGATGGGCTACTATGACCCCATGCTGATGCATCATACCTAAATGGGAGAGAGTAGCCATTGTGACCTTGTGCTGATGCAACTGCCTGAGGAAAATAGACTAGTCATCTTGTAATGATAGCACTTGTCTAATAATTAAAGAAGAAGAAACACCGTCCCTGATATAATGCCAACTACTTTCATGAGAAATGTACCTATTACATGGTGGACTAGACAGCAGCTTCTCACTCTCCCATTCTATCTAATGGAAGTTAAACACTACCATTCTATCTAATGGAAGTTAAATACTACCATTCAGTAAAAATGTATATAACTTGGTAATAACTGTCATAGTTGCCAATGATAAACTGTCTCAGGGTTACATCTTCCTGTCATCTCTCAGATATTTTCCTCTTTTGGCTCAGTAACTGAAGAGTTAGCAGCTATTTAGAGATAAGAAAGTATCAGACGTCCAAACAGAGAAGGATGATAGTTATCCTAATAAGAAACATCTGAAAACTTAAATTTATTTTTATTATGATTTCTGTTTGTAAGACAATTTGGGTTGGTGGGGAGAGATGTGTTATGATGGCAGTGAGGAAAGTTATATTAATAATAGCAACAAATTATTAAAAAAATAGAAAAATTAGGGTAAGTTCAAAACTTCTTATAAAATAAATGTTAGTAAGAAGGGAAAGATGGTAGATGACAACTTGCAAAACAGAACTCCATTAAAAGTGTAAATCTAGGAATCTGGTCAGTGGCATCTCTAATCCAAAGTTTTTTAGTTAATGTTCATATTTCATCACATATTCACATTTTTTTTTAAAAAAAGGAAATATTTCATTAAGCATATTTATGATTTGAGACAAGAATACACCTGTTTTGGAATGATTCGCATTGAGGTAATTAATCTGTGTCAGAATTGTCCTACTTGATCTTGCACAAAAGGGATCAGGTTATCTAAATCGAAACTAATACCAGAACTATATGTCAAAGAAAACTTCTATTCTATGGCTGGTTTTCTAAGTTAGGGGAATTGTGGGATGGTGGAAGACAATTACATCATGAGCAGCTGCCTTCATTATGAAGGTAGCAGCTCAGACACAGGGGTAATCCCTGTGCTTATATGGTCATACCTTTGTCATATGAAGAAATTGCTCACAGGTCAATGGATCATCTTCAGGGAGGTTGCAGAGAGGCACATTGCTCATTTCTTGAAGAACAGTATTAATACGAAATTCTATCAAGTCATTTATTCGATCAAGCAGCAGCTCAAGGTCAGCTTGAAGGGCAAAGGGGAGGAATCCAATTAACAAACCAAGTACAGTACTTTTGAAAACTTATGTTTCATTCTTTGAAACATTAATGTGGTTATATGTTATACACGTTCAGCAACATTTCAAACAACCTTTAAAGAACAGTCTTCTAAAACAGGGCCGAATTTATTTGTAAGTCTCAGTTGCAATTAACTCACTGAGTGAATGGAACTTGTTATGTCAGCATTAGAAAACTGTCTCTTATGTACGCAAATCCTATTTGTCAGGTCAGGGGTTTGATGCCTGAACATTTCCCTAAGAGCTCCAGAGAAATTTACAGAAGTCTAGGGAAACATCAGAAGTCTGTGTCTGTCACAGCAGGTGATTATAGAGAGAGAGAGAGAGAGAGAGAGAGAGAGAGAGAGAGAGAGAGAGAGTTTCAGAACAAAATCAGACAATAATCTCCAAATATAGCAAAATTCATCTGGGTATTAAGGAATAGTACATTGAGAAGCAAAAGGCAGAGAATACCTCTCTAAAATACATCATTTTAAAGTTTTAAAAAACCTCCAACATAATAACATTTAGTAGGCTTTAGCCCTTAAGCATATTATTGGAAACACATGAAAAAATATCAAATATTCTTTTCATTCAGCCAAATCAGCCTTGTGCTGGTTTGCATCCATGGAGGAAAATCTATGGTGTGTGGTACCTTGCTATGTTGATTAGCTAAATATTGATGTGTGTGACTTCTATCTCTCTATATTTACTATATAATTATTTAGATGCTTATCTTTCCCCTCCAACTGTACACAATCTCTTTCCCAAGACCTGCAAGTTATAGAGGTGCACTAAGGATTTTTTTTTACAGGAATGGGAATTTGTATTGTCCCTGCACCTTCTGTAGTCCCAGGGGCCTAAAACTCAGAATATGGCAGGTGTCGCTATGATAAACATCCTTATCTTCCAAATCTTGGCGAATAAAGGCTTGTAACATAAAGCACTAGTCCACCAAGGTTCTGGAAAATCTGGTTACTGCACTGCAAAACCAAAATATTGTAGTTATACAGAGTGTTTGAGTTTTAAGTCCTCCTTTGTTTATGTTTTGTTATCATTTCTACAACACATTCAACTGTCAGGAATGTTATGGAGAGCTAGCTAGACAACTGTTTTGCAATTACTCCAGTCAACTATTGTTCAAGGTTCAATTTTGAAAGCACTTCCATTTTCTGGCTGCTGCTTCTACACCCTCCTTTATTATTTCAACATCCTTTCCATACAAAATTTCACATCTTGATATCATTGATTCAACAGGCGCACTCTAGTTGGGATGAACATTTAGATTTACCACGCAGAAGCCAGTATATTTTGCTTTTTCACTTTCAAAGCAACCAGGAGGGGGGAAATATATCAATACCATCACTCTTTGGAAGAAACTCAGAAAAGCAATAGAAATACCATCACTCTTTTTGAAGAGGCTCAGAAAAGCAATAGAAATATGTCCACTCTTCAGATATTGCCCTTAGCAGACTGAGCAAGTAGTGTTGCTGATACATGATTTATAAGCCTAGTTGCTATCAAACAACTATGTCATAAAGTGGAGAAAGTGTGATTTGCAAGACCAAAACAGCAGACACATACACAAATGCTTACTTTTCCCTGCAGTGGAACAAACACATATCTAGAACCCTTAATAGGCTGAAACCAACAGAGGAAGTGAAGATTAAGCATTCAGAGTCAGACATGTAATATTCATTGTTTCAGTTCAGATTTTTCAGTTGGTTTTGTTAAGCTTTGATTAGCAATGAGTGCAGTCAGTCCAATGTTTAGCACTACGTATCTACTTCAGCTACACAGAATAAGAGGTTCTATGTCAATATGGCTTCTGAGTGTCATTAAAAAGAAAAGTGAGGGATGGATTGTCCAAAGCAATAATTCTAATTAACCTTTTCAGGAAGCATTTCTGGTTCAGGAAGTTCAAAATGTCTATCCAAGAATGTAAATAAGAGAGGATGACAAAAGGTCAGCTTGGTAAAGCAAAGTGTTCTCTGGGCAGTTTACAGATTTTAATTACAGTATGCAGGCTACACATTGCCGCCACCCCCCAGCAAGTTGGGTACTCATTTTACTGACCTCGGAAGGATGGAAGGCTGAGTCAACCATGAGCCTGCTACCTGGGATCGAACCCCAGGTTGTGAGCACAGTTTTACCTGCAGTACAGGCATTTAACCTCCGCACCATGAGGTGTTATTCTTTAAAAAAAACTTCCTTCTACCATCTCTCAGCACACCTTTGGAAAGTCCATGCTACTGGACTAACGGAATAGTTTATCTGCAAAGCTCAACCATTAAGGCCCGTGAGGGTTAATACAGCTCTCTATTTGCATACTAGCCACCTATAGTTCTATAGAGAAAGTGTCAGTCTTATTCTTCATGTGAGACTTACCAAGTTCATCTAAAATGTTCTGTACATATTTCTCAATATTCAAGGATGTCCAGGTCAGGGTAGTCATACCAGGCAGCATAGCATCATCCACTTTAGCCACATGAGGAATCATAAGCGTAAGAAGAGGAGCTTGGATTTTGGATTTTACTCTTTTGTACTCTGCCAGCATCATCTGAAAGGAGGCCCAAAAATATCTGTAAGCATACTGTGGACCCTAGTTGGTCAATTTGCTGAACTTAACTCTATTGACTCTGTAGCATGGTGGCACAACTTTGTGTCCAAGGAAGCAAAACACAGAATCGTCAAATCATTGAATCATAGAGTTGGAAGAGATCCCAAGGGCCATCCAGTCCAAATCCCTGCCATGCAGGAACCTCAATCAAAGTACTCCCAACGGATGGCCATCCAGCCTCTGCTTAAAAACCTCCAAAAGAGGTGAATCCACTGCCCTCAGTGATAGCATATTCCATTACTAAACAACTCTAACTATCATCATCATCATCATCATCATCTGGTGAACACATCTGCCAGGTGTTAAGCTGGAGTTGGCCTTCTCCAATGATCGAGCTCTTTCCAAGAGCCTAGGATGACTGGAGATAGCTTCATAGAATATATGCTGTTCCTAATAATGTGTCACCATTTGTAGTTGACCAATGTTGATCTTGTGAATGCCGAGGTTTTACAGAGGTTGATCCAGGTCTTTTGGGATTGCACCCAGGGTGCCTATTATTACTGGTACTGTAATTGCCTTATTATTCTATAGCTTTATGATTTCTATTTCTAAATCCTGATATTTGGTTATTTTTTCTGACTCTTGGCTGCTGACTCTTGTGTCTCCTGGTATTGCCACATTCACGATTTGAACTGTGTTTTCTTGCTTGTACGCTATTGTGATGTCTGGTGTCTGTCACATTGGATTCTGAAATCCCAGAGCACCTTGATGACTTCATTTCCGGTCACCTTTTCTGGCTGATGTTCCCACCAGTTCTTGCTTGATGGTAGGTTGAATTTTTTACATATGTTCCAGTGGAGCATTGCTGCTACTTTATTATGATGGACTAAATAATCAGTCTGAGCAGTTTTGGGGCAACAGCTGATGAGGTGATGTACAGTTTCATCCTTTTCTTTGCACAATTGACATTTACTATCTTTCAATGATTTATCAATTTTGGCATTTGTTCTTAAAGCTTGATCTTGATCTCCTGATTAGTTCTTCAGTTTCTTTCTTCAATGATGCTTTTCTTAGCGAAAGCCATGTTTGTTCTTGGTTGATCTTGTCATTGCTATCTCTTATAAACTGACCATGCAGTGTTTTACTATTCCAGTTCTCTATTTGGCTTTGCATTTGTTGACTTTTAAATTCTTGCTTAGCTTCTGGATATTCCTTTATTATGCCTTCTGTAACTATTGACTTAAGCACAGCATTTCCCTATGGTGGAGATAGTGAAATATTCCTCATTTTTCTTCTTTGACAGTTTAATCAACTGGTAAGATGCCTCTGCCTCCTATTTTCCTTGGCAAGTACAGCATGTGGATGTACTGCATGGTTTAATGTCATCACTTTTCTTGTCTTTCATTTAGATTCTAATGTTTGTAATTCTATCTGGGTCCAGTTTATAACACCTGCTGTGTATCGCAAGTCTGGAATAGCCCCTGTGTTGGAAAGTATTCTTTCCATTTAATTTTTATTTTAGTATCTTTCTAACTCTTCTTATGTATTCTTGGCTAACCTTCTTCTTTACTTCTTTATGCTTGATGTTATCTGATTGTAGTACTCCAAGATACTTAGGTATATGATTCTTCTTCATCTAATGTTTTATAAAAATTATTAGGCATATCAATTCCTTCATTCTTTACTATCTTTCCTCTGATGATACTGAGGGCTGCGTACTTGTCTAATCTGAATTCCATTGCAATGTCATTGCTCAAAGTTCACAATGTATTGAGTATTGATTCCATTTCTTGTTGTGATTTCCCATACACCTTCAAATTATCCATATATAGCAAATGGTTTACTTGGTTTGATGTTTTCAATATTTGATACCCCATACAGTATTTGTTTTGTTCAATATTTTTGTGAGTGGAATTATAGCAATTACAATCAGCAGGAGTGATAATGATTTATTTCATCCTCAATTCTTGCCCGTTTATTTTTATTTCTTCCGTCAAGCTCCAGTAGATATTTCAACTGAAATGATTCATAGTAATATTCCAACCGTGGCAGACCCCATCCCAGATCCTTGTGTGGCATATAAATCAATCTTTGGACTTCCCTTGCCTTCTTTCCCCCAAATACCCAAGTTCTTAATTCCTTGTCCCATCCTCTTAAGACTTTTTTTGGAATCCATATAGGTAGCACTTGAAAAAGATACAATATTTTAGGAACTATTAATGTCTTAATTGCTCTAATTCTACTAATAACTCCTAAAACTCTATTCTTCCATTCCCCCAGTTGCTTTTGTATCTTTTTCCATGCCATCTTGAAATTTGTTACTCTTAGTTTATTTAAGTTTTTAGTTATAATAACTCCTAAATATTTAAGTATTTTTGTCCCCATTGTCATCCCCGTTAATTTCCTTATTTCCTCTTGTTCCCTGTATTTAACATTGTAAAGCATTATTTCTGATTTTTTAATATTCATGCCTAATCCTGTACATTTTCTAAAGTCTTCTAGTATAATCATGATTTCCTTCAATCCCTCCAATGGGTTCCGTAAAACTATTAAGACGTCATCGGCAAAAAGGTTAACTTTTACTTCTTCCTTCTCCAATTTATACCCTTGTATCCTTAGCGCATTTCTAATTTTATCCACCAAAGGCTCCATTGCTAGAATGAATAACTGTGAAGATAAGGGACACCCCTGCTTAACCCCTCTTTGTATTAAGACTTCATTTGTCCAACCTTCATTAACCCTGACAACAGCTTTGCTATTACTATAAATTTCTTTAATTGCCTGCACTATTTCACCCTTGAATCCAAATTCCTCTAGAACTTGAATTAAATATTCATGACACTGTGTCAAATGCCTTATAAACATCAAGTTTTAGTAATGCCAATTTTTCCTGATGTTTTGACTCTCTTCTATGTGTTAAAATGTTAATTATGTTTCTTAAGGGGTGTCCTATTAATCTCCCTTTAACAAATCCATATTGATCTTCATTCACTAGCTTTGGTAGAAGAGTTGCTAACCTCTTTGCTAATATTCTAGTAAAGATTTTATAATCCTGATTTGCCAAATTTATAGGCCTATAAGACCATGGGATTCTTTTTGCTTTTTAATATATGCACTATCTCACTTTTTCTCCACGAGTCTGGGGCTTTAACACCCTTCAGAATATTGCTAAACAACTTTCCCATTTCTGGTATTGTTTCCCCGCCATTTTGTAATACTCGGGAGTGTAACCATCTATCCCCGGAGATTTCCCTTTCTTTAATTCATTAATTACTTCTTGAATTTCTGTATCTGTTATTTCCCAGTTGATACTCTCCAAATCCTCTTCTTTAATTGGGTCTTTATATAAAGCTATCTTAGACTCTTGCTTTTCCTGCTTATACAATTTTTGATAAAACTTAGCAAATTCCTCTTTTATGTTTATCCCCATATAATCTTACGCCTCCTCCTCCTTTAATTACACCTACAGATTGTTCATCTTTTGTCTTTTTCAAATAATTGGATAACCTACTTACAGTATTTATATTAATACGTTGGAAGTCATTTTTAACCAGTAAATCTTGTTTCCAAACCCATGTCCAATCCAACTCATACAGTTCCTTTTTAGCCCTCTCTAACTGAGCACTGACTTGTTTACTATACTTTCTTTGTAATTGTTTCTGCAATTCTCCAATTTCCTGAAGTTTCAATTGTCTTCCCTCTCTCATCTTTTTCCTGAATTCAATTTCCTTTGCTATACAATATCCTCTTATTACAGCTTTCCCTGCATCCCAGACCACTTCCATATCTCTTGGATTACTATTCTCCCTGAAAAATAACTCTATTTTTTGATTCAAATCCTCTATATCTTTTTCTTTCCAGAAATATTTAGGATTAAACCACAATCTCTTAAGTTTCTGTTCTTGATATGTCTTAAATTCCATCACTAATGGTGCATGGTCCGACAACCAGATCGTTTCTGTTGTTACGCTTGAAACTTCTAGTTGAGAATTCCCCTTAACAAAAATAAAATTTGGGAAAGAGAACTTTTTGTGCCTTTTGGAAAAATAAGTAGGTTCATTCCTTTGGCATACAATCTCATGCACATCTTTTAAGTTCAACTCCTTCAGTACTCCTTTTTCTTTGTCTCTCATATCATAGTTAAAGTCACCCACCAATATAATCTCACCCTCATAAAAATTCTTTAATTTCCGTAGAATTCCTTTTAAGAACCCTTTCTGTCCTTTGTTTGGCGCATATATGTTAGCCAACATATATAATTTGCCATTCACATGTAGTTTCCAGAATATATATCTCCCTTCCTTATCTGACAATACCCTCAGTGTTTCTACTTTTACCCTTGAGTGGATTAATATTGCTATCCCCCTTGCCTTATTTGTACCCCTTGACTCGACCAGTCTACTCCATTCCTTTATATTCCAAAGCTTGGAATCATCCTTTCTCTTATGGGTCTCCTTTAAACATGCTATATCTATTTTCATATCCTGCAATAGTTTCTGGAGTCTAAATCTTTTAATATTGGAAGCCAACCCATTTACATTTAATGACATTACTTTAATATCCCCCACCATCATTACTTTCAGAATTCCTAGTCATTAATTTTCTTGTTCCTCTTGGTTCCCCCCTCCCCCCACCCCCACCCCCTTGCCCAACCAATCCCTCACCAGGGTGGAGTGAAATTTACCCTCCAATTTCATTGGGCTCTGGATTCCACCTACTTCGATATACTTCCCTCATTTAGACTTTAGTCAATATTTTTACTCAGCTTCCCATATAATCCAACCCACCACTATACATTCTCTCTGAATAATAAAGCCAAAAATTTGAAAAGAACAACAACAAAAAACTCCCATTGCAGTCAGTTCTCCCACTTGACAGGCTCCTTCTTTCCAACCTCTCAGAAGTTTCTTCTTGTTTCATTCCATATTTCTCCCCCTACGGCGGCTAATCTTCCTCCTGTAGATCATCATTGCTGTCTTCATTCTCTCTAGCCCTCTGCTCTTCATGAGTCATTTCTTCTGCTGCAGAAAACCTTTGTAGCAAACTTTGGGATTCAACTGCATTGCTGGCTCGATACAAGACCTTGTTCTTAAAAATCAGGATTGCTGTTGGAACACCCCATGAAGAGCGAATACCCTTATCGAATAGCTTCTGTGCAAAGGGTTTGAGGACAGCTGTTTCTCGCAAAGTCTCTGGGGGTAAGTCCTGTCTCACTGTTACTCTCTGATTCTCAAGTTGTAAAGACTTCCTTTTCCTTAAAGCCTTAAAAACATAGTCTCTCATTTTCACTCTTGTAAAAGCAACAATTACTTCTCTTGGCCGATTGCCAGTTGGTAGTTTGCTCTTCAAGCCTCTGTACACCCTTTCGATATCATTCTCATTTATACTAATTTGTAATCCTCGAAACCATAACAGTAAATGTCTCTCCAGGCCTCTTTGCTGAATGCTTTCAGGAATTCCAAACAGACTTAGATGTTTTCTTCGCTGGCCGTCTGATAACGAAGCTACTCTTCTTTGGAGTTCTTTAATTTGAGACTCATTAGCCATTGTTATCTTATGTGTGTCTTCCGCAAGAGCTTTTGTGGTTATGTTTTCCTCTGCCATCTGCTCTATTTTTTCCTGCAGCATTTTAATATCAGCTCTTATATTAAGTTCCATATTAGTGAGAAGTTGTGCTAAATCTTTCACTTCCTTTTTGGAAGCCATTTTCTCCACCCCTCCTGGTCTTCTTCTTTATTTACTCAGTCCTTAAACCCAATATTTTATCTCCCGGGTGGGATATTAACTCACCAACTTCAACACTCAGCGTTCTTAACACACAGGAGAGTCAGCAGAAATAAACAGCCTCTTTTTCTCTCCTCTTGGGAAGCTTATCTTTGTTTGCTTTGCCGGAGGGAAACACCAAGGTGTCTATTCCAGTTGACGCATGCGTGGATCTCCGCCCTAGAGATGTTGTTGGATTATGACTCCCATAAATCACTATCTCTGCTGTTTACCTGGGAATTGCAGCTGACAACATCTAGAGGGCCACTGGCTTAAAACCTACCAGAGTGATGACTGTTGAACAATTTACGAGATTTGTATATTATGATTTGTTTGTTGTATGTATTTATTATGTTTACTTAAGATATGCAAAATGTTATTTTTATTTTGTTTTAACTTTATTTGTGCAACAGCTGGAGTTGTTCTCTGAATTAAATTTGGTGGTATATAAATCCAAAAACAAACAAACAAACAATTTCCCTTTTCTAAAGGTTTGGATGAGATAAAATTAAGAGTAGGACATCCCATCATTCTAGTTCTGATTAGAGAGATCAGATTTAGTAATGTATGGATAAAACTGGCAACAAATACTACATATCTATTTAAATGAAGCAGGAATTAACTCAGCCAGCTCAAAAGTAAAAAATATTTCTTAAACAAGGTGGCTTTTTGTGATATTCTTCCACATAACAGCAATATGAATTAAATTCGGATGTTGCAAATCAGCCCTTGGACAGAAAGTCCCAGCATTCATCATCTCTGGCGCTGTTGGCTAGAATGAACAGGACCTGTGACAATGTCTGAATGATCACATGTTGCCCACCAATCAAGTAAGCTAAACTCATAGTACAAGAGGGCTTCTCCCCTCTCCACAGAACAGTCATTCTCAACCTCGGGTAATCCCAGAAACCCTGGCCAGCACAGCAAGTGGTTAAGGCTTCTGGGAGATGCAGTCCCAAAACACCTGGGTACACAAGGTTGGGAACCATTGTCCTAGAACACCAACTCCCTTAAATAGCCATTGGAAATTGCTGAAGAATTTGTATGGAAAGTGCTGGTGTTTCCCTGAAATCCAATAGGTTTATCTAAACAGTAGAAGGATACCTGTAGCTTATCGAAGTTCTGTTTATAAGTGTCACGTTTTTGTTGAAGAGCAATGGCGAATGGTGGAATTTCTAGCCCCATGCGTGCCATGCACTCCGTTTCCCTTATCAAGGTGAGAATCTCTGGGTCAAAATTCACAAATATTTCTCCAGTCTCTGGAGCTTTCACCAGCAAGGATGCTTGCAATCCTGCTTTACTTAGTTGCACCTGCAGACAAGGAATACACATGAAACATTTGAGTTGCATGAGAATACTACAGTACAGAATAGTTCATCTTGCACCTTAACACTGAGCTATAGCCCCACTACTAGTCTCAGTATAAGATAGTAAATGGTCTGCCCAGTAGCATTTTGAATCTCAGATTTCATTAATAACACTCTTTTTTTCACACACTTATATCTTGGGTGGCATATTCTTTTGAATGTTGATGCAATCTCTCTTCAATGGCAGGCCACAAACAAAATTCTTCAGGAGTGAAATTTAGGATGATATAGTATCCTTGAATTATTCTTTTTAGTAATACTGAGGGAATATTCATGTTCTCTATTAGAATGCCAAAGGCTAGCAATATAATATGAAACTCAGACCAAGAGCATAATTTTCTATATGCCTTATGCTACAAGCAGCCATGAGAATACCACAGTACAGTGCAATTCATGGTACCTGATTTTTGGAGGAAGACTGTCAAGCCCCGCACAAAGAACACACAAACAAGCAGAGTTCAGTTCTTCACCAAGATCTTTAGTGGAAAGCCAGATAAATAACAGAATCCAACTCCCAGCAATTACCAGTCCAAGTCAAAGCCAGATTATCTCATGGAAACCAGATGCCAAACCCAAGGGAACAGATCAAACCATTGTCCAGGAAGCCAGTCCAAAGTCAGGAAACAGAGCCAAGGTCACAGACAGGAACATGGTTGCAAGTTCAAATGACGCATTGCTCCCACAGAGAGCTCAAGGTAAGCTTGCCAGCTTTATCCCAAAACAGGGAACACACCCTTACTTCTGGAAAGGCTCCTGCTAGTACTCAGGGCTTCCCGACCTGATTCCCCGTCTAGCATCAAAGACCCTTTCCCTAGCTCTCCTGGTAGCACGTCTTTGCAGAATCCTGCTCATGGCCCTTCTAGGAGGAGGAGATATGCTTTCAGCTGAGTCATCAGACCCAGCTGCCTGCTGAGTTGAGCTGCAGGGCTCCTCCAGCAGCTCTTTACCATTTAACCCCTCAGAGCCAGGTTTTGTGACAGGCAGGGTCCTGGCAAAGACATTCACCGGCTACACTGATGCTCCAATAACAGATAACTATGCCAAGATGAAATACAAACAAACTGGAAGAGGGGTATTAGATTTTATTGGCAGTAGTCAACCAACAGGAAACATATTATGGATACACCCATCACAGAAGCTTACCTGTTGCAGCCATCCCCTGTGGTAGACAATCTCAAATTCCAGAAGAACTTTAGCCACCCTATTATAGTTGCGGATCATGGGCTTGGCCTCTGCTGTCTGCAGAACTCTAGAATGCTTTTGAAAAAGATTCATGGGTTCTTGGATTCTGTGGAACAGCTGCCGTGCCCACAAGATCTTCCCAGCCATGGGAGGAAGGTTACGAGCCAGTGGAGGGTCATTCTTTTGCTTGGAATACAGCTTAGAGACCATCTCAATGTCATGGCCATAGTTTTGAAGGATTACCTTGTATTTCTCATCAATGCCAAGGTTTGGGATTCCTAACCTGCAAGAAGGAGCCAACCCCATCGGAAAAGATCTATCAATATAAGGTTTCAGCTACCCCATCATTTTCTTTACATGAAATAATATAGTTGAAGGGCATCTGAAGAGTGATCTAATCCAGCACCTATAAGATGAAGGCACTTCACATATACCCCTTCCCCATAATCTCATATGAATGCTTCGTAGAATAAAACTGCATAACCAAGCTAGTATGTCAAATGTCTGTCTGGTTATATTATTTTATAATCCAACATGTTGCATTCTTCAAATGAACTCAAGGTGGCTTATAAGGCACCCCTCTGTATGACATAGTCTGACAATAAACCTTTGAGGGTGGGTTAGTCACACTCTATTAAAAGAGTGCTACAGACTCATTGTCATTCAGTACATTTCGTCACTGCTAGTATCTGGATCTCCCAGGCCCCAATCCAACACTCTAAGGCAGTGGTGGCCAAACTTCAGCACTCCAGATGTTTTGGACCACAACTCCCAGAATTCCAAGCCTGTAATGCCAATGACAAAGGACTGTGGGAGTTGTGGTCCAAAACATCTGGAGGGCTGGAGTTTGGCCACCACTGCTCTAAGGCACTATGAGTCACTGTTTGGACGCAACTCCATTTAAATAAGTTGTATAACACACATGTTCATTCTCTCCCTTCTCTTCCCTTCCCTTTGTCTCTATCAGCTTATAAACTCTTTATTTGTATAGACCCCACCATTTTTCTTCCTATGGGAGTTTAAAGCTGTATGCTGATATCACCTATGATGATGATTATGATGATTATGATGATAATGATGACAAGAATTGCAACCTTTGACACCACAAAAAGAAATACAATGCTTGTTCAAACAAAAACTGACACATTATTTTGCTATCAAACATTATGCCACTTGTCTGAGTTACATGCATGCAGGGACTTACAGACATAATAGTAAAATGCAACCCATGAAAAATTACCCAGTGTTTCCTATACAGCATCAAGAGGAAACTAGAACCAAATATGATTAGTCCTCTTTTGGTTATGAATATAGAAATTGTACATTCATCCAGTACTGAAGGAGCTTCAGATAGACATTGAGTATGTCTTGTCCACCAGTTGAGATAACAGGACCTTACCATTTTGGCTGGTTCTTGATGATCCCAGAAAACAAGCCTATATGTTATAGACATTCAAAATCTGTTTCATTGTGCAATGCTTTAAAAATGTGATTCAAAATAGGGGACAATAAGATTATAATTCTACTGGCATTTTCATATTCCAGATTAATCATGATTACCTTTCAAACTTCTTCAACATATCAAGGGCTCTTTCAGTGTGCGTAATCTTCTCAAAGGTAATGTCCATAAACACTTGCAATTGTTGCTGCAAACAGAAAATGTTAAGGACAGCAGGTGTTGATTGCATATATTGTACTAACCACAGGATTCTGATCTGATAATAAGAATGAAGAAATGATTGTGATGATGTGAGGTCAATTTATGGCAACCTTAACAGAAGTGTTTTATCAGTCCATCCTACTGGTGGCTCTCTGAGACCAGGCAGCATACCCAAGGACAGAAAAGCGGCAGGGCATCCTGCCTCAATAAAACACACATCATCAGGATGATCCCAGCTGGCCCCTGTTCTAGGAACTACAATGAGGCTTCGAATTTTCAAAACTTGGCTCAGCAATTCAACCACTCCAACCTTTCAGCTATAACTATTCCTTCAATAAGGAGTAGCTTTATTCCCAGTAGGCAAGGCACAGCTGGGAAAATTTGTTCAGACACAATGACTAGTTTTCCGAGGGCCATATGCTTATCATAAATGGAGCTATAGGATAAATGGCAACCCTACTCGTCCCCCTGTCTCTCTCTCTCTCTCTCACACACACACACACACATTGTTATCTATGTGCAGACACTCATCCCCATGCATACATACTTACTTAGGGATACCGTGCATCCAACACAGCATTTAAGCTTGGGGGGGGGATCTCTCATTGGAATCAATGGGAGATTTTCTTAACAGAATTACTGTTAAGAAGTGAGAAGTTAATGTTTCCGACCATAGCTGTGACATGAAAACTCCTGCACAGGGATTACATTTGTGGGAGGGGCCTTGTATAGGTTCAATGAAATATATACCATATATATTCGAGTATAAGTCGACCGGAGTATAAATTGAGGCCCCTAATTTAACCCTAAAAAACTGGGGAAACTTATTGACTTGAGTATAAGTCTAGGGTGGGAAATGCAGCAGGGCCTGGCAGCGCCTCCTTTGTGAGCTGGGGGAATGGTGTTTTATGTTTAAAATGACTTTTAGCCAGTGAGGCAAGTGCTTGGGTCAGTGGCTAAAAGTCATTTTAAACATCACCCCTGATGCAGAGGGAGGTCAGAAGAAGCAGTTCATTATGTTTAAAATGACTTTTAGCCACTGACCCAAGGACTTGCCTCAGTGGCTAAAAGTATTGCCTCAAATATAAGTCGAGGGGCCCTTTTTCAGCCCAAAATTAGGGCTGAAAAACTAGACTTATATTCGAGTATAGAGTGGTACCCTGATTTACGAGATTCATCCATTCCCACCGAATGCTCGTAAGTTGGTTATCTCGTAAGTCGGGGAGCGATTTCCCATAGGAATGCATTGAAAGTCAATTAATCTGTTCCGGATGAACGGATTTCAATGCATTCCTATGGGAAACTGTTTTAAGCAACCTGTATCTTACCCCATCACCACCGGGCACGTTGGGGAGAGAAGTAGCACATGGTTTGAAAGGTCTTTAGCCACCGAGGCAACCGCTTTCCTCAGTGGCTAAAGACCCTTTAAACCACCCACCGCTTCTCTTCCCCCCCCACTGGGAGCTGGGAGAGAAGCGGCACGTGGTTTAAAAGGAAGGGATTTTTAAAAGGGTGCACTGCTTCCCCCCAGTGGGAGCTCAAGAGAAGCAGCGCACCCTTTTTCAAATGCCTTCCAGTCACCGAGGCAGCGTTTGCCTTGGTGACTGGAAGGCAATTCAAATCGCGACACACACCCCACCCGCTGCTCGCAAGTCGGGGAATCCCCGATCTTGCTCGTAAGCAGCTGGTGGGGGGGGAGATCTAAAGAGCGCTCATAAGCCAGGATTTTCGTAGTTTGGGCCCCTCGTAAGCAGGGGTACCCCCATCACTGTATAGATTATATACTTTCCTCTTCAAGAAGGTTAGCAGGAAGAGCAGTGGACCTGGTGGGAAAGGGTCAGGGGCTGGAGGGTCCTAATCCTTGGGTTAGGGTCAACCTGGAAAGGGACTACAGTGGTACCCCGACTTAAGAGCAGCTCAATTTACGAGCAATTCAACTTAAGAGTGGAAAACTGTTGCCGTTTTAACTGCCGCCTTACAAATTTTAGATATGGTCTGCTTGACTTACTTTTTTGTTTCATTTTTAGCTTATTTTTTCAATTTTTTAGATAGGTACCCTGACTTAAGAGTCGTTTGACTTAAGAGCATGCATTCAGAATGGATTAAATTCATAAGCTGAGGTACCACTGTATGTTTAATGGTGTACTCGGATACAACTGTTCCCTTTCTTTCCTATAAATGAATGGTTGCTACTAAATCTTATCAAGAAAATTTAACTGTTATGCCTGGGAACACCTGGGCTGAAGATCTCAGTAGGGTAGGATGCACTGTCAGGACCTTATACAGTATTTGCTGCCAGAATGCATTTCTATCCAGAAATTATTTAAAAAGAAGAGATATTCCTATACAGTATTATACTGAAAACATGCAAGGTGGAATATTCAATATAGCAGGACTAGCAAATGTGGCACCTGAAAAGTCTGGTTTTGATAAGTGGTACTCATTACGCATGCTGGTGCCAAGTACAGTTTTCATTAATGCATCTATCTAAAGAGGGTGATTACAAATAGTATGAAAAAAATCATAAAATGGACAAATATGAAACTTACATGAAGATCATTCGTTTGTTTCAGAAACTCTTCATAGTCTTGGTCAAAATCAGTTTTCCTCTGATCTAAAAAGTTGTACTGCTTTCTTTTCATGGTGGTAACAATGCTCTAAATGTTATAAATAGAACATTGTTAAAGAGATGTCACCAGTCTCTCTCTCTCTCTCTCTCTCTCTCTCTCTCTCTCTCTCTCTTGTTGTTGTTGTTTTAAAGCCTCATAACATTGGAGTCAACACATGCTCCCCTCTCCACCAAAAATTATTTTTTTCACACCAGAAACAAACCAAACACAGTTGAGTATAACATGAAGAGAAAAGCTGCATCCCTGAATTAGATAGTAAGGTTTTGCACACAACAGCCTTCAAGCTGAATTCTTACAACACCAAAATGTGTTTCTTTTGAGGGAAATAAATGTTCAAGCATGCATTTGTTTGACAGAAGACATACAGAAGCAGAAATGTATACAAGCTTGTCAAGTTAAATGTGTTCCCTCTGTGTTATTTTCTTTTATTAAAAGCCCTCCAGTGAAAAAGAAGTTTTTTTCATAATCACAGTCCACACCCTTGGCAGCCCCAGCATGTTACCTCCCATTGCTCCTGCATGGCCGCAGTCTGGACAAATGAAAGTACAATAAGTCATCTTAATGTTATTAAGGCATTGCCAACTGCATAGAAACAAGGGGTCTTTAACAGCTTCAGCAAAATACAGTGACCAGGATTTCAGGTGTGGGAGCGGGGTGGAGGCACTATTACAATTAAGCTCATACAAGATCATTATAATTTTCTAACAAGCAGACAGAAGCCTAAAAGATGCTGCTTTGAATCTCTTGTTCTCATTCACTAGGAATTTGAATTGATTCCTGTTCTGACTTTTTAAAATTCGAGTTTAAGTCACATGGTATGTAAATAGATGGAAGGGTTCACTTAGACTTAAATTTTATTTATTTCCATTGGAAGATGGGTGGTGTAAAAATATAAAAACAAACAAACAAACAAACAGTTTGGGGGGCTACATCAATAGTATTGAATCCTTTCCTTTCTATTTTAGGACTATCCCTTTTTTGATTTTTGCAAATTGATAACTGATGCATCGCTAAATCAAAGGCTGCATTCATCTGAGAACTTATTCAGAACATATGATGTGATGCAGATATAGACTTTCCACACAAAAAACATTCACGGTCACAGCACGCTAAGTGATACATCACTAAACTTTTATATAACCAATTTTTCTTAAAAAAAAAGTGGAAAGTAAAAAAACATGATGACAATGCCAGGAACATAAAGTAAATCAACAGCCCTGCCCACAACAGCCAAATCCATTTCAATTAAATTGATTTAGAAGTGAAGTATTTTAAAAAGCCCTTGCCAGCCAATTTTTAAAAAATTAGCTTTGCATCCCAAATAATTTTTTCCACCAATGCATGTACCTGGGAATTCATTAAGCAATTTATATAATATTTACGTCAAATTTAACAGTGGTTCTTATTGCCAGTGGAACTGTACCCTGGGATGGTAAGCCTGTGTCTTCACTATACTATGTTTGCCCACTGGGAAGACTCAAACGATTGAATCCACCTTCATACACAAGGCTGAAGAAGACATTTCCCAAAGAAACTCATGTCAGGAGAAAGCACTGAGATCTGCCAAGCACTGCCATAACTGTTAACGCTCTTGCTGCTGCCATTCTGGCTAAAGTCTGCAAGGACTGGAGGGGTATACCCTGGTGGCAGAGCTGAGCAGGAGGCTGAACCATGCCTGATCTTGTCAGTTGCATAATGCAGTGACAATGGGATAAAGTAGCCACCTTTGTTGCTTAGCAACACATGAGCAGGTTTCAGTGAGGTGACTACTTATCTGCCTTTCTACCTAACATGGTGACTAAGGCCAGGGAAATGAGATTCAGAAGAGGATAGGGAGCCTGTACCTTTCAGAGCAGCTCAGAACAAGACATTTCAAAGTTTCAGCTTTTAATACAAATGATAACTGCTCTCCAATTTCTTCCTCCAGACAACAGTTAAAGGTACAGAAACCGCGTCGTCTTCCTCTGTCAATAGACTGAGATGACAGTCTAGCAGCAGTGCTGAAAAAGATAGCTCCAAGGCCAACCACCTGAACTCAATAGAGCCATAGTCTTAATTGTGTCAACCCTGCCTCAATACGCAAAATCGCAAATGTCATAGAATCAAAGAATAATGGAGTTGGAAGAGCCTTTAAAGCCACCAAGACCAAACTCCTGTTCAATGCAGGTATCCAAATCAAAGTATACAGATGGCTGTCCAAATTTCTCTTCTGTACATCAAGTATTGGAACACTCACCACCTCCTGAGGTACAGTGCTACCTCTTAAAATGAATTTTATTTATTCTACAGGTCAATTTGTTTTAAGAAAATTTTGTCTTGCGAAACACAGTTTCCATAGGAATGCATTGGGAACAGATTAATCCATTCCGGAAGCTAGAATAAAGACAAAAATAACCATGTGTGTGTTTTCCTGGGTAGATGCAGAAATGTTTTGTCTTGTGAAGCATCCCATAGGGATTTTTTTTTAATCATGCAAAGCATGCCTAGTCCCAGAATTTTTTTTCTTCCTATGTGTTTTTGTCTTACGAGGCATTTGTCTTAACAGGTACCCCTGTAATTTTCGCCTGCTTTTTTTGGCCGGGAATCAGGGTTTTTAAAACTTTTTTTCTGTGCTGCTTGAATGGCGGCGGCGAGCCGGCGAGGCGGCAACGTTGGCGGGACGAGGATGCCCGCCGGCCGCCACTCCGCCAGAGCAGCCCAGGAAGGACAGGAGGAGAGGGGGGAGCCCGGGGACCCCCCCCCAGAAACCACCCCTCTGGTAGGTGCTCTCACTCAGGCAGGCATATTTCCGCCTGCTTTTTTGGCTGGGAATCGGGGTTTTTTTAACTTTTAAAAACTTTTTTTCTGTGCCGCTTGGCATCGCGCGATTGCTGCGATGCCAGGAACGACAACGACAAATCAGACCCAATTTTTCTTTAGTCGGTTTGAGTTCGAGTTCTAGCGGAGTAATTGTTGTTTCCTTTTCCGTTACGTACCGGACACGAGGAATGGAAACGGAAACGGGAATTTCGCTAAGTCGTGCCCATGTCTATACAGTACATATCTGTCACTCTCCTGCAAACTGGAGTGATAATTTATGTAAAGGGCAGCCTCCACAGAATATATTCCACAAATCATGTTCACAATGACTTTGACATTTCAAGTAAGATAGGTCTTGAGATCAGCTGAGCAGTCATAGAGTAGCAAAACAATAATATGATATATAATATGCAAGCCAACTTTAATCATAGTTGCCTGTCTGTAAAATAACATGAATAGCATCCTTCCTCATGGAAAGCTTAGGGAGATCAGGGTTGTAATGCAATCTCTGTGTTAGAATATTTATTGAATTTTAATTCCCAAACTCAGAATCAGTATTAAAATCGTCTGTAAAGATGATATTGATTGACATTCTTATTAAAACAGCAAACAAATGTCCATTTTGTCAAAAACAAACAAACATTATTTGAGATGTGTTTTAATGACAGCAGTAAAAGCTCAAAAGATTTGTAGAAGCAACACATTTTCCAATATGATCTACAAGTGAGTATAGTAGTATAACTGTAAGCTGCTCAGAAACCTTTGGGTAGTGGGTGGCATATAAATTGTATACATTGTATAAATAAATAAATAAATAAAATTGTACAAGGGAAACAGTCTCTATGATTTCCCCTTCCTAATTCCTATGGACTTTGAAGACGTCCAAGATGCAGAATGTGCAAGGTAAACTAGAGTGCAGTGGGGAGGGGGAGCCTTCTCTGGCCTTAAAAATATGCTCTGTTCTATCAAATCAACACAATGTTATTTCAAACTGACATTTCTCCTCATGTTCTGGTTGAAGCTGTGTTGTAGAACTCTACTGCTGTAAATGGGGATGACCATCGGCCATGGATGTTAATTTTTAAAGTTTCCTATCCTAGGTTTCTTAGGGACTCCACATGCACCAAGACTCCCAAAGGCTTCCTCAAGCTGAAAAAGATTCATAGGGAGACAAGGAATCTGGGATGGTGGCACATAAAGCATTAAATTAGAGACTGACATCTGTGGCAGGTGACCTCATTTCCTGCTCTGCTCACTGGGTTTCCTTCCCATGAAGTAAGGATTTTGGCAAGTGGATATTAGTTATAAAAAGTCAGCTACTGATGGTCAAATTAAATGAAGTAGACATTTTACCTACCTGATATCTTGTGGCCATCATTTCTAGTCCTTCTATTTTGGAGTCTTGCAAAACTGAATAGGTTGTGATGGTATCAAAGATTTTCATAATCTTCATTAGGCGGCGATGAAAAGTTTCAAACTTTCCAAAAATGTACATCTCACTAAAATCAAACTGACGTTCAGATGGACTCTGTTCCAGTTTTTGTTTGGTCTTGTGAAAACAGTTTTGATATTCCTTAAGAATATAAGCCAAGATTTAGACTTTTGGAAATGCACATACGTACTAACTTATTCACTTCACTCAAGTCACTGTTTTTCTTCATGTTATCTTCCCTCTCCTGCATCCTCACACTTTCTGAAACAGGGCTAGCCTAAAACACTGAACTGCCTGTCAAAGCATAAAATGGTGCTCCCCATTGCACATTGAAAAACCAGCTGCAATACCAATTGAATGTTGCTTTGACCCTAACAAAGGGACAGAATTCTCCATCAGTAGGCTAGATTAAGGAGGTCAGTCAAGCCACGTTACTTCATCCGCAAATAGTGGCTGGGTTCACCCAGGAGCATAGCTATCCCCTGGTGTTTTCTAGCCAATGCCATGGTCACACTCCACCTCTGGGCCTAGCCTGGTTCTTGAACACAAGAGTTTTTGGATTCATATTTATTTCTGCTTTTATGTTACACCAAGATAGAAAGCCTACCTGTTTAAGTCTTATTGCTGCTTGTATTTTTTCCAGGACTATATCTTGGGGCTGATCCCAAATTGTGCTGGTATTGTTATTGGTGATGTAAGCCTTACAAGCAGTTATCATTTGATTTGTGACCTACAAGTAAAGAACAGGCCTCATTTCAATAAAGGATGATCTCCAATTTCTTAAATCCTGTTTACCAATTAAAATAACCCAGAAGAAAAGCAGTCCAGCTCTGTCTCTTGAGTGTTTTGAAACCAACTTCTCCCTAGTAGCCAAAGTAGGCTTGCGTTCTCTTGTAGCTTTAATGATATGTTGTCTTTTAATGCTGTAAGAAGTCCCTCAATTTCTTGTTCTCAATACTTGAACATATCTGAATTGTACTGGACTATATATTGTCCCTCATTACTGCAAGCCGCCTTGGGTCCTTTTCCAAGGAGAAAGGTGGGGTAAAAATATTCTAAAATAAAATAAATAATAAATAAGTTGAAAGAGTTTCAAGTTAAGTCCATGAAGAAAGAAAGGTCGTTGATCAGATTCCTTTTCTACAGCTTGTCATCAACTGATTCCCTCCTTGTGACTAATTTATTCGCCTTCCCCAGCCCACCCTATCCTCCAACTTCTTGGGAAAATGTGAAAACAAGAGATTTCTGAAGGAAAACAATGGGGAAGCCAATACTGTAATTTGCAAAATGGAGGAGGTGAAGAAGAAACATACCTTGGCACCATATGGTGACAAATACATCTCAGAAAGAGACAGGTATGCAACTTGGAAGTTCATGCTGGCTCATATGCGCAGCACTACACTTTCTCTTCACCTGCCTCCCTGGCTGGATCCCCCACTCATCAGTCAGAGCAGACTCCTCTCCTTCTCCTCGGCTTTTTGACCAGTCTTAGCCAGGAGCAGAGGCTTCCCTGTCCCATTCCTTGGCTGATGACCCACTCAGACAAAGAGGCAGGACAGGCAAACCTATGCTCCTGCCAGGGACTGGTTGAACAGCTGAAGAGGAGGAGGAGATCAGCACACTTCAACTCGTGAGAGGGTCATTGGAGGGGGAGAAGGGGGAAGAGAACGTGCAGCAAGCCTGGTGCAGTGCATACTAACAGGCACAAACTTCTGAACTGAGGTTCATGCCCATCTCTAAATCTCAAAGCAAGTTGAAAGTCAGGTCTCTGACTTTTGCCTACAGATCGAATTTCAAAACCACACAGAACATTGTTTTTGCAGCTCAGAGAGCAGTTCTAAAAGGAAGGTGCTGTGACAATGGAACACTCTAAAAACAGAGCCTTCAATCTATCTCAAGCCCTGACAGGTTCTCCTCATTATGACAGAAGTAACAATGGAGTTGGCTTCTGTTCTTTTTGTAATGGGTAGGGTTAGCAGGGAGGGTGTCCTTCTTACAAACACATTCATCTGTAGACCATCCCCGTGATGGTCTAAATATTCCCAATGTGAGAGGGCATAGTTAAGGGCTGTAAGAACTTGGGTACATGTCCTCTTGACCACCTTCCTGGAGAGAGCCACTGCTGGACCCTGGAGAACATTTTTCATAACTGTATCTGTTTCTTCAGTGCTGGAGCACAACTCAGGAAGCTGATTTTGAGCATTCTGTGGCCTCAAGATTTCTTATCGTAACTTTAGGTTTAGAAGAGGTAGAAAATAAAACATAAAAATAAAGACAAAACATGGCAGCCTCAAGACTAACTGCTATAGTTTAATATGTTATGAAAAAGTAAGAGGAAGTGGACTTGTCCGCACAAGTTCCCATTAAAATATAGCAGTTAGTCTTTAAGGTGCCACAAATTTTGTCTTCTTTATATTTTATTTTATTTTTGGTTTTGCTTAATATGTCTTACCTTTCTACTCTGAGTCATTTATTTTCAATTTTGAGAATTAATACTCACTATAAAAATAAGCCATATTTATCCAATCATATGCAATACTGTATATTTTTAGTTGCTTTCCAAGAAATGTCAGTAAAACAGGAGAAATTCAGAATAGTTGCCAATGTTCCTACCTTCACAAACAAGGATGTTATCTTCTCTGAAGTATTGTAGTAGCGTGAGATGCTGTGGATCATCTTGATAGCATGTATAAGGCCTGGAATAGCATCCAACATGGCCACCTGAAATGCCAAAAAGATTATCGCCACTAATTCTCCACTAATTTAAACCTGTAATGTATGCCAGCCTTCTCTATCCTTGTAACCTCAATTATACTGGTGGGGGTGATTTGAACTATTGTCTAACACATCTTGAGGGCATCTGCTTGGGAAAGGCAGCTTTACCCTATACTAAGTGAATTTAATGGCAACATTCCAAAATCACAACTGGGAAAAAATCTGTTCATGTGATGTTCTACTTGCATCTATCATAAATTACAGTCCTTGTTATTGGTTTGTAATTGTGCACTTTTATTGCTACACTAAAGTATATTTTATGCAAAGAGATAATTATTCATACTTACAGGATCGCAGTTGTATAGAGGATCACAGCATTTCTCAAGGGTGTACAGATATTTCACATTGTCTTTAGCTTCATTGGCTGCATCAGTAATCCGAGCATCTAACTCTCGCCAGTTCTTTAAAAATTAAAATGAAAGCAGTTACAATTGATTTAAAGGATATGTGTGGTGGTGCACATGAGGTATTTAGGAAGAGGTTTTTTCCCTTGGGCAGTAGCAAATTAAACCACCATACCCAGTACCACCTAGAAGAGACACTGACAGAGGATGAGGAACAACCAGTGACTGCATCAGATCCTTCTGGAGTAGAATGAAATGTTGAGGCTCAGAAACTTCCATTGGCTCTGCATTACTGGCCTTCTCTAAAGAGCATTAGCTGGGTAGGGTTAGTGCTGTGAGCTCAACCCCAGCCCTGGACTGGAGAATCAGTCAGAGGAAGTGTGGCTCAGCTGAGGATAGTGAGCAAGAGGTTGCTAATCAAAACAACTAAGCCCTCCTATGAGCAGTTGGGGTAGGAGGTACAAGACACCCCACCTGGTGGTGCATCCTATTTCCTTGCCCTAATAAAGGCAAGTTTCATCACCAAAGAAAGTCTGGAGTCTGCAGAAGCTATGATGGAGGAGACCTGGTCTGCCACACCTTCACACCCCAATAGCAATATAGCAGCAATGGGCAAAATCCTGTTGGTGTCAATTTATGTCTGCATAACCTGGACCAGGCACTGGGAATATTTAATTTAAATTCATGGGAAGCTACTTATCTCCACTACCACCCTTTGGGTTCTGAGGCTCCCTACGACTCTCTCTTACCTGGGGAAGCCTTTCAAAGCCTAAGAATTCCCACCAGATCAACACTGGAGGTTCCAACTGATCTCCAAAGTCTGGGTTACACAGGGCTAAAATTATGCCAAGAGGATTTTGATCAACATACAGTTAACCTAGCCACTAATTGTCATAGATCTGTTTGTATTTCAGAATTGTACAGTAAACTCTGCCATATATTTCACTCCAACAGCTAGACACCAAGTTTTCTGCTCCATGTTCTGGCCATAGGTTGAAGCCTTTGTTTTCTGAAAGTTATGACTTCTGGTGTTCCTTTTTTTGTTCAAACTGCTGTATAACAGTGATATGTGCTCTCTATATTTAGAAATGCTCCAAACACCTGGAATATTGTACATGTCACTGAAAGTGGTTATGTGAGCTTGCTGGGTCTTGTACACACTACTAGATATAAGTATTTTTTTTTTGGAACATAACATTTGTTTTCAGCCTTATGCCAACATGCCCACCTTTAGAAGCTTTGATTTAGCAACGGTCAGCACTCCAAGCACAGCCTTCACATCTGATGTCTTGAGTTGGTCCAGTAAGTAGTTAAATTTGGACAGTCGCTTCTTCCAGTGATCCAGCTCTGCTCGTGGTCCAAGGTCATCTGCTTCCTTTCGCAGCTGGTTATTCTCAGCAATCACCTGCAGGTCACAGAGAAGCTGATTATCCAGCAATGCAGCCAGTATTCTTTAACAATCCAAGGATAGAAATATGGCTTCCCCCATCCCTCACCATTTCTGGCTAGTACTATTGGAGTTATTGTTCAACAACACATAAAGGATCTATTTTCTAAACTCCACATAGACTGAAAAACAGTGGTCCCACAATGAGTGCATGGCATGTTTAGCAGTGGTAGTGACTGGCAATTCTCCTTCCCATAGGTCCATGTGGTGTGTGTGGTCCTATGCTTTAGTGCCTGAAAACTGAGTTAGTTCTCCAAGTGGAATGGACAGAAGAGGTTTTCATTCTGGTCCATCTGGAAGGTACGCAAGCAGCCTACACCTGGCTCTGGGCAGTCAGTCTGCCTGCATATCCTCCCATCCACCCTCCCTTGGTTCAGATTTGTTTGTGGTGGTATGTGTATGGTAGTTGTTAGTTCCTTTGTCAAAGAAGCATCAGGCATGAGGATGAAGCCAGTACTGTATAAGGCAGAATGTGCATGTGAATACATGGCTCTCCCCAGGTGGCTTCTAGTTTATGGGGTAGGGGGCGGAGGGATAATGTGCATGCCCAGGGCAGTGTGCATGCTCAGTTGTTGCACATTTTCCACTTTCAATCATCAGTTGAAGGCCACACAATGGGTATGTGTCCACATGGTCAACCCTTCCATACTATCTGGAAGTTAAGTCATGGCAACTGGACTTCTTTTCTTGTGAGATTGAATTGTTTTGCTACTCATCCAAACAGCTTCATCAATCTGCTTGAATGAGTAGTGAAACATTTTGATCTCACAAGAAAAGAAGTCCATCTGCCATGACTCAGCTTCCAGATAACCTCACCTGGATGACTGAGAATCTTCACAGACACCTCCTCCATGCTAGCTCCAGGGCTATTGGCAGCTGTGATCAATAAAGTTGTCACCAGTTTTGTTCCAAATAAGTTCTGATCGATACAGATACTTTCTATGTCCACTCCTCTGTACTATCCATCACTATACTATTCTAATGGGCTTTGCAGCATTGTCATTTGAATCTCTCTCTCATTTTTTTTTCTAATATACCTACACAAACATACATAGAACAGTTGCTTTTAGAAGAACACACTGCCTGAAGGACCAAGCATACACTTTCTATATTAGGTCCATGATGTTGTGAGGTAAAGAGAGGCATGCCTTCCCTGTCGTTGTTGTTGTTGGTTTTAAGAATTTATTATAACAACTACCACTGTTTTGTAGCACTAAGAGGAACTTTCTGAGACAGAATGACTACGGGTCTTTGGCAATTCTTTATTTCTATGTTCAGTGCCACACTCACCTGTTCAATTTGTTTAATCCATGCTTTCATGCAGGCTTCTATTCGTTCCAGGTTTTCTGTACTATTTGCTGCGACCACATAGTCTGCGGGGCCTTTAAGGGTTTTCAAATCATAGGTTTCACAATCCTTCAGAGTCACCTAAATGATATGTTTCAAGCCAGTCATTTTTCCGCTTATATTTTCAACACATTAATTGCATCAGAAATTATAGCTATGTATAGGCTAAGTGTGTTCCAACTCCCATAAACTCTGTCTGCTGAGAAGACTGCCTGAATGAGGGACAGGCAAGATGCCTGTCACTGACATATCTATTTGTAGCTGTGTTTGCTGCTGCCATATTCCGAATTCAATAATTCGGATTGGTCATAAGATGTGCACCATTCCCACTGCTCCATTCAATCAGAGATCATGGCCAAACAGTATGGTCTCTGAGATGATACCCATCAATGGAAAGGCTGATGCTGACCTGCAGGTGAGCTATTACTTTTGCCTTCTAGGTGCTTAAATGTTCTCACTGTAATTAAGGAGAACGAGATGGACAATACCAGAAGTACATGATCTCGGCTCCACTTATTGTTGGCTGCCACTCAGCCTACCCTTGGATTTGGATCTGCCTACCATATGAAGTCTGTTGCTGGCCATTAACTCGGGCGGCTGGTCGGCCGCTGGCGATTTGTGCCGTTACTATCTTGGGCGGCTGGTCGGCAGGTCGGCCGCCGGCGAACTGGTCTCGGGCGGCAGGGCGGCCGTCGGCGAACTGGTTTCGGGCGGCAGGTCGGCCGCCGGCGCACCGCTGTCATCTGTTGCCCA
>JAHTLZ010000204.1:87071256-87090916 GCA_023846285.1 Phrynocephalus versicolor | reverse complement strand
AAATAAATGTATACAAATATATATCAAATGCATATTTTAAGGTGGACTTATAAACAATGATAATCATGATGCTATAAAATAGTTCTAGAATTTCCCTTTCAATTTGTTTGTTATAATGTATTTACATAGCCAGTGAGGTCCAGTGATTAAGGAGCTGGTCCAGGCCTCAGAAGACCAATACTGACATTCCAATTAAACCATAAAATGCACTGCATGCCTCACCAACATCATAGAAAACACTGAGAGGATGAAATGGGGAAGAGAGCAACATATGTTGCCTGGAGCTCATTGAGGGAGAGGCAGAAATAGAAATGTAATAAATAACTGAATGCATAAATTATTGTTTCCTCTGAAAACTGATGATTCAGCAGTCTTTCAGGTGCTGGTCTGAAAGAAGATAAACATGGGTTCAAGTGACCACGAGGGCAATCATGATTTAGGAAGATGTACTCCTACTGCGCTTTTAGAGTCATTTGCCCTCAGTGGTCCAACCAGATCTGATTGTGAGGTTAGGATATCTCATGTGAATAGGGTTGTCCCTTTAAAGGAACATGGCAATTGCTGTACCCACCAAATGCTGCAGCATTAATCCATTTCTGCAACCAGATGGATTCTGGCAACTGGAAGAACATACACATACAAGATACCTGATTTCCTTCAAGGATGGCATCTTCCACTTCAGCTTTCTCTAGGTCCACGCAGGAAGCTAGGATGGACAGTATATAATCATGTCTCCCATCTAGGTGGGCTCGTTTGGCCTCTTTCTCCTCTTTTAGTTTTTGCTGTGGAGATGAAGCCCTTCATTATTAACGAGTAGAGAACAACATTTCTGTTCAGTGACTACATTAGAATGTTGCGAAACGCCTGTATTGTGAAATACATGAATCACCCAGGCAGAAAAGTTCATGAATTCACCTTGCAAAGGGATCTAATCCAACTCAGCCGCTAAATGGCAGGTAAGATTATGGGGAAAGGAGACAGCATGGGGAAATCTGGATATTGACTGGATAAGGCTGCAGTCCTGTGCATGTCCATTCAAATTCATTCCATGGGACTGACTTCAAAGTAAACATAAATCGGATTGGGCTGTAAAGCTGTGAAGAGAAATAAGACTTTGGGCATAAAATGCCAAATTCTGTGAATAATATTGCATGTTTTTCAGTCTGGTCGTTTTCACATTTCCTGAATTCAAGTGTGAGCATATTATGCATCTATGTTTCCAAATGATCAGGTTCCGATATCATCACCATCTTGGAACTGGAGTCCAACCCCTATCTAACTGGCACAGGATCAGGATCCCGTAAGGATCAGATTCAGATATAAATTGCTGTCATCTCCAGAAATCCTCAGGAACTCCTTTCACCAACCATATCTTAATATTGTTTGTTTGTTTGTTTGTTTGTTTGTTCAATTTATGTACTACCCATCTGGCGATGAGGCCACTCTGGGTGCTTTACAACAATTCAGTATGAAACACCCAAAACTATATATATAGTGAAAATAATACAACTTAATAGCACATACTAAAACATAATTAAATCAATACTTAAATCGATAAATCAATAACATCACTCATAAAGTCAAAGATCGAAAGTAAGTAAAGTCAAAGATCGAGAGTAAGTTAAAAGCAAGTAGGGATGGATAGTAGTTGTTAGTCCAACAGTGATGGGGCCTGGCAGATCTCCAAGGGGAGCTGGTTCCAAAGTCTTGGAGCCGCTACAGAGAAAGCCCAGTTCCTTGTTACCATCCTATGGGTTTCTCTCGGAGTAAGTACCCTCAGATGTCCAGCTTGTGAGGAGCAAGTGTTATCCTTACAATGTTGTTTGATCAGAACACCAGAGGTATCTGGCAACCTCCTTCAAAACATACTTTAAATATGAACATTTTCTAAAATAGATATCCGTTTCATAAATGCTGAAAAATTAGAATTGAGAAAAATCCCGTTGAGGGTTGCTAATTCCCAGGAACTGCTACCTACTATGGCCAAGGATAGCCATGCTGGCTAAGCATCTAATAGTTGTAGTCTGAACAACTAACTTCTACACTCTAGAAAACCTCTCCACTATGTTTCAGCACATTATGAACATATTTTTCTTGTTACCGTTAGAAACTTACAAAACTCTTTGTAGAGTACATAAAAGCGGAAGAATACATGTCCATGGGAATATGGATCAATTTTTTTCTGCCTTCTATGCAAACACATTGTCAAATACAGTAGATGAGTCCTAAATAGAGACCACCATGGTGGGTATCTGTATTTCTATTGTGAAGCAAAAAACTAATCTTAACAGGAGTTCAAAACTCTAAAATATGATCTATTCCCTCAGTGTGTTGCCAAGGCAGAAATATCTAAGGGAAAAGTTAGTGAACTGTCTCCACAATGCCTCCATCCCCTACCTGGGTAAATAATCTGTGGTACACATTGCAACGTGTCCTGACACAATTGTGATTGTGATGCAATAGCCTGTGGTGTCCAGCAGCTTATCCATCTTCCCAGGCCACTGACAGAAAAATTAAACTAGCCTGCATAGCAAATCCCACCACACGTGGCTTTGTCTCAATAGACAGAAGTACTACAGTGTGCTTGGCCGAACACACATCTGGTACATAAGAAGAGCCATGCTGGATCAAGCCAAAAGCCCATCTAGTTCAGCTTCCTGTATGTCACAGTGGCCCCACCAAATGTATCCGGGAGCGCACAATATTAGATATCTGTCTCCTGATACCATTCCCCTCCATCTGGCCTTAGAAGAACCCTGGTTTCAAACCTGGAGATTACACATCTCCGTCATGGTTTGTAACTTGTGATGGACTTTTCCACCAGGAATCTGTCCCATCCACTTTTGAAGGCATCCAGGCCATATGCCATCGCCACATCCTGTGGCAGGGAGTTCCACAGACTAACAACACGCTGGGTTAAAAAAAAATTCTTTTGTCTGTCCTCACTCTCCGAACCCTCAGTTTGAGTGGATGTCCCCTAGTTTTGTTTTTTGTGAGAGGGAGAAGAGTGTCCCTCTATCCACTTTACTCATGCCCTGCATTATTTTGTAGTTTCGTTCATTAGTTTCTTTCACTGGTGAGTGAAAGAAACACCTGGTGAGAGTGAGAGAACTAGAATGAGAAAAGTAGAATGAAGGAAAGGAGGCTTACAGGGGGCTTGCAGGTGGTTCCTGCACTGCAACACAAAGTAGGGGAAACAGCAGGCCTGGGAAATCACGTGGGCCTCTCCAAATCATTAGACTGCAACTGCCATCAGCCCTAGCCAGCATCATCAGTAATAAGGGATAATGGCAGCTGGAGTGCAATAAACTCTAGGGTTACATGATTTGTGCTGTTTTTTCTTAGTTGTTAAAGGCCCAGGACAAGTATTTTTAAAAAAAAAAAAAACAACTCAGTCTTGATATTTGAATAGCTCAAAAATAGCATAAAAACTGGGCCTAAACTCTCATTCCCAAATGGTGTATCATTTGGCTTTTCAGGCACTTCTCACCATGGGGTTGGGAAACAGAGCCAGCTATTTGATAAAATCAGCCTGAAAGGCAGAGAGATCTCCTTTCATGGGGCCTGCCAGTTGCTTTCGCCAGCCGCTGGGAAGGCTGCTAAGCAACAGGTTACCCAAGCTGCAGCAAACAAAACATTGCTGAAGGGTCATCCTGGTGTCAGGTCTCAAGTGATTGCTTTCACCTGAGGCCAATGTGTGTGGTTACAAAAAGTGGTTGGTGTGTCCCTGGGTTGGGTTGCTGGAGAAGAAAGGAAGGAAACTGGGGAATTAGCACAGCTTCTTCAGATGCCCAGACAGCGGCTTCCACGATTTTCCAGGTTGCTCTGTAATTAATCAAACTTTATCTGAGTTCTGGGTGCTGCAGTTTGAGCAGAATGGAAGCAAATCTGAACCAGTGCAGAGGTGTGCGAGAGACAGGTTGGGTGGTGTGGGAAAGAAAGGTTGTGAAGAAAGGTTGAAGGGACTGGTGATGCATAGCCCAGTGCAGAAAAGATGGTGAGAGGCCATAATACCTCTTTTTGAATGTCTCAAAGGCTGTCACCAGAACCGGATTAATCATTAGTCAGGGTTGGATAGAAGCCTGAAGTGGCAAGATCCAAGGGGCAGTGAATTATGCAATTTACAGAGCAAGAGCCCCTCGTGGTGTTATCTTCATTCCCGTCTCCCATGGCTCCCCTACTCATGCTCATCCCCCCTCCCCTTTAGTTCTGAGGCTTGACCCTACTGCTGGTGTCTCCTTCCCTCTTCCATCTGGCCCTTTCTCCCTCTGTGTAACGATTAAGCAGACCAGGTCGACGGTGACTCGGTATAGGCAGGAAGAGACTTGGGATGAGGACATAGGATGCATCGGGGAGATGCACGTGTCAGAGAATGAGACAGATACACAAGCAATATAAGGCACTTTGGGCTTGTCTGCAGGATGCAACAGAAGTAATAAAGAAGAGGCCACACCAGGGTTTTTAGCGGTGGTTCTCCATTAAGCAATTAAAAGTATCCTTTTGGCCTAACACAGGCTTTCCTTGCCTCCACACATGTTTCAGCATGCTTTGTTTTGTGACTGGTCGTCAGGTGGTAGGTATGCTTAATTTGCATGTCTGATTGCCATGGCACTTTCTTTGGGGGCCTCATGTTGTGGAAGGAACCACAGGCTTATCTTGGGGCATAAACATTTCTTTTAACTTCTAACTTGACCCTCAGAGGAATAGGCAGGTTCTCCTTTCACTCTAACTCTTCAAGTAATGCCTGGACATCCATCATTTGGGATAATGATCCGATTCTGCATTTCTTGCCTAGAACAGGGAGTTGGACTAACTGGCCTACAACTCACCCTTCAGTTCTGTGATTCTAGGAAGCCCAGAAGCAGCACATAAAGGCAACTGACCTCACTGCTTATTTTTCTCCATCACCTGGATGCAGAAGTATGCAATCTCTTTCCACTTAACTGCTGTATCTAATAGGCATTGATAGCTTTATTCCAATGTATCCATCTAACTTTTCAATAATAAAACATGGTGGGTTAGGATTTTTTTAATTTAATTTTTTTTTCAGGGAAAAACATTTACTGTACTTTTCAAACAGCTATTTCCATCATATTCTACAAACTTTGTTGCCCTTCCTCTTTATCCCCCCTCCCCTCCCAGCAAGCAATATTTTCAATTCTACCTCATATTATACAATATCAAAGCATGGTGGAAAAAGATTATTAGCCCATTTCTCATTCTCAGGCTTTCCCTTTCACCATTCTATATACTTTCCCCACTCCTTCAACACCAAAAAAAAGATAGTGAGAGGAAAAGCTCATCCACCACATCCTATATAACACTCCAAGTTCAAATCACAAATCAATATATATGATATAATAAAGATGCCATAAATAGATACATTCATCATCTAGAGTACATATTTGAATATCAGCCTTCATATCTAAATATCTCCACAGTAAGAAAGATGGAGTAGAAATTAATTAATTAATTAAGAAGCAGTCATATATGACACCTTTTATCATGCACAATGAATAAATGAGCAACCCATAATGGAGGAAAGGTTTGTTCACGAAGCTATAATCAAAATGGAGTATTGTGAATAACCTGTCACTTTTCTCAAAATGGAAGAACCTTGCCTTAAGAAGACTTCACCATAAACGGACATCCTCCTGGTGAAAAAGAGGGAGCGTGTTTGCTTTCCAACTTGTATAACCCAGTTGCGTTACATATACAATTAAATGTAAGTGCATCCTGCCAACAAAGTCAATTCTAAGCAATGTTGTGTTTCTTCGTTTATGTGGTTGGTTCTCCCATATGTTGTTTCCAACAAATTGGAATGGTTTTAGTCATCATTTTAACTATGTGTTGTCTTACATTCTGCTTATCAAAAGGAACACTCATAGTTTTAATTAACTAGCTTCCTTAGTTGCTTGTTTTAGAAGATCACAGAAGGACAAGCTTTAACTAAAACGGAGATGGGACTCGTGGTTCTCTTTAGAACCTCTCCAAGTATTCAACAACCCCCTCAATGCAATAATTTGATTCCTCTTCCCACCTCTTACCTTTAAAACTCTGCCAATACTTTGTTTCCAAAGTTGCCGCCTTCCGAGTTTGAACATTTTACTAGCTGAATTTTTGCATCTGCAACCAAGTGCTTATTCTGAGCCCTGGCTTTGTTGCTGTAAATCCTTAGTCAAAATCTTTGGTGTGCCAGAATTGTTTGAAAAAACCAGCACCTTGAAATTTTGAATTTCCTCTAAAAACTATGACTAGAGACTGATCCACCAGCAGAAGCCACCTAATGCTGTAGAACACAGGAGTTTGTGATATGCAAACAAAACGAACAGAGCTTCGGTGTTGTTATGGTAGTGTTGACTTATGAAACTACTGTGTCAGATTTGCATATCTGACTTAGCAGTGTTCTAGTGCCCCATTTAGGCATAACAGATACTGGGTTTTGTTTGTTCTTTGGATTTTCATTGAATACTATTTTCCTGTGCCTGGCAAATTCTGTTATTTGCTGTCAAAACCTGTTCAACTTGACACTATCCAAGATATAATTTGGTATCTAACTTCGAGCTGAAGCTTGAATAACTTGCATTATTTGACTACAACTCCAAGAATTCCCCACCTAATATGGCCTGTTGCTATGCTGGGTAGGAAATTCTGGGAACAGCCTCCAAAAGTGACTTTTATAAGAACTACTTGGACCTCCCTGTGGATTTCCCCTTCAGAAATCCATGTTGATATCTCCACCAGGATCAGCATTAGAATCTTAACCTCCTCCTCCTCCTCCTCCTCCTCCTTGTTTTCCCACAGATACTAGGTCTGTTTTTTGCAGCTTGAAATACCATTTTGCCCAATATACTGCATCTGTCACAGGCCAAAAATTTGATTGTCCTGCCATCTCTTTTTTGATTGCCCACGTGGCTGCTGGCCATCAATTTTCAGATGGTACACAGTTTGGGTGATGGTGGAAGGCGCTGTTCTAAGGATTTGTCCAAACCAGCAGAGCCAGCTTTCTCTCAGCTTCTCTTTTGTTGACACTACACCTTGTGGCTGTTAGGTAGAACCATTTGTGACATGGTCAAGTAGGGAGATGCCTGATATCCAATGGAGCACGCACGTTTCCATGTTATGGAAATGGCTCTCTGTGTCCACTGTGGCTGCCCAGCACTCTGTGCCATACAATGCAACAGGGCAGACAATCATCATGGATTTGAGATGGGGTGGCATCCATCTGTTGCAAAGCATACCAGTGAGTTCGCACTACTGCAACCAGGCCACATTCACCTTGTTTGCACATCACCACTGATGCCACCGTTGCCTTGGCAATGGGAGCCAAGATACTGGAAGATACACAGCTTCTTGAGGTTTTCTCTATTTATTTGGAGTGTTCCATGAGTTGTAGCCATCTCTAGATTTTCCATTTTCTTTTTGTTTACGTGGAGTCCAAAGTGGTTGAGGAGGTCATTCCATAGCTGAACTTGCCCTTGCAGTTCCTTCACAGTGGTAGTAGCAAGCATGACATCATCAGCACAGAGCATGATGCAGCGAGCTATTCATGACTCGTACTGCTAATGGAATAGATTAGGATTTGAATCATTTCAACTATGCAAGTATTTTATTAGACAATTTCGGTATAAACCTTGACCGCTGTAGGACATCCTGAAATCTAATACAGTACCAATAATGCGTACAGTGACAAACGCCATACTATGGGAATACCAGTTGCTCCCCTCCTTCTTCGTGAGCTCCACGGACATTTGACTCACTGTTGTTGGAAGACAGGATACTTCTTGGATCCTCCCCAAGACCACTTAGTAGTGGGGAGGCTAAAACTTTTTGTAAATAAATAAATAAAATCCATGAACCTGGCTCTGATCCATTTTCTAGGTAGTCTTCGTTATTACTGACAAGCTCATTCATATCCTTACTTTTGTGCAAATATTTACTTACTCACCCACTCACTCCTTCCCCCTATTAATTGGTTCTCTAGAAGTGGATTGCTTCCTTAATGTATTGTTTCTGCTACCCAATCAACCATGTAGGTATTTGATGCTGTTGTCACATGCTGTGGTTTTTGTGTATGATGTGTCATTAAACCTTAGAAAATTCTGTCCCCGCCCAGTCCCAGATACTGTGGGGGCTCACTGTCACAACACAAAGGTGCTTCTTTATGCTTCCACAATATGTGTTACTATGTGCCACGTCCAGCCTGTAGGAGGACCCTGTGAATGAGGGGCCTCCAATATGTCCTGCCTTCAACAGCTCTGCTCAGCTCTTGTAAGCAATAGCCTGTGACTTCCTTCAGGGATCAGTCCATCTCATATTTCGGGCTTTCTCTTTTCCTGTTGCCTTCTTCCCCACCATTATTGTCTTTTTCAGACAATCTTGCCTTCTCATGAGGTGCACAAAGTAGGGCAGCGTCAATTTCATCATTGTTTCCTCCAGAGATAGCTCAGGCTTGGTATGATCTCGAGAGCCTGCTGGCAGTCCAGTGTACCCTAGCTCTCCTCAAGCACATCACTGTTCAATACTGTGAAAATTAGTGGTTCTCCTATCTGTGGCCTTTCTGTCTGATGCCACCTCATCCTACTTTTCTTAAAGAACAAATTACATGAAGCCCCAGCATCACAGTTAAAAGTACACATCCCTATTAGACAAAAAGGACATTGGTTCATCCATCCACGCTATTTCCACAGTTCCACAAGTTTTAGAAAAGCTTACTTAAAATCAAGTTTGGTGGTAGATCACCTGAAGCCACTGGGCTTCATTTGCAAGTTGATTGTGCAGACACCAATTTGATGAAGCAGAGGGATAATGCCTTGTGACTTTCCCAATTGTGATGCCAGCTTATCTAGTTCAGGACTTAGTATGTGGTTAATTCAATGCCATCTCTGCATCCCACACTGCTTGCTTGGTTCCCCTTTTGCATGCCACTGTTTTGCCACTCACTTTGCTAGCTGTGGTTTCTGGGAGTTGCAGTCCTAAGGCTGGACATGGCTTGGTGGCACATAGTAACAGATCTTCTGAAAGCGCTGCAGGTTGGGAGCCACTTTCTTAAGCAACTGAAAGGCAGCTATTCCTTGCAGCCACACCAGCTCAACCAATTGTTGGGAGAGGTGACAGGTATCTTCAAGTTACAGTGGACCCTTGTATAACAGACAGCTTGTATAACATAAAATTTGTACAACATACAAAATTTCGGAAATAGGGGGAATTTGCTTAACATAATCGCCTATGGGGAAAATCCATACAACATAAAAATTGGATCACTCCTTTTGTACAACATAAAAAATTTCGGAAATAGGGGGAATTTGCTTAACATAATCGCCTATGGGGAAAATCCATACAACATAAAAATTGGATCACTCCTTTTTCAATGCATTCCTATGGGAATTTGTATAAAGGAAAATTTACTTAACATAATTTCATTTGGAACGAATTAATTCCTTTATACAAGGTACCACTGTACTTGAATAAGCTGTCTATCTCCATTGCTTAGCCAGTAGCTTTGCAAACACGGAAAGGAAAGAACCAATAGCCTGTGAGTTAAGCATACAATTAAATTGGCTCATGCTGTGTAGCACTGAGATAACACTGTGCAAAATGAACAGCTCACAAAAATTAAAATCGTCTTTGGCCTGAAAAAAAACATAGCCAGGAGCAGGTCGCTTTAAAAGGAGTGGGTTTGTTTTGCAGAGCAAAATGTGCAAATTAGGATTGTGGTGCCCTCAAGTGGCAAAAGACATAGCAAGAACTTCTCAGTGTTGCATTTTGTCAACACTAACACAGGGCTGTTGAGGAGAGGAAAGTGTTTAAGGTCATTATTTGTAGCGTCTCAATGATGATGTGAAAACAAGGAAGTTGACAGTCACGTGGCTCGTTTGAAAAGTTCAATGAAGGGGTTAAATGAATGGCTTATCAGATCATTGACATATCACCAACAGGCAAAATTTTCAAGTGCTGCTGGGCGTTTGGCCTCTTGAACTCGTCGTCCAGGCCAGCATTGAAGAATTGGGATGGGGATGTCAGAAGTGTCCCAAAATTATCCTGAGTGCATGTTGAGATTTCAAGAGTCTGTCATTAAGACTTCGGAAAGTTGGGTGGTAAATAAATAAATAAATAAATAAATAAATAAATAAATAAATAAATGTAAAGGATTGGCTTCAGGTGTTGGTGTTGTGAGACCTATGAGATTTCACTTCAGAGAATTTAATGTAACTATCACTTGTTTTTCTGTACCAGGTCTGTAGCCAGAGGAATGAAGGTTACTCTGTGCCTCCTCTGATAAGAGTAATGGCTCAAGGTCTCCATGAAAGGCAACAGGACAGAAACAAGGCAGGACAGAGGAGAGGCAGTGCTGAAACAAGGAGAGAAACACCCATAATTTCTGTCCATGGGCCTTCTTAGTGGCCGCCCCAGCACTTTGGAACACCCTGCCGACAGAGATCAGGCTGGCGGAGTCTCTGCCGGCCTTTAGGAGAGTACTAAAGACCTGGTTCTTTAGGGATAGTTTTGGTGATCACTGAATGCACCATGATACATTGTATGTTGGTTTTGTATTGATTGACCCAGCCTTTTCTTGCCAGATTATGCGTTTGTGGTATGGATGGATGTGATTGTCGGTTTTATTTGTTCCTTTGTTTTGTTACTGGAATTTTATTCGGGGGTTTTCAGATGAGTTGTTTAATGTTTTCCTGCAGGAAAATAGGGTGGTTAATAGGTATAAATATAAATAAAATAAAATAAATAAATAAATTCTGTTACATATGAAATGGCAGGGTGCTTCATCGATATAGTGCCTTCGTGATCATGAACTGATAGATGTTGATCAAATGCAGGAAACTGCAGGCTAAGGAGCAGAAACAGGGTTGCCAAGAACCAGGAAAGAAAGGGGCAACACTTCTAAGTTACACATGGAGCTCAACTCATCTCAACAGAATGAAAGTAGACATCAATAACTTGTTGTAATAATATAGCCTCCCAGTTTCAGGGGAATGCTAGTAGGTAAGAGCAGACTTGATCATGAAACTGATCTTCAACCAACGAAACAGAAGCATCACAGGCCTTCCACATGCCCCACTGACAAGCATTTTGGCTTAAGAAATAAGGGCGAAAGAGTTGCTTTATTTAGTTAGGCACTGGCAAAATGCAAAATATGTCAACAAGCCTAGCTTTAATGGATCAATGTTGGGTAAAAACATGCTTAGTGAGTTGAGGGAGTAAAAGCCTTGCTCAGCTAGTTCTTCCTGAGCTCTTGAAACCATATCTGGGCTGTCTTTGGAGGGCTGAAAGAAAAGAAGAAAAGGCACGCAAGGCAACTCAGCACTCCATAAGTACCACCTCCCTTTGTAGTGTTCCTGTGCCTTGCCCCCCGCCGCCGCCGGGCCCCCCGCCGCCCTTTCACAGGCTATTGACAAGCGCTGTTTCTAATTTTTCTCTTCCACTGCCACCAACTAGTAAGTTAATGCTTTCAGACTGGTTTGAAATTGAATAAAGATAAAATAACTTTATTTATGACAAAATAGAATCAAACTCATATAGGGTAACATGCTTGGGTACAAACAAAGGGAAGAATATAGCTCAAACCCACTCAAGTTTGGTTACTGACAAAGCTGTTCACATGCACAGCCACAGACACTCAACACTTAGTTTTCCTTACCGAGTTCTAAAATCTTCTCTCTTCTCTCTCTAGTCTTTAACTGGCTCTCAGTCAGACCCTATCTACCTTTTCTCAGTAAGTGTAGGTCTCTATCTGACCTTCGCTCAGACAATGTCAGTCCCTGACTGTCCCTATCTGACTAATTCAGTGCTGGGATGAGCCTTAAATCCCCTCAGGCTACTCCCCCAGACTGTCCCATTGATCAACAACCAAACAATCAATGCAGACACTTCTCATGAATTATTCATCGCCCAGGGGTAAACGCCACACCCTTGTCCTTCTGTTTTCACATCAAAGCCATTATCATTTGAAATTGAGGTTCGTTACTCCAGTGTCACAAGGATGGTGGATCTGCCCCAGATTTCAGTCCAAACTTGACAAAAGCTAGCCCGGCTGCTGGCCTCTATTCTCCAGATAAGTGCAGCACCATGGAGACCTCAAGTAAAGTTTGGGCTAAAATCCAGAACAGGGTCACCCTCCCCCCAAAACATCAGCGTTACCAGCCTACACACTTCATTGGTAAAGGTAAAGGTAAAGGTTTCCCCCTGCACATGCATGCTAGTTGTGTCCGACTCTAGGACACAATACGGCTCATCTCCGTATTCAAGCCGAAGAGCCAGTGTATCATCTAATTGCTTGGGCCTATTTTAAACTTGGCTTGGCCACCATACATTCCTCCACCAACATAATTGCAACCTACCCAAGATTGCCTTTAAGAGTTAATGATACAAATTAGTAACTTCCCAATAGAAAATAGGTATTTTAACCATGAGTTTTTTTTTTAAAAAAAATAAGTCCCTCAGCTCAAGATATTTTTCAGTTTGATGGCCAGAGATATGAAAGGATATCCTGGCATAACTGGCAAAATGTTTATCCATTTTGAGTGCTTAAGATATGCAAGCTGTAAGTCTGGTTACATAAATATAACCAAATGATCTATGCCATTCCAGGGGTAATGATTAGAGATGGGCACAACCAGGAAAAAATTTTTTTTTGAGTTATCGTTTTTCGGGACGGGTCCGTTTTGGCTCGTTTCCGTTTTTCGCGAAATTTCGCAAAAATTTGTCGTTTCGTGGTGTCGTTTTTCGTCTGTCGTTATACTGGTTTAGGGGGGGTAGCGGGCTCCTGGAGGCACCTCTGTGGGGTGGGTGCCTCCTCTGGCCCGCTATAAAGGGAAAGCGGGCTCCTGGAGGCACCCACGGGTGCCTCCTATCCTCACCTGCTGCAAAAGGGCATGCATAGCCATATGGATATGCATACCAAGTTGCAGACGCAGCAGACTGGCAGAGGCACCCCTCTTTTGGGGGTGCCTTCCCTGCATCAGTCAGGCCTCGGGGGCATGGTTTGCTGCATGTCACACATGCTGCCGAGCCGAGCCTGCAGGAGTCACCCAGAGCCAGACTGGTGGACTCTCTGCACCCGCTGCGTCTCACTAAGAAGGGAAAGCAACTTGCGTGTAGTTCAATGCAAGTAGATCTGGCTTAGGGTTAAGACGAGTTAGCGCAAGGGCTAGGGTTAGGCTAGTTACGGGTGAGGTTAGGGTGAGTATTGGGGTGCACCTCTGGGTGCCTCTCTGACCCACTTAGAAGGACAGTGTACTGGCATATGGGTTAGGCTTAGGGTTCGGGTTCGGGTTCGGGTTCGGGCTCGGGCTACAGTTAGTGGGCTTTTTATGCCCGATTGGCACATCCCAGAAGTCTCTGTGGTCAACCTGGCCAAGTGGCCATGCGATTGGTGGAATGGCTCCAAAAATTTGCATGGTCACTCCCATGGCCAGCCCATAATTGCGCAGGTGTAAATAAAATAAAATAAAATAAAATCAATGGAGAGAGGACAGAGGAGACATTTTGTTGCAAGAAAAACCCACTGCTACTGTAGAAATTCTGGCAGTAAAAATAGTAATTTCTGCATGTTTCTGTGGTGCTTGTTGGCTTGTGTGTTTTTGTTTTTTGGACCACGATTTAAAAAAAAAAATTGCGGTCGCCGCCCCATTTTTGATCCACCGCCTGCCCCGCACCGCATGGCATGGCGAGACGAGAGCAGCCCAGGAGGACAGGAGAGGGGGGGAGGCCGGGGACCCCCCCCCCCCAGAAACCACCCCTCCTCTGGTAGGTGCCCTCACTCAGGCAGGCATATTTCCGGGAATCGGGGCGGCGGGGGTTTTAAAACTTTTTTTCTGTGCCGCTTGGCATCGCGGGATCGCCGCGATGCCAGGAACGACAACGACAAATCAGACCCAATTTTTCTTTAGTCGGTTCGAGTTCGAGTTCTGGCGGAGTAATTGTTGTTTCCTTTTCCGTTCCGTAACGGAAACGAGTAACGGAAACGGAAACAAGAATTTCGTCAAGTCTTGCCCATCTCTAGTAATGATTGTTCTGCTACTTGGGTATTATGGAAAATATAATCCAAAACAGATTTAGGGCCTGAGGCTTCAGACTTCCTCTGTATATCATTAACCTATCGCCGATATTGACAAAGTGGCAGCTGATTCATACAAGACATAAGAATGCACATTAAAATACAGTACCTGCTATTTATTTTTGATTTTTATATGCTTCATTATCTGAATCATCTTTTTTAAAAAAATAGGCAATTTCTGTTATTTTAGGACTGCAGATGAAGCTGAGGATAATAATCCAGCCACAGCCAATTAGAGAGCTAATTTTCTGTAGTGAGATTTGAACTGCCCATATTCTGGCACCTACTTTGAAGAACCCTACATGAAAGGTTTAAACTACTTGGCCAAGATGCTTCTTTGTATTATAAATGGTTCAGTGTTCATATAAATTGTGTTACAGAGGCTCAAAGGTAAATTGGTCTCATAAAAGATATTAACTTGACTTCTTACCTGTCTGCGGCACAGCACCCAGGCCAGCTAGGATGGTGGGATGTGTAGTTCAAAACTATTGGAGAAAGCATCCTCTCCCCACGGATCTTCAAGTGACAGACTGGGACCCATGGCTGGATCCTATCCTGAACTAAACAGGGTTGCTCTGACAGCACTAACATCACAGCAATATATGGTTAAAGACACCGGGGGTGGGGGAGTGGATTCTATAATATATTTCTGGGTTCCTTCACGGAAAAAGTTGCATGCTGTTGTATGGTCTAGTTCACATGCGCTCATCAGATTTTTCTGGTCTTTGCAGTTCCGTAACTGCACACCCAGCTTACACTCTGAACTGGAATAGTATTTCTGCTTAGTATTTCACTATGAGATAAATCCCCTATTGGGATCATGGTCCATCCTATAAGACTTAATATGAAGAAGGATCCATACCACAGTTTGGAGATGAAGATCCTTATACAACATGCTGTTACTTTTTAGCTTCTTAATTTTGCCACGGAAGCCATCTCATCTTGCAACTGGCAAAGCACTGTCACTTTTGATCAGCAGGTGTTAGCAAGAGGATACATTAAGAATGGCTGGAGAGCTTACTGGTTTAGGGATCTGGAGGCAAAGCCAGTGGCTGTGAATTTGGTTCCCTGCAATGCCTCCTGGACTGGGGCTGGACTTGATGATCTCCGGCCCTCCTGATGTTTTGGACCACAACTCCCAGAATTCCAAGCCTGTGTTTCCAATGATAAAGGAATGTGGGAGTTGTAGTCCAAAACATCTGGAGGGCCGGTTTGAACACGCCATTCTGCGGGATCCCTTCCAGCTCTGCAGATCTAAGATGATGATGAAATCCTGATCAATAGCATAATTTTGTTCCATTTACTCATAAAACCACAAGTGTGCTTTAATTTTACGCATTTTCTTTTTAAAAAAGCACAGGTTATCAAAACAGACGAGGACTTTCTCAGCTCATTCTTCAGATTTCCATGTTTTCAAAGGGGGGGAAACAAGGAAGGTTTACCAGATCCAGAAGGGAACAGAGCTCAAGCTTTGGACAAGTAAATATAAATAGGACATTTGAGCACATCTGGAAGACCCACCCCCTTCCACTAGGGCAGTGGTGGTGAACCTTTGGCACCCCAGATGTTCTGGACCACAACTCCCACAGTCCTTTGCCATTAGCAATCTAGGATCAAAATTCTGGGTGTTGTGGTCCAAAACATCTGGAGTGCTGAAGGTTTGCCACCACTTGCACTAGTAGGCAATCTCAGCCAGCCTCTGTAAAACATTGAACAAAAGAGTGGCCAAAGGGTGGCTTTGGGAGAAATTCAAGTCTCATTTTTGGAAATAAATCACCATTTGCGAATGGAGGTAGTGTGGTATAGTAATATACCATCATTTGGGACAATGACCAAGGAGAATCCAAGTTCAAATGGTCATTGGGTGACTTGGGGTTATCCACACTTTCATCACAGGAATGTTGGGAGGTTAGATAAATGGGGAGGAATTGTGCCCCACATTTTTAAATCTGTGGATGAAAGCCTGGGAATCAATGCATAGGACAGAAGCTAGAAATCTCCTCTCTTAGCTCACAACTGTAACACACAATTCAGCAGCCCCTGCCATTGACCAGGAAGAGGGTAACTATCCGATCTGAGAACAGTAGAATTGGAGCAAAGACAGCAAAAAGATGGAATCAAAATAAAAACACGTGTCTTTTGAACAGGGAGGTAGAATGGACCCTCTATAAAAAAGTTACAAAGTGTTTTTCCCCCTGACTGGCATTGTCACAATATAATGCCCAGGAGTTCTAACATTTCCCGAATGTGTTTGATCTTCCAAAAGCTCCATGCTTGTTTCTTAAGTTTTTGATCAGTGCTTCGTTTTGCTCTTTTATTATTCCTTCTGTCAAATATTTCAGGCATAACAGTTGTGAAAGAAAGAAAGAAAGAAAGAAAGAAAGAAAGAAAGAAAGAAAGAAAGAAAGAAAGAAAGAAAGACTTTATGCAGAAGAGGGGATTTCCATGGCTACAAGCCTTCTCGACCCTCCATGGCAAGCAACAAGAAAGAAAAGAAAAACAGAAAGTTCAGACTCGAGTTGCAGGAGCGAGAAAGCGCTGGTGCCCAAATTCCTGTTCTGTACCCCTTAAGGGCACCGGATCCCTTTTTGATCCTCCGTAGCTGATCGACACGGCAAGAGATTCCGCCCGCCCCCCCCCCCCCCCCCCCCCCCCCCCTCTGTGCTCCGGGGCGCCTCCGACGCTCCCCAGCTAAGGACCAAAGCAAACACCTTCACCTGCAGTTCTTTGATACTCTCCATGGGAGCGACGGGCTGGGTGGGTCTGGCCAGAGGCTGCGGCGGGCGTTGGGCGGAGGGCCGTCTCGGGCGGGCAGCCGCCGCTTGAAGATCCTGCGGCCGGTTCTCCATCTCCCGGGGCGGCCTTTGAGGGGCAAGGTCTCCTCCCCCTCCCCCTCCCCCTCCTCCTTGGGCCGTCCCCTTCTCGGAGGCGCCGCCAACCATCCGGCACCCTCCAGGGGGCCTGTTTGTGGCCGTTTCCATGGCGAGCCTGAATCCTTCGCCGCTTGGCCAGGCGGCTGCGGCGCCTCCTCTTCGGTCGCCCTCCCCCCTGGGGCGGCAGGTTTCCCCGGACTCTGCCCTCGCCCTCCCTTGCCAGGCGCCCGGAGAATCCGTAGCCATCAAATGGCGACAGGAGGGCATCAATTGCGGGAAGGTTCCTCTCCTTTGGAGAAGCCAAGCTATGCGCGCTGGAAACTCACTCCTCTGATCCCCAACAACAGTCAGTGATGAAGACTTGCCAGCTTTCTTGATTTAACCCCAAATCTGTCTCCCTGGGGCAGTTGCCTCCATCTACCCAAGGGCAGGACTGGCCTTATCTTTGGACAGGGATGTGTCTGTTGCGGGATGCTTCCTCCTTCCTGTTCTTTCCAAAGGAGCCCAGAGTGTCTTCTAGAGCAGTGGTCCCTAGCCTTGGGTAACCCAGGTGTTCTTGGACTGAATCTACCATAAACCTCACCCAGCAGCAGAGCTGGTGGTGAAGGCTTCTGGGAAATGCAGTCCAATAACACCTGGGCTACTTCAGACTGGGGACCACTGTTTTGGAGCCACAGGGTCCATCCTCAAGGCAAAGCCTGTTGGAATTGCCAGGCATTGCTTGGTGTGATGGAAAGCTCACACAGGACTGAACCATCACATTTCGTTACCTGATCTGAAGCTCATGATCACACTCTTCCCCTATTTTCAGTCACAAAAGGCAGCCAGAATGGAAAACACTCGTGATGGAACAGTATCACCCACCACATCTGAAGCCAGTAGTAGGTGAAGCTTCGGGAAGCAAGTCAACCTACCTGAAACAAGCAGTTTTGTCCTTCAACATCAAGGGCCATGGGGCTTGCACTACTAGGTCTCAGGGCCAACTGACCGTCTTGCAATTAGAAACAGGGCTGATTTAAGTGGTCAACTATGCCTGGTTCTATTCTAATGGCTTTCACAGCTTTTGAAATTGGAGAACGAGGTTTAATGTGCTGCATGTGACATCCTTCTAAACTCTAAAGCAAAGCAGAGGCAAAGTGTGTGGCTTATATAGCACCCCGTGGTGCTTAAAACACTCTCTGGGCTGTTTACAAGTAATTATCCAGGCAACACATTGCCCCTTCAGCAAGCTGGGTACTCATTTTACCAACATCAAAAGGATGGAAGGCTGAGTGAACCTTGAGCCTTCTATCTGGAACCGAAGCCCAGGTCATGAGCACAGTTTTAGTTAAGGCATTTAACCACTGCGCCACAAACCAAGCATACTAGGCACAGTTATGGCTGCAGTACATCAGTTTTAACCAGTGCACTACAGTAGGCTCTTCCGCACCCTCCCTTGGAAAGTTATTAAATGTCTGGACACAGGACTACAATATTCCAGCCAGTGGTGCTGAATCAGGTGTTCCTCTATATCAATCAACATTAGATGCAAATTAATCCTCAGGGAATTCTGGTACATCCTTAGCCTAAACAATAGGAGAAGAAGGGGAAAAGAAATGATGCCGAAGTTCTCATCCTTTCAGAACTTTTAAAAGGTGGTGGGGTTTTTTGTTTTTTTGTTTTTGTTTTATGTTTGTTTTGTTTTTTGGACTACTGATCGCAAAATTCCCAGCCTCTCTGGCCACGTTGGCTTTGGGATTCTGAAAGTGATCGAAACATTAAAACAAATAGTAACAGTTCCAAATTCTGTGCTGTTCCAACAGCCTCAGAGTAATCGATGCACCCAAAATGCTTCAAGCCACACAGATCTGCATGAGGAAGCATTGGGGAATTGTTAAACTCTACCTGATGAGTCCTGGTCCTTAAACAAGCTATGTATTCTCAAAGCCATGAATATGTTTACTCTACTTTCCTAGAGAGAGAAACTGTGTGTTTGTGCATGTGTGTGTGCACATATATGTGTACACTTATGTGTACCTGTGTGAATATACATTTCAAAAATCGATGTTTTCTCAGGCAAAGGTCTCCAGGTTACATACGGTAATTTCTAAACTAGCCACTAGAGGGGGATAGAACTGCCTAGAAAAGAACACTTCATGAAGGAAGTCAAATCCTGATTCAGATCAGAGAAGCATTATTAGTAGCCCTGTCCTGATGTTCTTTCATCAACATGATTTGGGGTGGAACCTGCTATGTTGACTCGACTTCGACATCACCTTCTTTGGAAGACAAGAACTGAGCATATGCAATAAATCTGTATATACCAAAGTCTCTGTATATAAAGGGAACTCATGCTTTTTTCAAAGTTTTCATTTTTCAAGAACTGTATGGATGCAGATTTCTTTTTTAACCTACACATTCATACAGTGAGATGTGGGGAACAGAAAGCCCAATTCTACCCATACACATGCACCTGAAATAATATTAGGAAATACATAATGCAATATATCATATGAGTGTCTAAGCATGGGCATCCCCTCTTTGTGTGTGTATTTATATAAAAAAGAATGACAGTCAGTAGCTATTTGATAATAGATTTACTTCTTCCTTCTGGTTTTCTCCAGCCCAGGTTCAAAAGATATGTTCTCTGTCATTAGAAAGGGAGACAGAGGTGCAGGTTTTAGTCAAATTACATACATACATACATACATACATACATACATACATACATACATAC
>JAHTLZ010000204.1:87051589-87066360 GCA_023846285.1 Phrynocephalus versicolor | reverse complement strand
AATAAATAAATAAATAAATAAATAAATAAATAAATAAATAAATAAATCCCAATAGCAGGAAGATTCTTGGAGTAGAACCTTTCCTCCTCGCTGATTTTGTTTTCATCCAATAAGTTTTTATTTTTGTTTAGTGTGAAAGAAATGTTTGTCGGAAAAATTAGAGTGTAGATGCACAGTGTTCCCCCTCAAAAATCCTGATAGACTATAACATAGTCTTAATAAAACATTGCATCCTGGAAAACAGACCTGAGACCGAGCAGAAATCCAGTGCTTTTCAGGATACCAAAAAACTTTGCAAACAGATTGTATTGGAAAAATAATTTTATATTTAAGCATTCAACTTAGAGAGCTTGTCTTTAGCAAAAAAAAAAAAAAAATTATACATAAAAACATTACCTTGACCAGCAAAATTTCAAATAACCTTACACAGGAACAGTGTGACTGGCTTTAAACAAAGACCAGTAACTTGTGATCCATTTGTGCTACATTTATACAAACTGCAGCCACAATCACCAGCGCCTGCCTGATGCTGCTGCAGCCTCAGAGTTTTTCCCTCGAACCTTAACAGCTGTATGTGTTTTACCCATACACAAACTCTTTGAGTTGCTGTACTCTTCTGAGTAAGGTATGTTTCAATATTTTATTTATGTTTTTATAACTTTGTTCAAGTATAAAAACTTGACAATGTTTAAAAACCTTTTCCCATCACCCACATTCTCTGAACATCCTTGATAGACCACTTCCTGGTCTATTGTGCAAATCAGTACTGAATCTCTAGAGCATTGTGGAACAACAGTGATATTTTAAACATAAATGAGATTCTATTACAATGTCAGCTGTATTAAACAATGTTCCACAAATAGCTGGGCCAGGAGTAAGAAGTAAGAAATAGAACTTACAGCAGCTTATGATAACCATGACAAGATGTTAACAGCTGAAAGAAATTTCCTTCTTTTACTGTTGTCATCATTATCTTCTTGGCATTCTTTATGACAGGGATGGGATAGATGGCCCTGCTAATATTGTCGGATTATAGTGCTCATTAGCCTGACCCCACCGATGGAGAAGGATGATGGAATTTGCAGTGCCATGATACTGGAGGGAAGCACATTGTCCCCAAACCACTTTTAAAATCTATAGCAAAACACAAACAAATGAAATTGTAACAACTACCTCCTACATGGAAGTGAGAGACACTGTCATTTTGCCATTGTTCTGGTCATGTAGGGCCTGTATATTTTCTTTGACAGAAAACCACACCCCTCTGCCCTAGATTTATCCCTGTTAAAAGAAACACACATGAAACCTGAGGGTTGATTAAGGAGCACCAAGCCATTGGCATAACCTCCAGAGTGTACTTGTATTTTTGTGTATCTCTACTGGTGTAATCTGGACACCCTGCTTATATGTAACCAAGTTACCTCAGCCATTTCCTGAGCATTGTCTCCAATCATCACCACTCACACACCAGCAGAGTTCAAATGCACCACACGCAAGCAAGCGATGCCAGAAAAGGGAACAGTCATTAACAAACAGCCTAAGGCTACAAACAGAAACCAGGCCTGCTCCTATGCACTTGCAGAAGCAGCTAGTTATTGGAGACGTATTGTTTTGTACCATTCACAAAGCAGGATTGGCTTAAGACTTCTGGATAGCTGAAGCAAAAATGAGATGTCTATTCCAACCCATTCTGTGTACAGAAGCTGATCAGACTGGCCAGTGAAACTTATTTCAACATGGATGATGGGACTGCATCCTTCAGGCAGGGCAGCAGAAGCCACTGACTTCTTTGGAAAACCCAAGACAAGCAGGGAAACAAAACTGGGTCAGTCCTGCAACAGAGGGGAATGGCTGGGGACTCCAGAGCAGTGGTCCCCAACCATGAGCAACCCAGGTGTTCTTGGCCTGCAATTCCCAGAAGCCTTCACCACCAGCTATGCTGGCTGGGATTTCTGGGAATTGCAGTCCAAGAACATCTGAATGACCAAAGGATGGGAACCACTGTTCTAGAGGAACAGTCATGAGCATGGTCTAGCATGCGGCATCTGTCACGTGAGGAAACTGTGTTTGTGATATGGCCAGCTCTTCAGAAAGAGGCCACCTATGGCTGAGTTGAGATTCATGGGGAGGGGAAGGTGTTTCCTTAACAGGCTGCCATGTCACCAGGATAATATTGCTGTTTTAGAAAGAAATGGGCCACTTGAACTAAATGTGGATGATGCAACATGAGCAATGTTATTTTTATATATATATAGCATATGATGTGAACATGTCCAGTCATGTAACAATTCACTTTGTCTTATGAAAAGCCTTTATATTCGTAAGAAGGCCAGTTCCTTTAAATAGTGGCAGGAATGATGTGTTTTAGATAAACCATAGTAACCTTTTTATGTGCAAATAAGTGCAAAACCACTTGTTTTATACATCCGTTTTTTATTTGAGAACTCACATTAAAACAGGATGTGGAGCAGCTGCTGGCTAGCCAGTGTTAGGAGGCTTTCCCTTGGCTTCTGACTGTGCCAAGGTTGGACCAGCGACTCTCCTACTTGATATGCAGTGACAGGGGAGCTGCTGGAACTACACCCCCCTTCCCAGCAAGAACAAGCATCACCAACCATCCAGGGCTGAGCTAACCAGTAAGGCTCCCAGCACTGTCCATTATGCGACACTGTACTTGCCCTAAGACCAGTTCCAGCAGTTCTGTTTTTGCCACAAGGCAAGTGGGTGAAAACTCTGCTGGCCCCAACCAGGGAAGCTTGCCAGCTAGCTGGCAGCAAAAGCCCAGTTTTAAGAAATGTACACGGACACCATTTTTAAACCACATTTGGGTAGCAATGGAAGTCACTATGGATTCCCTTATGTTTGTGAAGATTTTCAGTCATCCTGGTGAGTTTATATTTATTTATTTATTTATTTATTTATTGCACTTATATCCTGCCCATCTTCCCCAAAGGGAACTCTGGGCGGCTTACAGCAATAAAAACAAAAATAAGCAAGGAGCAAAAAAAGGAGGCAAACAATCAAGATGGCGGCAAAACCTGGGGGGGGGGAGAAAAAAAACCAGACTAACAGAGGGAATCTCCAAAAGCCTCTCTGAAGAGGTAGGTCTTCAATGCCTTCTTAAAGGCGGGCAGGGACTCCAACAGGCGCAGCTCACTGGGGAGATGATTCCAGAGAGCAGGGCCCACCACAGAGAAGGCGCGATCTCGGGTTCACGATTTACGCGCCTCTCTGGGAGTGGGCAACCTCAGTGAGCGCGCCTGCGCCAGCCTAGTGGGTCTGGACCCAGCTGTCCTTTGAGAGATACGCTCCGCCAAGTACTCTGGTCCCAAGCCGTGGAGGGCTTTGAAAATCAAAACCAAGACCTTGAACCTGATCCGGAGGACAACGGGGAGCCAATGCAGGTGAGCCAGGACTGGGGTGATGTACTCGTATCTACGGGCACCCACCACCAGCCTGGCCGCCACATTTTGCACCCGCTGTAACCTCCGGACCAGGGACAAGGGCAACCCCACGTATATGGAAGTTGAGTCTTGGCAACTTAGCTTCTTTTTCTTGAGAGAGAGAAACGCTCATCCAAACAGCTTCATCAGTCTGAATAAAGCTAGTTGCAAGTCCTCCATCTGATAGTCTGCTTTGACCTCTTGTCACCCTGGTTTGAAATAGGCTCATAAGATGAACAATGGCCGGAATAAGCTTGTTAGGTAGACAACAGTCAATAGCCTTAAGGTGAACAATGGCCTAAGGTGCTGAAACCCATAAAGTATGCACCGTTAGCTATGGATTCCTTTTGGGTTTTCCACAACATGTAGTTACAGATGATGTTCCTGAAGCTTGCTGAACGCATGGTCAGCACTGTTTGATTCTATGAACTCTTCCATCAAAAAACCATAATACTGGAAAAATAGAACATGCATAATTCAATAGCCAGAACCTCACACCACTTTAGCTATGCATGAGCATCAATTTTACTAAGACACCCACAAACCCAACTAATCCATTGTAATATTTTGTACCTTCCCCTCTTCTTTTATTTTCTTTGTTCCTTTCCTTTCTTTTTGTTTCCTTATTTTTCCTTTCCTTTTTAAAAAGCAAATATTGTATTGTACCAGATTGGCAGTGATGGTGGTTAAGTATTTATGCCCCATGAGAAGTGAGCTGATCAACTTATACATGGGAATCATGCCATTATAACAGATGGGTCTGACTGAAGATATTCAGGAGGTTGTATATGCACAAAATATGGATGATAAAAGCTGAATTATTGCCAGAATTGTCCAAACAGCTGCCTATTCTTAATTTACATATTATGTGGAGAAACACTAACACTTGCTTTCATCAAATGTGGGGAGTATGAGAAATACAATTTCTGTAAAGGATATAACAATCTATCAGTTATGAGACAAAGGTAAGCAACAGTGTGGCATCTTTTTTTTATTTTATGTTTACTGAAATATAAATACTATATATGTATATATGTCTTGTATATTACCGGAGCAAAAATAATAATGCTATCAAGAGTACAGTAATTTAAACACATACAGTATTTGTAGACATGTGTTTTATCTTGCTAGTAATGAATAAAAATAACCCAGTTCTGGAACAAATTTATTGCACCCTTGCCTTCCATCTTTCAACCTCATGTAGGTACTCAATTTTGACATGACTATGGCATATTCTTCCAGTTTATCTTCCTTTTCAGTTGTTTGGGAAGGTGCCAGTGGTCTTCAGGATTCTACAGAGCTTATTCTTGTTTCAGTAATAATAAGTGACATAAATTCCTGATAGCTCTATAGTAAATTTCTTGTATAGAGTAACAGGAATAGTAATTCCAAAACGCCTGTTGGTGTGATCGTTTTATAAGGCCAACTAAAACATTCCCAAAATCTCTGTACTGTATAAGCTTTAAAGAGGGAGGTTAAAAATCTCACGGTACTTACAGGAATGTACTAAACTCCTCTGTAATCGTCACGCACCAAGACATGGCATTTTAGCCACACAGAGTTTGTCTTTGTTGCAGGATGCTTTTACAATTTAGACATATGCAGCATCATCACATATTCAATTGTGAACACTATTACAAAATTCAAGCTACTCGCCTTTTGTTTTGTTTTTGATTGTTATAGAAATAAAAATCTCAGTCAGAAAACAGATCTGAACACATCCAATTATTTTTGCAATTTGGGCACTTTTAATCCCTGCCAACTTATTGCACTGCCTGCACTCCTGCCCCTTTCATGCAAAATCAGCATATAGTACAGGAGATGAGCCATACTGTGGCCATCAGTAGGCTGGGTCAATTATTAACTGGAATTAATTAATTTGGATTCCAGCAGCATACATTCCTTTCTTCTGATTTTATGTTACTATTCTGACTTTTTTGTTTTCTGATGTCGAGGTATCTGTGCAGGAAATTATTCATTCGGCGTATACAAGCACACCACTGATACTGGACATGCTTACACCCTGCACATTCAGCTGTGTTTTTCCTTGGACTGGAAACATTGTTAGAAAGACATTTCCCTTCTTTTTGTATGACCAGAACCTGCAGTTATCCAACAGGACTGAGAGGCAGTGGGTGCAAGACACCCAAAATAACATCTAATGGTTTTTGTTGTGAGGAGACACATACGGCATTCATTGCAATGAAATGTAATACACTGGTGTTATTTCTTTTATTTATTTATTCATATTACATATTTCCCATTTTTTTTATCCAATGAGATTAATGCATTGTATATGGCTCACGGTTTTCTTGTCTTATGTTCATAACCAGTTGGAAACTGAGGGCCTTTTCACACGACCCCTAAGATCCTCTGGCCACTTAAATTCGGACCAGAGATCTTGGGGGTTCGTTGCTCTTCCTGCGTCCCCACCCCTCCGCACTTCCTTGATCCTGTCTGCGTGAGGGGAGGAAGAAAAAAGGGGACAAAAGAATGCAGGCTCACCTCCGTTTGCCGGTCCAAGCCTCCCCATCGTCCTGATTCTTTCTCTTAAAGGGGCGGGAGGCAAAAAAAACAACAAACAGAAGTGAGGAGAGCTGGGCACTCACTCCTTTACATCGGATCTGGGATTCTTCACCCTCCAAGAGCAGGTACCTGAAAAGTGCGCTGGGACGCGCTTAGGTGGGCGTGGCCACACTTAATTTTCTGTAAACTCCAGAGCTGGTGGGGAAACAATTTTAAGCTCCAGAGCTGGGAGCCATTTGCGGCGGAGTTTAGGGGTTGTGTAGAATAATAAAGTGTAGCTGATTAAAGGACATCCAGAGAACTTCCTGGGGACAGATCAGCAAGGGCTAGAATCCGCACATGTCAAGTCTCAGTTTAAAAGAGACCAACACTACCTAAAGTTCGGAGCCATCATATATTATGACTTTAAAAGAAATCTACTGTTGTCTCATGTGAGTTTTGGGGTTTTCTGCCTAATATTCACAATGGCATGAATGTGCACGATGTCTACTTTACTTTACAAGTTCAAAATCATACTCTATGTATTTTCTTGATAATTTTTCTGAACTCAAAAAACACAGATCTCTTGTATCATTTTTTTGTAGGGTGTCCTTTCAACATTTCAGGTGTTCTTTTCAATGAAGTTCTAAAGCTGATGCCAAGAATGGTCCGTTTTCTACTCTCACATTAATCTTTGGGACGAATTAAGTTGCTGCTACTGAACAGGAGAGCAGAGCAACGAATGCAGTCCACTTCCCAAGTGAACTGGCCAATCTTGACAGATCTGAAATGGGTCTCAGTTGCCTTGAATTCTCTGATACAGATAGTGAAGGAAAACCAGGCAGCAGGACTCTTGAATGTTGCAACACTGCATTATAAACAGAACGCACTGAAGGAAGACAAGAGAGAAAGCTGGATTTTGCTTGCTGCGAGCTCTGCTTTCCATTATGGAGTTTTAAAAAAGCCTGAACAGCTTTTTCCAGCCTCAGTGCTTACTGGGAGGGATCATGAATATATTTTTTTGCTCTTCAGCAATACGAAGGATTATGGAATATTTTTGTTTCTCCATATTTCCCCTATTAGTACAAGCCCTTAATCCTGATCTTTGAAACCTTTCCAAATGCTCTATATTTGTTGTTTATTTGCATGAATGTCTGCACCCATCTCAGTATCTTTTTGCCAGCCGTTTTATTAGTCAGTGGTCCTACTTTTCCCCCTTCAACACCCTGCTTTGATTGGGGCATGATAAGGGATGCTGGTGGCAATTTGCTGCTGCAGTTCATGCCATCGCACTTATGCAGCATAACTAACGGGATTCTCATCATCATGTTCCATTTCACAACGAAAATCTGGCAGATCTAATATATTCCACAAACAAGGCCTTGATGTCCTAATAACTACGATTCCCCCAATTAATGTAGGATTCTTAATTAATAGGCCTGGCTAATTCATTTTCCAACATGTGGACATTTGGTAACTTGTTCGTTATATACTGAAAGGGCCAAATCACACTGGATGAACACAAGTGCACACAAAAAGGCACTGTAGAAGCGGCAGAGACTAATTTGCAATGTGCTGGCCAGATGCTGGGGCCATGGGCAGGTATGTCACCAGATGCTCAACCAGTATGCAGCCGGCACCTTGTCAATTAGCTACAGCAGCTTCCATGATTTCCCTTATACTCAGATACTCAATAGAATTTTGGCTAAGGTCTCAATAGTGTCTCCTCTGGTTTTAGGAAGGGGTTACCGTAAGTCAGAACTGACTTGGCAAAGCATGCTATTAAGTTAGAGTAATTCCCTTGGATATTTAATATAGTATAGTGGTTTGAGTGATGGACTAGGGCCTAAGAGGCCTGGCCATGGAAACTCACTGGGGGAATGAAATTGGTAAAGCCACTTAAATATCTCAATTACCTTGAAAGTCCTCTTATGGTTATAAACTGGTTCCAACTTAACAGCACAAAACATCAACGACAAACCCCTTAACCTCACTCGGAATTCTATACAGTACAGGTGTTCTGGTTTCCTTCCAATTTCTATTTATCCATCTGTCTCCAACAAACTTCTTTAGACATCTGGGCATTGGATTGCATTATTTTAAGTGGCATTTCAAACCTTACCATATAACGTCTTTTCTCCAAATGTTGTTAGACCACGACTCCCACCATCCATCTCCACTGGCAAGGCTGGGTGGAGCTGATAGGCATTGCAATCTGACAGTTTTGGAAAGGCTGGAGATCCATAACTTGTATAGCCTGTATATATACTGATATACAATCAAACCAAATTTACAAGGTGTCTGTAATTCATGCAGATTAATAGGTCCTTCTAATTTTGCATGTTTAGGATGAGGATATAAATGTGTTTCAAATGGAATGGGAAGCAGGTAAACAAGAGGAAACTGCACCCTTGATAAATTACTTTTTCAAGGCCCTAGGATCTGATCACAGGAAAGCTCTTTTTGCATTGTGTATCTTCTGGAAATTTGACAAATAAGGCTCCTTCCTCTCTAGTTTTAACCAAGAGCTGAGCTAGTTCATGATGAAAAAGCTTAGACACTTCCTAGGCAGCAGAACAGACCAGGGTGAATAACGAAAAGATCTTGAAGGGCTTGTAAAGAAGGTTAAAGTTAAGGAAAGTCCTCTCCATTGTAAAAATCATTTTAACATTTGGAATCAAAATTTCAGGTAGACTCAAGTAAGCTTTGTAAATCAGCAGAACTTTTAAAGATTGTTCAGTTTTTCTGCAAACATTTGACAAATCATATTTTATCCACTGTAACCATTTTCATTGTCCAAATCAATATTTGGCATTTCCAGAACTTTTTCCTCCTTATCACTGAATAGTCCGACATCATTTGTAATTCTGTTTCTCCCAGGAAAGGCACAATAAAACCTGCCTGTACAGGCTTCTTCTGTCTCTACAGGGGAAAGAAATAAACTGGTTCCACAAGTGTCTTTCAAGCACATTAGCAGTGTTTTAACCTGTTGAGAGAAACTTCATGAACTTCTTCTAGCAATGTAGTTTTCCTGAATGCTAAAAACAAAATGAAACAAATAATCCCAGGAATGGGATCAAAGGTTGCAAGTGAACAATATAATATTTACTCCAATAGTGAGGTTTGGGGACTATTAATAGTGCTATGAGTAAAACAGTAATTTGATATTTGGGATAAAAAAATTAAATTTCAGGGAGTTTGGGCCCCTCAGGATGCTGGGAACCTCTTTCCTTTCTTCCAAAAGCCATGCTGGATCAGGCCAAAGGCCCATCTAGTCCAGCTTCCTGTATCTTACAGTAGCCCCACCAAATGCGTCTGGGAGCACACGAGACTAGATATCTATCTCCTGATACCACTCCCCTGCATCTGGCCCTTGAAGTATCCTGATTTTAAACCTGGAGATTACACATCTCCATCATGGTTTGTAACCTGTGATGGACTTTTCCTCAGGAAACAAGTTTGTGCATGACACAAAACTTTTCCATGTGGTAAAAACCAGAGAAGATTGTAAAGAGCTCCAGGAGGATCTCTCCAAACTTGGGGAATGGGCTGCAAAATGGCAAATGTGTTTCAATGTAGGAAAATGTAAAGTAATGCACATTGGGGCAAAAAAAATCAAAACTTTATCTATCAACTCATCTGTCTCTATACCTTATTTTAAGCAAAACTGCCAGCTCCCCCCTCCCCACTGCTCTTTCGCTGGATTTTAGTGATGGCTTCAAAAACCACTTGCCATCCACTTGTTATTCCTTCTAATCTGTACAGCACAGCATCTAGTTCCTCACCCAGTCATTAATGTTATAATGCATCTGCCCTAAAAGTGGTCCTTGAGGAATTACTATTTGTTGCTCTCTACTAATGAACGTTGTCATTACATGTTCCACCTTGCAAACAGGAAAAACGGCTTCCATTAATTCATTTATAAAGAGTATCTTGTCATGAAAAGGTGAAGCTGGAAACTATGCACTGCCAGAGAGGAAACAGATGGAAATTGGTTTATCCTCTTACTGGTAAATACATATTTTGCTCAAAGTCGTTTTGTGCCCAAGTTACTCTCCTATGCTTTCCACTTCAGAATGTATTCAGTTATACTCTGGCACACTCTGTAATGCTGCTCTTCTTTAACAGCAGGTCTGTGCCAAATTACTCTTTTTCAGTGTGGCAGGCAGGGTAACATCTGTTTTAATGCTCAAAACAGACTACGGAGGAAGGGAGAAGCAACACCATTCTAGCCAAATCTTAAGACCTACTGCACTAAATGGTGATTCAGTTCCGCACTATTTGTGTGTCTATTTGCAAAATTTAGGGGGATGGCGGTGGGGGGGGAACTTTAGGAGAAATTACTGTGGTGTATCCATATCAAACATGCACCTGTTTGAAAGTTTTTCCTTTTTATTTCAGACGCACACTTAGTCCAGGCAACAGTTTATGGCAATGTGAACAGGTCTGGGTATTGTTTTTGTTTCATTTTGAGATTTGCGCCATAATTTTCACCATTATGGCTCAGTGGCTGGATATTTCTCTCATCCTCAGGATATAGGCAGGCTATCATTGGTCTTCAGTGCTCATCACCCTTAAGCAGCTATGCCAATAACCAAGGATGCGAGTTTTGATTCAACAATATCCAGAGGGCCATTGGTGTCACAATCCTGATCTAGATGAGAGCTGCTGGCTAGTAGAGGTTTTTTGTTGTTGTTTAAAATCTCCCCAGTTGTGTATCCCTATAGAACACTCTTCATGTTATGCTTTCCATGGATGCTGCCAGTTTTAAAAAAGTACAGGAGGCTTGCCATTTGTACTATGTTTTATCATCTTCCATAGGTTTCTAGAAGCATGAGCAGATGTAGGTACAGAATAACAGAGCCAGGGTGCAAATCGGCTTCTGTGCCATGAAGAATGCAGGCTCTTGAAGCATCGCATGAATTGCAGGAGGTCTCACGTGGTTCCTTCCAGTTTTTTTTTTTATGTGGAGAGGAGGGAAGCACTCCACTTTGAAATGGATACACGATACAGGCTAAGATGTTGGAGGGGGCAAAAAATAGAAAGGAAATAAGTAATAAAATACAAATACAAAGTATATAGGTAATATATTAAAAGTACAACACCCTAACTAGTTTTGTACAAATGAGCTGGCTGTTTAGAAACTGCAGCATGGCTCCAAAACTATACAGTTACTGTATGCCTCAAATGAAATGTATATCAATTTGTTTCCCCAGTCCATTTTCAACTTTTTAAAATTAGAGCGAAAGTTGGAACACAAGTTGCTGTTTGAAATCATGTATTAAGAAGCCACTGGAAGTCTATTATATTTCTCTCTCACCACAGCTGCACCCAAATTACTTCCTAAGGTTGGATGAGATCATCTGCAAATTAAAATGTAGACCCACTGCCATATGTTATGGCTCCCTACACCCAACACAATGAATTAACTTTATATTTAAAGAAACACAAAAATAACATTGCACTTTTTGCAGCTTGAAAAATGAAGGAGGATTACCAAAAAAAAAAAAAAAAAAAACAGGCTTCAGGGAGTTTAATTGGAACTGTGGAAAAAATGATCCAGTGAAAGAGTCTGCAAATGTTTCAGTAGTAGGAAAGGGGAAATCGCACTGCCATGGGAGCAAGTGCCCCTGAACTTAGTGGGGCTTATTTCTGACATGGGCAGGACTGCAGTGTAAAAAGTTGCTCCTTTCTGATAACACTTACCAGATAACTAGGCAAGTTGCCAAATTCTATGTTGCAGCAATAAGAATTCGTAAACAAATTTTAAATAGAGATAAGGAAACATAGTATTTGTAGCAACTGATGCTTGCTTTTATGGTAGCTAATGACTACTTTTATTTCGGACCAGAGTAAATTTTAAATTGTATTTAAAATTGTATTTGTGGTATATCATGTAATAAAGGCTTGATCCATGTGTTGTCTATTGGAATGCATATTTGATCGTTTTTATTTGTATGATTTTATTTTTTTGGTTTTTGGTCGTTGACCGTAAATAATTTTAAAATAAAAATAAAAAAAATGGAACGAATGAATTCCTTTATACAAGGTGCCACTGTACTTCTTCTGCAGAAACAACAGCCACAAGTCAGACATTGCTTTCGGTTCACGATGCGGCCGCCCCCCCCCTCACCCCCACCCCCGTGTGCGTCGGGTGGCGGGACGCGACCTCCTGCCTCTGTCGGAGCGCAAACGGCTCTCCTCGCCGTCCTCCCACCGAGAGAGGGCGCGCTCCGCATCTTTCCTCCCACCCAGACTCAACCTACCGAGGCCAGCAGCCCCGCGGTATGAAAGGGGATCCCCTGATCTCAGGGCCGGGGCAGCGAGCGGCTTCATTGGCTGCTCCCCCGCGCTCCAATCAGCGAAGCCGACGGTCTCTTCCTGGGCCGCCTTGACGAGCGCCGACGGAGCTGTCCGGAACTTCCCGAGAGGCTCCCCCTCGTCTCCTCCCTAGCCCGACCCACCCTTTGCTCCGCCGTGCCGTGTCAATGCTGCTCGCTCATCCTCTCCGGCTCTTTCTTTTCCCTCGGCTTCCCAGGGCGGGGACCTGACCCTCTTCCTTCCTTCCTTCCTTCCTTCCCTGTCCCCACCCACCTTTGCAATGGCAATCAAGATGGAGGCGCGGGGCGGCTGCATCTGCCACCCGCCAGGGGACTGTTGTTGTTAATGCAGCGCCCCCCTCCCTTTTCCTGGCTCCCCGAAGACCGCAACACCCTTCCCTCCGCCGGCTCGCTCGCCTGCCCGCCCGCTGCCCATTCCCTTTCTCCTCCCACCGGCTTCCTGCTGCCGCACTGATTTTGCAGCGCCCCCTCCCTTCCCCTTCCCCATCCATGCGCCCTCCCTTCCCCCTCCTGCGATTGTCTCGGCTCCCTTCCCCCCTCCCTCGCTCCCTCCCTCCTCTTCTGCATGCATCCACGGCTTCTGCATCCGCGGCACCCCCCTGCCTCTCTGGAGGGTCTGCCGGGGGCTCCTCTCCGGGCGCGCTGTGATCGCCGCGCGCGCACTCGCGCCCCTGCCGCCTCCTCCTCCTCCTCCTCCATCTCTGCTTTCCGTCATCGCGGCTGCCCGGGTGAGCGAGTCCTCCCACGGGCCGCCCTTTTCTCGCCCCCTTCTTTTGCACCATCATCACCCTCGTCGCCGCCGCCGCCGCCGTGTCTCGGGATGGATTATTTCCTGGGGGTTTTCTAGGAGGTGAAGCGGGAGATCCCGGGTAGATCCGCCGCCTTGCTCCCCCCACCCCAAACCCGCCTTCCATCTCCTCCTCCCTTCCCTTCTTGCTGTTGCTGCTGCTGCTGCCGGTGCTGCTGTCAAGAGTCCCGAGGCTGGTCCGCGTGGCGGGGACCGTGCTGCGGTCGGATCCGGAGGAGCCCCCCACCCACCCCCACGACCCGCCTCGAGCAGCCATGAGCGGCTCCACCACCGCCTCTTCCACCAGCGGCAACGCGGCCGGCGAAGGGGCGGAGGACGCCGCCAAGGATTCCGCAGACATCGCGGCTTTCTTTCGGTCCGGTGAGTTTTTTTCCCTCCCCGATCCACCCCACCCCACCTCCAAGGGGGAAAAAAGAGAGAGAGAGCGCCCAGGCGAGGTTGAGAGAGGATGGGGGTGTATGTGAGTGCAGCAATCCCCTGATTCATCCATCCCATGCGAGCTGATGGTTTTTGTGCTCTCTGAATGGCAGATGCTCTGGAGGTGGTCGTGCTTTCCGGTGCCTGGAAGGGGAAACGCGGTTTTAGAAAGGGGCTCCTAGCAATTTTGAACGGCCGGTGTCTCAATGCCTCCTCTCTGAGGCTGGTGAAGGGAAGGAGAGAGAGAAAGAGAGAGAGAGAGCTCTCCTCCGCCCCAATATGAAACCATCAATAATCTGTTCTGGTATCTTGTTGAAACGCCACCATCTCTTTTCCCTGTGAAAGCGGCTGCGCTTCTCTTTCTCGATAGAAGAAGAATCACGCAGGGGAAGCGAGTGTGTCAGGCTTGCCATACTGTAGGCTGCCGCATGTGCAGCCTTTGTCACAGTTTCTGCCCCCCTCAGTTGCGAGAAGGGGCAGCAAAGCGATTTCCTCTTCTTCCGTTCTCTAGGGAGGAAAAAGCCCAGCACTGACAAAATAAAAACAATAGCATTGCCTGGTGTTGTTTTTTTTAGCCTTTCCTTTGGGTGTCTTTTTTCTCTGTTTGTTTATTTAAACGGCTGTTGAAATCCAGAAGCTTTTCCTCATTTAAATCTCGCAGAGGTACCTGCCTGGTTTTTCAATTGTAACCTATAGATGAATCAGTGTGGACCTCTGCTGTCTTTGTGTGTCAGCACTCCCAAGGTGAAGAAAGGGGCCCTTGGCTAAAAGAACATATGAGTCTTACATAGTTAAGCTGTTGGGGGGCAAAATACTTTGAAACACAGCAAATGCTTAGGAGTTTTCCCTTCCTTACATGGTCACTCCAGCTGTTGTGGTAACCTCCGTGTATCCAATTACAGTGGTGATAAACTTTTTTAAAAAACAAAAGCTTGTTGGCTGCAAATGGAAGACAGAATGAAAAAGAAGGTAACCAATTCTTTCAAGGCTCCAGGCCAGCCCTACCATTAGAAAAGGGTGAGGTGGCTGCCTCTAGCAACAGATTTTTGGGTATCCTGAAAGGACTAATAACTCAGAAGCATTTTCTTTGGGGTTTCTCTGTTCTTTTTTGTCAGAGATAGAAGGTGGCATTTGTGGGTTTTTCCCCCCTGTCTCATGTAGTAAAATAATATGGCTGACTTTGGATAATATCTACCCATAATAATAATAATAATAATAATAATAATAATAATAATAATAATAATAATAATAATAATA
>JAHTLZ010000204.1:87028921-87051579 GCA_023846285.1 Phrynocephalus versicolor | reverse complement strand
TAATAATAATAATAATAATAATAATAATAATAATAATAATAATAATAGTGGCAACTTTGTCACTAGACTGCTGCTCTCCCTCCCTCCCTCTCTCTCTCTCTCTCTCTGTGTGTGTGTATGATATCACCAGAAGAGTCCAAAAACTGTCATAGTGCCCGTGAGTGTATGGCTGGTGACTTAGAGGAGCATATATGAGTGGAGTGCCCTAAAAGTGAGATGAACTGGGGTACAGGAACTAGAAGAGGTTGCATTCCATTCCATTTTTAATATAAATGAGACCTGTGTGGTCCTGGTGTGCACACTCTGAGGCTTCAAATACTCCCTTTTTGCTGTGATGTAAAATTGTGATTGCAAACCCACCTGGTTTCTCTTTCCAAGTGGAAGAGCCAGTGCTCTGTGGAGCAAAAGCCATTCAGTTGACCTGTGAAGCAAATCTAGTGAAGCAGGGAGTTGTGCTTTGGGGCGAGGAAGTAAGGAATATCCATTGACTTGGAGGTGAGAGAAAGCAGATGGGGCTGTCCTAAAGGGGTGCCTTCCTGTTATGTCTGCTGTCAGGAATGGTAGAAGAAGATTGACAGGAAGTCTCTTCCCCCCCCCCCCAAATTGCCTGAGTTCCCTTCACCAGTGATGGAGGTAGAGGCGCCCTCTCGAGACTTTCTACCCTCCTGCCAGTAGGTTATTTTTATAGGGGGTTCCTCCTCCTCAGCTTATATGCTGCTGGTTGTACTTCGAAGGAAAGAGGAGGGAGGCGAGGGACTTTTGACAGCTTGCTTCATCTGAATGCCTTTAAAGGACCGAGCCTAGCGAGAGACAGGGTGGCAGGGTGTGTGTAGAAATGCAGACTCATCGCTGGAAAAACGAAGGGGCGTCTGAGTTAGGTCTGTATGTTGCTCTTCTTTAGGAAGGGGCCTGTGGTGGGATAAAACTGAATGGGATGGAGTATGTGTCAGTCAGGTTGCTTCTGTCCTCCCTGACAAAGGAGCCAGGGGGTTAAGAAGGAAAGGCTGAAAATGGCCAGCAACGGAGTGCCGGGAGAAGAGGGTTGTGGTGGTGGTCTTGGTGGTGGAGGAAGAGGCTTGTAGACAAGCCTGATTGGAAGCAGCTGAGCACCGAGTACTTTAATCTGATCCACAATGCTGGTGGCTGCATAGACAGGTGGCCAGCTCTCTTTTGGGCTTTGTTATCGTGCCGTGAAACTGATTCCCAGGATAGAGAGCGGGATCATGTTTCTTAGAAATCCATGTTTGTGTTGAAGATCACTGCCACAGGCAGGGTTGTGGTGTGCTGAGGCTTGGGGTCAGCTGATTCTATGTGGCTTTAGAAAGAGCTGTCACACAGCATCATCCTCACACTCCATTTTGCTTTTCTTGGACATTTCCGTTTTCACATCATGAAAACCTGCAGTGAGGGGCGCTAGCTTGTACAAATAACACCAACCACGGTGGGTGACATGCTCTCTGGCTTTGCCCTACTTACTCTCTTTAGAATACAAAAGGTGTCCTAGGTGTGCCAGTTGTGAAGCGAGAAATGATATATTTTCAAATTTGGGCTTGTTTTCAGCATTGGAGTGTGGAGGGTAGGCTAGTGCAGTGTTGGTGAACCTATGGCACAGGTGCCAAAGGTGGCATTCGGAGCCCTTTCTGTGGGCACCCGACATTGCCTGTCCCCAGCCACTTGTATTCAGGTTAAATTGCTGTATTGGCACTTTGTGAATAATTAGTGGATTTTAAATTGCAGTTTGGGCACTTGGTCTCTAAAAGGTTTGCCATCACTGGGCTAGTGTATGCTAGCTTTGATTCACATAGTTGAATCAAACAGTTTCACATACAAGTGTCCAAAACTTACTAGCCATTAAGAACTTTGTTACCTTGCCTCTCTTTGCAGACCTGAAAAGAACCAATGCCTGTCTACCTTATCTTCTTGGTCATCTAGAAATAATCTGTTTATTTATTTATGTATTTGTTATTGAAGATCAGTTACTGTTTGCATATCTGGTTTAAAACTCTGGTAGCTCTACTTCTGGTTTTGATTTCTGATTCAGTAATGTTGCAGCCCACAGTCAGTCACTGGGAATGCTTGCTATAGAAGGATTAATTACTGTCTTAGAACATTAGGAAACCTGTAAAAATACAAGGAGACAGTCATTGAAAATGACTTCCTTCTATTCAGATGGCCTTTGTAGATAGATGCCCATTGACTTGAGCATGCCAGAAAATGATGTCCATTTCTCAGCAAGGATGTGTTAGATTCAACCCTACTGAAACAATTGATTTCAGGATAAGCTTCAAAATATCTGAGAGGTGTTGGTGTGCGCATCAGTCACTGGGTTTATACTAGTAAGGCAGCTTGTGGAATTTTTCTGCCTCATGTAACACAATAATCTGGCTTTATATGCTTGTGTTTAAGAAAGACGTTTTGCGAATGCTGACAAGTACGGGTGGTTACGATTAGGTTGGATGAGACATGCTGGAATTGGCCAAAGGGGAAGATGCAGAAGGGGTCAGAGTTGAGATTAAGCCAGCAAGAACAGGAATGTTGTTTTGATCATATAAGAGTGTGAAGTTGGGCAGAGACAATGACTGGTCTTCCTGGACTGCAGAGGAGGGAGTGGGCTTTGAGTTTAGAATGGTGCAGCAGCTGTTGGATTGAATGTATGAGTAATTGGGAAGGGTGGGCTTTTTATGGCATGGAATGTATTTTCCTGTGGACTGTTAGTTGCTTCTAATGAAATAGTGCCTGTGGACATTGAAACAGAAAGTGTTAGGCAGCATTATTCTTGTGTGGTATCAATCATCTTCAGTTTATGGCAGCCTTATAAATTGGTGACCTCTGTAATGCTCGTTAACAAGTCTTACAAACTCAAGGCCAGGGCTTCCTTTATCCAGTTAAAACATCTCAAGTTTGGTCTTCCTCTTTGTCTGTTGCCTTTGGCCTGCTCCAGCATTATTTCCAGAGACTTTTATCTTCTCAGGGGAACCATATAGGGACATGGCTTACAATTAAATCTAATTAGTGACATGCTACTCTGAACAAGCCTGCTTAGGGGAGAAAACACCTGGGAATCGTAACTGAAATCATTCTTGCATATCAAACTGTTTTGATATAGTACATTGAAAGTAGGACTACAGGAAATAGAATCCAAGATTTTAGTTACCCTAATTCTGAGAAGGTAGTATTAACACTTCCTTTGTTTCTTAAACTGTCGGCCTGCCTCCTCTGGAATACAGGACTCTGCCTTTTAAGAACTTAGAACTGCAGACTTCAGGGTCTTTTAGTCTTACCAAACAACAACTGAGAGGATCTTCCAGTAGAATTAGAAAACAACATTGGAGAAGGAGAATTTGGCCATTTAATTCTGGTTGCAATCCAATTGCACTCTGATCCCCAATAATTTTTCAAGGGTTGATTTGATTTAAATCAAATTGATATGAATCATGATTTAAATCATTGCTTGGTGGAGGGAGATCAAATATTTCTAGAGGTATACTTATACTTAGTATAACCATAATATATTTTATTCCGTACACAGTTTGACTCCATGGCAAGTATTCTCATTTTAATGAAACTGCAGAAATATTCCAGTGTCAGAAACTCTGCTGGCATTTTCAGAGAAGGAGAGGTAAGAGGTTGACTTTAACTACACAGTTGTAGAAGGCTGTTAGCTGAGATCGCTGTTCAAGAGAGGTAGCATCACTCAGAAAACTTTTAAAAGCAATCCTGGAGACTTGAATAAGGCATGCAAGAAACTTGTAAGAAACAGGGCTAGTTAGGTGTGTTATTCCTCACTTCCATATGTTATAATTAATAGGTATGTGTTTTTGGTAGAGAATAAACCCCGTTTGATAACTTTAAGTTCTCCTCACAGTATCTCTAAATGGGTATCACAGGAGAAAGAAATATTAAATGAAATTGTGCAGGAGCCAAGAACTGTTGGATTATCTTTACAAAACTTCTAAAAAATATCTGCACCTTGTCTCATACTATACAATTAGGAGAGATCTTGGTGGCACAACAGAATTTAAATTAATTTTTTCACCATATTATCAAATATACTTTAAAATGAACATTTGGAAAATTATATTTAAATACAATTTCATGCAAATTGTAAAAAACCCCAGTTTATTATTGTTTAAAAAGATTGATTTGTATCCACTTTATTACCTGGGAAAAACTTACAGGGCGATGTTGGGGCTTCAAATCAGGAAAAAGTGTGGGTGGAAGACACTTAAGTACCCTTCCTCTAAACCCCCCCCCCCCAGCCTTAGTGTAGTTTGATGTCATTCTCAAGTTTATGTCTTTCTCAGCTGCTCCATGTCATCCTTGAGATGACAGTTTCAGCTTGGACACTTTTGCACTTGGATAGCAAGCCCTGATTCTTTAAAATAAATATATATTTCAAAGCACCACAGCTTTTCCTGTTTTCTTGGAAAGAGTAGACTCATTTCTAAGCATGCTCTATCTGGGGTGGAAATGTTTTGCTTGTAACAGCAGACACAAATTCAATATGCACCATTTGAAAGGGCGCTGTTAAGTTGTGAGTTTACTGGTTTGGCATATGCAGGCTTGCTGCCACTTTCAATTTCCTAGTTTTTTTTATTGGGGAAAAAATCAATATTGTTAGCAATGCTTCCATATTAAAAAAAGGCCAGGTGAAGGCATTCTGTTTTGACATCAGGCCTCATGGAGTTGTGTTGTGTCCAAAGCAAGGGAAGACACTCTTTCCCATGATCTTTTCCCTTTATTCTTGCTTGTGCCCTACAATTATATAACTTGGCCTGCTAAGCTTTGATGTGCAGCATAGCACTTTGTGGTCCACATTTTAAAAATACTTTCTAAAAATAAATAGAGGGGTGACTTTGAACAAACTAGATTTAGTAAACTTTTTGAAGTTGTATCATGTTTGAGGTCTTTCCTATTTTGGTGAGCAACCACTTTCGCAATGAATAAGATTGTTTTTATTATATATATTTGCAGAGCCCAAAGAGGTCAAACCCAGACCTTGTCATCTGTTTTCTTAGTAGCCTTCAGGTATAAAAATCAGTATTAAAAATCCAAATATCTTAAACCACTGGCTTTCGTATTTCATACCTTCAGATAATGTTAACATCAGCCAAAGAAACTCCAGAGTGTTGTTGAAAGTCTTGAAAGATGAGAATATCACATTTTGGGATTACAATAACCAGTAGCTGTACTGGCTAGAATTTTGTGCACACTGTAGACCAAAAGAAGGGAGGAACTTGTCCCACAATTGCACAGTTTTGTAGGTGGGGAAGTGGTGGGTACTGGGCAGTCAGTTTAGAAGCAGCACCATAGATGTACAGTACTATGAGGTTATGTGAACAGTCAAGCGAACAACCGCCTCACCCCCCACCCAATAGGGTGATGTTCTTTGCTTTGTAAAGCAGACTATTCACATCAGCAAAATGGTTTGCCTTTGCTTTTCAAATCATGCCTGGGTGATTTGGATGAAATGGTGTGCTTTGTTTTGTTCCAAGAAAGTCAAGGAAGAGAATATGTGCAGATCAAGGGCTCTTTTGCTGTTCATTGGAGTGGCAGTATTAAGATACAATTTGGGATTACATTTGATACATGGTAGATTCTATCCTAGACTACTTTGTCTCTTCTTCTCATTGGAAAAGGGGAATTTGGCCATTTAATCCTTTTTTTAAATCCCTCAGCACTACCATCCCCGGTAATTTTTCAAGAGCTGATTTAAATCAAATTGACATAAATCATTATTTAAATCATTACTTGCTGGAGGGAGATCAAATTTTTCTAGAGGTGTGCTTGTACTTGGTATAACCATAATACGGTGTGTGTGTGTGTGTGTGTGTGTGTGTGTGTGTGTGTGTGTGTGTGTGTGTGTGTGTGTGTTTATTTGTGCCCAGTTTGACTCCACGGCAACAATTCTCTTTTTTTATTATTTATTTATTTAGAACACTTGTATCTCACCCATCTTCCAAATCGGAACTCTGGGCGGCTGACAGTAAAACAGAACAATAAAAGGCCAATCCACAGATTGCAATAAAAAAGGAGGGGGGCACTTCAGAAAAATTCCAGTGTCAGAAACTCTGCCGGCATTTTCTGAGAGGGTTAGAGGTTGACATCAGGACCCTCCAAATTATTTGCAAACCATCTTAAGGTACATCAATAATAAGAATTGTGTGGTGTGCCAGGGTTTTTGAGTTAGAGAGTACACAGAAGTGATTTCGCCCTTCTCCTTCTGGGAGCTTCTTGGGATGGTGCAATTTTGCCTAAGGCTACACAGGCTGACTTTTCTCCCAGGAGGCATAGTGAGGAATTGAGCTCCCAGCTTCAGGCTCCTCAGCCAGATACCTAAACCAGAACCCATTGTTATACTGCAACTGTAATTGCGCTCACAACCTGAGGTTCAGTTCCTAGTAGCTAGCTCATGCTTGAGTCAGCCTTCTATCCTTCCGAGGTCGGCAGCAGGAGTACCTAGCTCGCTTTGGGAGGAGGCAATGTGTAGCCTTCATAAATAAAATGTCAACCCCCCAGTGAGTGTTTTAAGCACTATGGGGGTGATATATAAGCATCACACTTTGCTTTTGATTGGATTGATTGATGAATGGATGGATGGATGGATGGATTGCATTTTTTGACCACACCGATTTCCCAAAAGGACTCTGGGCGGTTTACATGAATGCAAATAGTCAACAAATGAGTACAAAATAAACAAGAAACAACAGGAAATGAAAACAAACACGCAGAACATTACAAATCATATAAAAAAGTCATATACTCTTTAAAGAAATGTCTTGATATCCTTGCTGAACCACTCTATGAAAAACAGATTAGAAAACAAAGAGGAAGAGAAAATGGAGAGAAAAAAGGGATGAGAGTGTTGGACACACAGTATATGGCAGAAATTTGAAATTCTATGGTGCATACTAGGATTATAGGTGGATTTAGGAATATTGAAGACCTTTGCGCCTCAAACCCTCACAATGTTCTCCTGAAGAGTGGAAGCCGAGTGGAAGATTGTTCGTGATGAGCGAGCTATCTTGAAGGAACTTCGTTGGAAATGTACCAACATTGTCATTATGTTAAGTTGCTGAGGCACCTTGGTGTACGTTGGAACATGATTTAAAAACTCTAGGCAGAACTAAACATTTTTGGAATCATAAAGGAGGGATAGCCTTTGGTCATCCTGAGTTATTTTGCCACAAGATCAGGTCTGTTATTGGAACCTGCCCATTTGTTTGCCTGCCTTTTCACGGTTGCTAGAAGCCACCTTGCAAAGATGTTCTTCATGGCTCAGCTTGGCTAGTGAGACATGATATTTATGGAGCTTCATTTTCCAGTTTAAACACTTGACTAATTTTTTTTTGCATAGTGTTTGTGTTTGGCTCTATCGTGGCAGTTGTGTAATCTGTTATTCTGTTCACTGCCACCTGTTTTTATTTTTAATCGTTTGTTTGCTTAAATGCTTACATGCTGGGTTTTGTAAATTAAAATTCTAACAAAGGAGCTTTTTAAACATCATATTCTCACTCTGAACTGCTCCCAGGTTTAACTTCTCATTCTAGTTCAAGTGATGTTTTTATATGACTCTCACCTCTGTTAGTTTTGAGGCTCAAAGGCTCCAAACATCTCTTTTGTTCTCTGCCTTTACTGGTGTCAGGAATGGTATTTCTAAACATATTTTTCATTTAGAAACAGGTTGGCGAAAAATCAATGATTTTTTTTAAAAAAAAGTTGTTTTAAATAACAATTTAAATTTAAAAATTATTTAAATAAAAAATCCAATTTCAATGTAAATGATTTAAATTGTGATTTAAAGAATTTGATTTAAATCAGTTCCACCTTGCGTAGAAGACCTAAATGTGATTTTCTTGTTATTTTGAAAACTTCATTTATGTTTACCTTTATACATGTATATCCTTGGGAATCAAAACCACCAGGATTTCAGAGCTTTTCTTTGGCACCACTCACCGGTGTTCAGAAACTAACGGCGACTTGTGTTACAAACTCCTGATATATATTTTTCTTGATGTTTATTCAAAATATAACTTTTTTCACTCTGAGTAATGAAAGGCATTTCCTTATCACGAAGTTCAATGCCTAGTTCACAGTTCCTTTCGATACCGCTTACCTTCCCATTTGAGGGTCAGTGTCTGTTACCCATAAATTTTATTTCATAAAAGGTAAGCAATGAATGTAATGTATTTTATCACCCATTTCTCACATTTTGTAGTCAAATTCAGCCCTCATCATTTGAAAGGTGTTCATAAAATGTAAGTCCTCCCTCCCCAGAGGCAAAATGGTTTCATTGATGAAGGCTGCTGGTGTGGAAATTATATATAGTAGGACACCGTATCCATGGGGGATTGGTTCCCGGCCACCCCGTGGATAATGAAATCCGCATATAAGAGCAAACGGTCTTATCAGAGGGTGCCAGGGGTGAAAGCGTTGAGAGAGCCCACCAGCACCCCGGGGAATCCCACCATGGCACTGTGCCACCTCTGCCAACCTTGCAGGTGGGTGGGTTCTCCTAGGCCACGTGGCCACTGCATCCTCCGCCACCTGGGACTGCAAGGAGGGAAGAAAGTTTTTTTTTTACCTTTTATCTTTGCCGCTTGGCTTCAGCAGGGGGAATGAGTTAAAAAAAAAACCTTTTTTCTCTCCTTGCAGCCACCTCTGCCATGGGGGGGGGGCTGCAAGGAGGGAAGAAAGGTGGGTTTTTTTTACCCTTTCTCTTTGCTTCTCGGCTTTAGCTGCCTGGTGGCTGCAGCAGCAGCGGCAAGGAGAGAAGAAAATAAAAAATAAACGTACCCCTGCCAATGCCCCTCACTCTCCTCTTCACCCCCATCCACCCGGTCTCTGAACTTCCGGATCAAGTCCCAGGCGACCAATCTGAAGTTTTGAATTTCCCACTCAGACGTCCAATCTGCTGCCAGGGACCTGAGTGGAAAATTCAAATTCTCTACCCCACCCCTCTAGAGGGTGTCTTGCTGGCCCATGGTGGTGGCGGTGAGGAGGAGATTGATGGGCATTGGCAGGGGTAAGTTTTATTTTTAATTCCCCCCTCCTCCCTGCCTGCTGATCGCCATGCATGTCTTGCCTTACATTGGCCAGAATCCTGTTGACAATTTAATCATGAGTAAAGCAATTCAACTCATTGTGATAGTGATGCCATCTTCATTACAGGACATGTGGCCAGTTGCACAAAAGGCACACACTTAATAATGTGACCAGTACCTTGTTAGTTAACAGCAATTCCCTGTGGCAAATTGCACGGTGTAATTTATGCGCATATAAATCATGAACAGAATTTTGGTAATACAATAATTTGTAAAGATGGGGTTTCTTTCCCCAGCATTGATGTCTGTGTATTCCTCCATTTCAAATAACAGAGGCATTCTGCAAACAGAGAGGGGACACCTTTATTTTAAAGCGTAAAATTGTTGTTCAACTTATATTTCAAAATGAAGGAAACAACGACAGATTACCTCTCTCTGTGAAAAATGTGGGTGCAGAAGTACATACTTCTGTACCTAAACCTCTACCACCATAACCCCACCAGCCCTCCTATCCTTATTTAGCACTTCATGAGTGCTCTGAAAAGCTGAAATGGAGCACAAGCTTTATTTTTTATTTATGTATTTATTATTATATTTATACCCCGCTTATCTTCTGTGGCGAACTCTAAGCTGTAGTATCATCTACAAACAGCAGTTTTGCAGTACCATTACATAATATTTACAGTACTACCCTATTGCAGTTGATATAGTTTTGGGGAGGACATCTCCTTGTTTAATGGACTTATTCCTAGGATTTTTTTCCCCCTGTAGGGAATCATTTCCTTCTATGTTTACTTGTGATGGAAGTTAAAGAAGGGTGCATTCCTGTGGATATGTTTTAAATAAGGACGGGAGCTGTTTTCTTTATCCTTGTGTTCTGTGAGATAGCGTCCATATAATGTTTTCCTTTTAGCAATTTTTTTTCTCTTTTAAGAATCTTGCTTGTTGATTACTGCATTTTAAATTGTTTTGAATCTCAGAGCAGAATTTTTCTATGTATGATATGTAAGCTCACTGGACATTTTGTTGCTTCCTGCAGATATCCTGCTACGCGATATTTCCCCTCTGTTCTTTGACCGCTCCTGTGAAACAACGGGTCTGACCTGCCTGCTGAGGTTTTTGGTGGGAAAAGGGGCGAATTTGGGATGAAAAGCTGTAGAAACATGACCCCAGCATTGCTGTCACTTTGATGGGTACAGCCGTGGCTTTTATTCTGATGCATGAACTTAGTTACTGTGCTTTTGTAATTCGAGTTGAATTTCACATCAGCTTTTCTCTCCCTAGGAAGCGCTTTGCCCCTTTGCTTGTGTTGGGTTGAAATGTCCCTCCCTAGATAACACCCTCTGGGAAAGGCCCAGGCAGGTGTGATGTTGGCATATGCCTCAAAGAACCATGCAGTTCAGTGGCTGGGCATAGACATTTTTCTGCTTGTTGAAGATGCCAAGTTCCTCTGCAGGGAAATGTAATTAAATGAATTTTGCAGCAGGAGTTGGAAAAATTTGAGCCTTGGGGGTGGGGGTGGGGGAAGCACCGTTGCTGGCAAGTTAGGGCAGGGTAGCAAAAATAGAAGAAGCACTGCTGACCCCAAAACCGGCTACTTCTTTGGTTGGCAAGGCCTTTTCTTCACTTGGAGGATGTAGGTGCAAACTGAACACTTCAATACTGTGTCCTTTGTTAAAGATCAGGTGTGACTGTTGTTTTAAAGTTAAAAAGAAAAAACCTTGGTACTCAAAGGCAGCATACCAGCTATTTACCAGATGCTGTGTTTGAACCATTATCTCTGTTTGATGACTCTAGCCCATGGAATAGCTTTCTTGATCTAACAAGGTATCCATTCAAGTTTTAACAAACACAGGCATCAGAAAGGATATAGAAAGCCAGTCGAGTTCAGGTTTTTCATGGCCTTTGTAGTGCTTGCTCTCTAAGAAGTCCTTGCTGAGGGCACCTAGGTTTGTTCCTTCTCTGTTTCCCTTCAGGCAGCAGACAAAGGCCATTACTTTACGCCCCGCTCATCCCTCCTTGCTGTCCTGCTTGGGACCGGTACAGAAAAACTTACTTCATGTCCATAGTGTGACTGCAAAACTTTGTCTTGGCCATGCCCCCTGAACAGGGAACAGAGCATGACAAGCCATACCTGCCCCTGGGCTGGGGAATTCTCTTGTCACGCTTTGTTCCTGGTTCCTGTTCCGAGACAAGGGACTTGAAGTAACGGCAATGGCTGTTTCCCCATTTCACTCTAGGAATACTCCGACAACTGAGAAAGCCGACTGGAACTCCTCCGCCAGGCCAGGCTCAGCTGCCCGCCTGTCCCTGCAGGAGAAGGCATCTCTTGAAGGGACAGGTGGAGAGCCATTGTCAGGCGTAGGTCCGTCCTCCTCGGGTCCCAGAGGCGGGGCTGAGCTCTCCTTGCCTGCTCGCCTGCCAGCCCGCAGACTGCTGAATTCAAGGCAAGGGTGTCTCACCCACCACCCACACTGCTGCTGCCGCCGCTCGCCTATGCCAAATGGTAATGTTGCAGCCGCCTGGGCTCACCCGGTTCCTCCTGCCGGGCTTCCCGAGACAGCCTGCGCGCCCGCAGCGGGGATTCAAAATACTGAAAACCGGAAGCCCGACAATTAAAAAAAGGCTAAACGAAGTCAGGAAAATCCAGTAGTTCTCACAAAACAAGGTTGTGAAGTAACAGATGTCATGAGAAAAGTAATCACACCTGAGGGTAAACGAAAACAGGGACTGAACAGGGACAAAACCATGTGACCGCGAACAAGGCTGTCACTGAATGAACGTAATCACGGAATGAGGTAGGACGTGAAGTAACTGCCAAAGATGTTTTTCATTCAGGTAGGTAGGCCTTCAGCATGATTGCTGCTCTACAACTGAACGAGTTTAATCATTTTGGTTCTGGCTTTGTCATTTGTTGTGTTCTTAATTTATTTGCTTTTGTTTTATGTTCTAATTAAAATGTTGTGTTTTCATCTGTGTTTTATTACTGTCCGCCACCACAAGTGTCTTTGTTGGTGGAAAGGCAGGACACAACATAAACAATGTTATGGCCTTTTAAAATATACAGTTACCTAAAAAGCTTGGAATGGTTTCCCTCCACTTACAATAAGGAAGGGTATTGGACACCAAACAGCTGAAAATGAAATAAATGCTGATACTGTCAGTCCTGCTGAAACTACAAATTGTACTTTACCAGAAATCTCCCACCAAGAATTATTAGCACTTCATTTTTATTTTTCTGGGAAGCATATATATCTACTGTATATGGATCTTTTCCAAAAAAATCAACATTACAGAAAACTGAAAGAGCCGTGAGCACTCCAGATGTTTTGGACCACAACTCCTACAGTCCCCTTGTCATTGGCCATCTAGGCTCAAAATTCTGGGAGTTGGGGTCCAAAACATCTGGAGTCCTGAAGGTTTGCCACCACTGATATAGGAGAACACTTTGGATCTTTGTGGAGCCTGGTTAGACCTCTTACTGTGTCTACAAGGTTCCAGAGCGCCCCCAGAAGAAGAGAATGGTAAACCACTTCTCTGTAGTTCAGGCATGTCCAAACTTTGGGCCTCCTGATGTTTTGGACCACAATTCCCAGAACTCCAAGCCTGTATTTCCATTGGCAAAGGACTGTGGGAGTTGTGGTCCAAAACATCTGGAGGGCCAAAGTTTGGACATGCCTGGTGTAGTTGATAGCTAGAAAACTCTGGGAAAGGTTGCTGTAAGTCAGGATTTACATGATGGTTCACAGTAGAGATGGGGGCAAACTGGTTTGTGACTTGGTTTGTGGCCTCAGAATGTGCAACCAGTTTTGCTGAAGCCACACTTTTTTTTGTTCACTGCTTCATTTTGCTTCAGCAAAATGGATGCCTACCTGCTCCCATTGCCTCCCTCCCTTGTCCTGCTGCAGCCTCCTCCTCCTCTGCCTCCATCATCTTCAGAGACAGCAGCCTGGCTTCCTTTTTCGGCACTGGGTCTGCCGTCTCTGCACATGCAGTCACTTATCAGTTGATCAGGACAATCAGTTGAGGGGTTGGGTGGATGCACACAGGCAGCATCCCGACTATTGGAAGGGAAGCTGTTTGCACAGTTGCCCACCTCCCAGCTTATCAGGGCAGTGGCAGTTGAGTGGCAGCATGACAGGGGAAGGTTTGTGCCTAAATCTTGAGTTCACAGCTATTATTAGAACTTTGTCAAGGCTTGTATAATTTTACCCTTCAAGCGAGGGGTTGCACTTCCTTTACAAAGCCAAGTGTTCTACTTATATACCTCCCCATACCGCTTCAAGCATTATCTGGGTAGTTTACAGTTTAATTATGCAGGCTACACATCCCCCCCCCAGTAGGCTTGGTATTCATTTTACTGACCTTGGAAGGATGGAGGGCTGAGTCAACCCTGAGCCTCGGGATTGAACTCCAGGTCGTGAGCACAGTTTTAGCTGCAGTGTAGGCATTCAACCACTGCTCCACGAGGCTCTTTTTTAATTTACCCTGCCCCCATACCTTTCAAAGAGAAAAAGAGATGTGAAGAAATGTGGCTTGTTTTCATGAGAGGTGGATCACATGAGCCTTCCCTTGTAGTCTTATGTTATATGTTGTGGAGGCGATAACTATTACTTCTGCAATATGTATTAGTCTACAAATGGGCCCTGAGAGCTCCCAGAGAATTCCGAGAATAACTGTGTGGCATTGTGAAGTATAGGTCTTGCAACTTGGGAGTTCAATCTCCCTATGGAAACCTAGGAAGAAGAAATGACATCTTCATATTTGCTGTTGGACTTGAGATCCCTGTTGTTGTTTTAATTCATTTGATTGGTATCATTATGTTTCATGTGACTGTTGGTTCGGTTGAGACATAATACTAAACCATGGTTGGGGATCACCCTAATTTGGAATCCACTATGTTTGACATTTTGAGATATTAATATAGGCAGTTAGAGCTGCTTATCTGATTTCATCTTCTATCTGTTTAACTCTTCAGCATAAGTGACTTCTGGAGACAAAGTATCAGTTATGGTGATGGCCTGTCAGTTTAAGCAACTTGTCAAGCCATAGTTTGGACACACTGAATCTATTTTTATATTCAGGAGTGGATTTCTGACTTTCCCCCAACATTTGATGTTATATCTGCTGCAAAACTGTTCTTCTAGGGAAAAATGGACTAAATCATACAAACATGTTAGTGATAAACAACCTGATGAAAAGAATTGCAGGAATAAAGGAAAGTGGTACAGAAGCCAACAACATCCAACAGAATGCAGCAAAAGTGGGAGTAATGTGACCCAAATTCCTCAGCTTGTCAGTGTGGAATATTGGGAGGCAAGCAGGGTTGTGATTCAGTGAGGTAGCAAGATCTGAAAAGCTGAATCACTTTTTTCAGGAAAAATACTGCATGACTAGGAAGTGATTCATGTACTGGTGACTTGCTTGTCTTTTCTGCTTTTGTTGTGTTCTTCACCATTGTAGAAGAGGCAAGAAGGAGCAGAGGTGGCAAAAACTTTATTTAGAGAAATACAGTGTAAACTACATGAGCCATTTAGCCCTCTGACAATGCTGATGAAGGAAAACCAATGCAGGAGAGATCCTCACAGTATGAAAGTGATCCAGAGAGGCATCCTATATCAGAGTCTCAGTATAGTAGTAGTTTATGAACTGAAACTGAACATGCTCTCCATTCACTATGTAAACTGTCACCTTGTTAACCGAAGGAGAAATATACACTTTCTTTCTCCTCCACACTCCCTCGGAGGTTACAGATGGTTGTACATACATTTGAACATGCAAATTAGTAAACATTCTAAGAATATTTTTGTGCTGATGGTTCAGTGCTGGCTGGGGGAAGCATAGCTATTTAGCTTTGTCTCTTGAGCTGCCCCCTAATTCTGCTTAATGCTTTTCTTTTTAGGCAGAAAATGAGGTCAACAAGAAGATTGTGGGTACTGTGGTGAAGAAAACACTGTGTGTGTGTGTGCGCGCACGCACACGCACGCACACACACACACACATGCGCGCGCACACACGTGCGCGCACTCACACACACACACCTGAAATCATCCTGTTTTTCAGCTTACCCAGGGCTACACAGGTTGTCTCTTCTCCTAGGAGGCACAGTGGGGAATTGGACTCCTGACTCCAACTCACTGAGGTATCCAGCCAGCTGAAATAGCCCTAAGCCAGTGTTGGCGCATCTATGGCACAGGTGCCAAAGGTGTACGTGAAGCCCTTTCAATGGGCACGTGACATTGCCCTCTCACAGCCACGGCACACCCCCTCTGCTCAGAGCATGCCACTGTGCACTATGCAGAAAGATGGCCGAAGGGGAAGCAACAGTTTGTAGCCTCCTTCATAGCCCCAGTTTACTGTCCAGCCACGTTGATTTTGGGATTTCCAGAGCACTGTGGCTGGAGAGTAAGTGCGAGCTATGAAGGATCCCACAAGCTGCTGCCTGCACTTCGTCTGGCTCTCTTCACGGAACCGTTTCGAGACTGCCAAAATGGCTCCGTGCAGAGAGCTGGGTGAAAGGGAGGCAGTGGTTTCTGAGCTCCTTCGTTTTCCCAGTTTACTCGCCAGCCACATTGCTTTTGGGATGCCCAGAGCAGCGTGGCTGGAGAGTAAACTTGGCGTACGAAGGAGCCCACAAGCCGCTACCACTCCCCCCTGGCTTTCCTGACGGTTTAGCATCCGAGGCAGATGGGGTGCTACCCTTTGGGAAAGCACGGCTCAAAGGACAGGTTTTTGAATTTCCTGTGGCCACAGCAAGAGTGCTGTGGCCGCGGGAAATTCAAAAGCCTGCTCTTTGATCCTTGCTTTCCCAAAGGGTAGTACCCAAAGCATTTTATTCAGGTTAAATTGCTGTATTGGCACTTCGCGAAAAATAAGTGGGTTTTGAATCACAGTTTGGGCACTCAATCTTTAAAAGGTTCGCCATCACTGCCCTAAGCCATGCTTTTTAAAAAACAATGTTGCTGTACTGGCTACAGTCCTTACACAAGACTGAAAAGCAACAAATGTTTACACAAGTACGCAAAAGAACTAGTGGGAAAACAGCCAGTGTTGTAAATTCTTATTGGCTGAACATGCTTTGCCCGGTAGACTCTGTGCTAAATTGGAAGAAATGAGCAGGATCTCCTTGGTAGAGATTGGGTAGCGAGCTCACAAACCCAGGCAATGAATTTTACCAAGTTAGTGGTTCTACAATGAAAATGTCATTCACAGGGGGCATCTATTCGCATGGAGCATTTTCAGACTTAGATGGCTATATGGATTGGTCTTAAATATGGAACAATCTTCCTTTTACTATTTTGTACTTTAGTTTGTCATGAGCCCCCTTGTTAGCTGCTATAATAAGGACAGTGAACTGTTGTTGGCATAAGGAGAGACCACGTTCAACCCTTGCTTGGCTGTGGCGCTCACGAGTTCTCCCTGGCCCAGAATTGATTCTTGACCCAACCTACGTAAATGCTTGTGAGTATAACACAGGATCATCATTGAAGTGCTTCCCTGAGTGCAGCACATTTGATGTTTCAGTTATGTACAAGACGGGCAGCAAATGTGAAGAAACATCGCTGTTTCATATGACTAAGAGGAACAAAATGTGCTTCTGGAGCTTAATGCATGGACTACATGTGGCACCCTTCCTTAGGTATGTCTGGCTTTCCTGTGACCTCTCTGTTCTGAAAACGCTTTTTATGCTGGTGGGCTGCAGGCGTAAGGAAGTTGCAGTAGCGTCACTGACTTAATGCATGCCATTGTAGACTACACTTAATAATGTCATCCTCCAAATGAGGGTTTTATTTTTTTTCTAAAAAAAAAAAAGACTTGCTTTCAGGAGGGCATTGTTTGTTTCCTTGTTTATATCTTGAAAAATAAAATAAAAATCTGGTATCATTTCTAAACTAAACAAATAGCTTTTAACCCATGTACTGGGAAAGAAATCTATTTGTTTTCAGGACTTTTATATCCAGATATTTATTGTGAGTTATATTGGTAGTTTGTCTTATTCTTTAAAGATTTTGGACAAATTTTTTTTAGTTGTTTGACATAATTCCACCAACATATTATCCTTCTTTCCTCCCATCCCCCTGTTGCTATTCTTTCTTTTAAAAGCTCCCCACCAAAGAGGAGAAGCCTGATCAGAACATACAAGTGCCACTGTTCAGTTTCTGCTAATTACTCGACTTTGGATTCTGAGGTACCAGTCGAATCCAGAGCTGAGTATGCTCAGAAGAATTTAATATGCTCCAAATAATGTAATGTTTTTGATATTGCTTTCAAAATAGAGCTTCAGGAATAATCCTGTGGATGCTAAACACCCAGCGATGGCCTACCTCTCAGCGGGGAGCAGCATGTGAGAGAAGTCAGAGAATTGCTACAGGAGGGAAATAGCAAGAGAAAAGGAACAGCAATAAAAGATAGAAGAGGCGGAAGGGCAACAAAAAAGGATTGAGAAGACAGGTTGGGAAATGGCTGGCTGACATGAGGAAGGCACAGGAAAGAACGGAAGCATAAAATAGGGAGATTTTGTCGTGGAAACCTGCTTCTTGGATCATATTAAGCTCCTCCTCAGGCTAGAGTTGTAGACAAGGCAGAAGATAAATGCTCATAGTAGTAAGTGCAGGGGATGACATTCCCACCTCATTGAAGAAGGTTCCCTTTTCCCTCTCATTAGAGGAAGAGATGAGCCAAGTCATTACAGCAAGGTGCTTTCTGAACTCAGTTCCTATTAAGGTTGAACTGTTGAGAAGAACTAGGAGAAAGAGACTCGCAATTTAGCATCAGCTCTTTTTCTACCTTTGTATTTTGACTGTGGACATTTATAGCTCAGGTTGCAAGGTGCTGCTCCCCTGGAATAAATTATGTGACTCAGCCTAAATCAGGGCTAGGGAACTGAATTGGGAAGTGTAGTTGTACATCATCATTGAGCATGCTTATTATTGTCATGCCTCTTCAGTGGGTGAAGGGGCCCAAAGAAGTGGTCTATGTGGTGTTTGAGTGGTGAGCCATCTTAAGTTCTCCTGGGACAGTTCCAGTGGGAAGAACCAGGGGGCAGACCAAGAAGACTTAGCAACAGCTTCGAGGAATGCTCCTGAAAACCTCAGACATCACTCGTCAACTGGCTTTGCTTCCCCACCACCAACCCTGGCCCACCTCTTGTTTCCCTGTTTGAGGAGGGCACTGACTGACAATGGTCTTAAGGCTACGGCTTAATTCAGGCATACCCAAACTTCGGCCCTCCAGATGTTTTGGACCACAACTCCCAGAGTCCTTTGCCATTGGAAATACAGGCTTGGAATTCTGGGAGTTGTGGTCCAAAACATCAGGAGGGCCAAAGTTTGGGTATGCCTGGCTTAATTGGTCTTCACCTCTCCTTTCCTGAGATGATGGACAAGGATTCCAACAGTACCCCCAGCGCCTGAACGGGCTAGCCTAGTGAGCTGACTTCCACACATCGGCCAGCCATTTCTTGTCCTTGCTGGTTTGTGATTTGATTCTATTCTGTGCTCCCCAGTCTCGAAGTGTGGGTGTGCCTTGTATCTTGGGACAAATCATTTGTGGAGGATGTCTCCAGGCCTGAGGGGAAAGTGCTTTCACCTCTTACAGCAGTTGTTAGAACCTCCATAAAGCCTATCCTAGTCTGAGACTTCCCTCTTGCCCTGTCACACCACTTAAAGGAGTCTAAAGTTAATAAAGCATACCACTCAGGCTTGATGAATGAAAATAGCTCAGAAGGTTAAATGGAGATGGTTTTCCTTGAGCTTCAGCTGTTAACTTGGATTGCTTTACTGTGCTTATTATGTGGTTCAAAGCACACAAATAGAGGAAAGGGTGAAGAACTAAAGCACACAAAACCTTGGCCTTGATGGAGAGGACTGGGAAATTTCTGTCAGATTTTGGTTTTTCTTTGAGGGGTGGGGAACTCCTGATACCCACACATACACCCAAGTATCTATTGAACAAAGAAACAGTTTATTGAAGAAGAAAAACGAAAGCATTAAGGAGATAAGACTCTGAAGCGATCTGTTTATCCAGGCTAGTTCCTGTTAAATTGCAAGCCCATCCATTAGTGAGATATGTCCAGTAAAGACAACTGTATGGGAAGAATGTTTCAGATGCTTACAGTGCATTTCAGGAGACAATATAGCTTTTGTGCGTTAATGGCTTTCGGAACTGGGCTGCCAAATAGCTACATGGCTAGAGATGGGAATGTCTGGGAGCATAAAGTAGAAGGGATTTGTGTGTGTGTGTGTGTGTGTGTGCATGCGCACGCATTCTCTCTTCTCTTGAGCCACTGCTTGTTTATAATTTTGAATGATTTCCTCTATGTAGGTAAAGGTCTGTTTAGGGAGCAAGAGTTCTCTCTAGCCTTGCATTAAGGTCATTGTAGCACGTTTTTTATATACTGTCCTTATCCTTTCCCTCCTTGTCTCTTATTCATAACTATTGGAATGTGGGTCGGAAGTTGATTACAACTGGCAATTTGTCTGTTTTCTCTTTGTGTGTGTGTAAAGCGCCATGCTCCTAATTAGAATGCCTTCTGTTCCTTCCTGAAATACCTTTTTTAAAGAGAAGCAAAGGAAAACAGTCCTCCTTTCAATATCCCTTTAATAATTAACCCTTCCTTATGAGTAGCCCACTCATCACACACCTGATTCTCTAGTGTATGTGTGTGGATAAATTGCACATACAAAAATGTTAAGCCACTGGCATGAATTTTATGTCTTCTGGAATTCTCTGTGTAATCCATATGTACCTTCTCAATGTTAACATGGTTTTAATCACACCCTTTTAAGCCAGAAAAAACCCCACCTGCTTTGTTGTAAAACCCACTTTCCCTCACGGGTTGATGTCTTCTGGGCCGTACTTGCTCCAGAGCTGGTCACAGAGTATGACTCCCATAGTATGGCCGGGCAGAAATCAGACAGATACTGGACATGTTTTGTGCCTATAAAGTTATTTAAGTCTTCAGAACAGATATTCCTTGGATTTCCCCCACCCACACGCTCAGGTCCACCAAACTAATTCTGAACCCTGGTAAAGGGAATGCGATCCAGATGCTTGCCATGTTCCCAGCTAGGATCATGAAGGAGAGGCACTCGAGGATTCTCTGGACTTCATTCAATTATTTTTGGCTTGTAGTTTTGCTGCTTCCGATTGAAGCAGAATCCAGGCTCTCAAAGTTTTTTTTTTTAATGTAGAAGCTTACTCTGATCTGTACTTTATCTCCATTGTTGATGGGATATCTAAACAGCTTGTATACATGGAATTACTTTAATTTGGGTACCTTGACAAATTAGTCTAGAGTTAGTGAACTGTGGGGCAGGTAACAGCATTGGCTGTATTTGAACATGGTACTGAACTGTACTGAATAAGCTTTGGGTTCATGCACGGTGTGGCCATGTGGAGAGTTTTGAAAGCTATCCTTTTGGCTTTTAACCACCGTTTAGTGCTACCTAATTATGGTTACCTAATTATGTGACCTAATCATGGCGTAGTGGCGCAGCGGGCTAGAGCACAGAAAAACGTCGACTGCAAGATCAGCAGCTCAGTGGTTCGAATCCCGGGTGCCACGCAGAGGCGTGAGCTCCTGTTGTTAACCCCAGCTCCCACCAACCTAGAAGTTCGAAAGCATGTACTGTAAATGCAAGTAGATAAATAGGTACCACGGTAAAAAGTGGGAAGGTAAAACGGTGTGTCCTTGTAGCCATGCTGGCCACATGGCCAAGGACTTGCACAACACTGGCTCTTCGGCTTGAATACGGAGATGAGCACAGCCCCTAGAGTCGGACATGACTAGCATGCATGTGTGTGGGGAACGTTTACCTTTTAATTATGGTTTACAAGACAACTTCAAATGGTTATTTCTGTCAATAAATCATAGTAATGATTAACCACTGTTTACGGTTTGGACCTAATACACAATTTACTGTAAACCGGAATAGAGGGTTCCTGTGGTTGTGTACAAACTTTTGAGGCTCAAGAATATACCATTGTACCTCTTTATTCAGAATTACAGTAGGACCCCCATATCTGTGGATTTAGCATTTCCTATACAATACAATCCCCTTATCTGCTGATTTACTAACTGCGGATTCAATATCCGCGGTTGGTGATCAGTGAGAGGGGCGACAAGGAGGGGGGAAACTAAAAATAAAACTTATTGTCACTGATGCCCCTCACCCTCCTCCTCGCCGCCGCTGCCAATTTTAAAAAATTACTGACATTAACTTTTACTGAGTTCTCCTTCTACATATATTCATATAGCAATAAACATTGTTCATATTTTGTGTAATCTCTACATTTATTTTATTTCTTTATCCTAGCATTAGTCACAAAGAAAGAGTGTTTTCTCTTACACGAAGATTTCATTATCCGCAGCGGATCCAGGAGCCAATACCCCACAGATACGTCGGTCCTACTGTACTGTATTATTTAGTGTTCGTTATTATCCACAAATTTTGGTATCCACAGAGCCCCCTGGAACCAATGTCCCACGTGATATACTTAATAGGTGAATGAGGTGTCTGAGATTTGTACTGAGAGGAGCATTAACTCACTCTAAATGCTTTTGTTTATGCATTTCACCTGTCTGCACAACTGAGTAAGAGAAAGCTCTTCCTGTGCCGCTATAATATCCAAGTATGAGGTGTATCCTGGAATTTTCCTTCTTAAGGGGAGCAGGCAGCAGCTTCCCCTCATGATATATATCACGTTTTGTAAATAGCTGTTTTGCTTGGTTTTATAGTTAGAGTGGTTCGGCAATGGAACATGCTGCCACGGAGGGTGGTGGAGTCTCTTTCTTTGGAGGTTTTCAAGCAAAGGCTGGAATGCCATCTGTCAGAAGTACTGTGATAGAGGTTCCTGCATGGCCGGGGTTTGGACTGGATGGCCCTTGTGGTCTCTTCCAACTCTATGATGCTATGATAGCTGAGGGAGTTTGGCATCTGACTAGCCAGAGGTTGGGAATTCCATCCCCCATGGTGCCTCCCAGAAGATCCAGGCTTGGATCCCAGAAGAGTAAACCACTTCCCTACTTAGAAAACCCTGATAAGGATCACCATAGGTCTGAATTAACTTGACGACACCCTGATTTGTATTATTAAATGGCTCTTGTACAGAGTCATAAAGAACATCCAAGCAAAAGTTTTACTGACTTTTGAAAAAGAGAAGACTGAGGAAATGCCCTGGAAAGGAGCAGCTACATGCATGGCATTTTTCAGTTCATTCCAGTTGGGGAATTGATGTGAGGAGCCAAACAATTGTGTGTGTGTGTGTGTGTGAGAGAGAGAGAGATCATTGAATTGCATTTTGAAAGAAGAGTGGTAGTTTAGAAAGAAATTATCAGGAATGATGGATAGTTTCTTAGTGTTTAAGCTTTCATTCCAGGGAGTCCCATGGAGTAACACTAACCCCCTTGCCTGTTTAATTGCAACCCTTACAGATCTCTGACTACCTGGTAAGTATTTAATTTTAAACTTGTGGTAGTAAAACAAACCCAAGATCTGTCTGTCTCAATATATTGTCAAAAAACCTGAGATTGCAGTGTGCGTCTTCCTATTCATTGGCGGAAGTGCTTACTTGTGTGCAGAAACACACACACACACACACACACACACACAC
>JAHTLZ010000204.1:86982431-87028911 GCA_023846285.1 Phrynocephalus versicolor | reverse complement strand
AGCTAGAATTCTGGTAGCTGTAGCAAATAAATAAATAAAATAAAAATAAAAAATAAATATCCAGATCCTCAGAGGAGTTTCAGAGAACAGACCTCTGCCTCAACAAGTGTCTGTCTGAAATAATGGCCATCAGCCTGGAGGAGAGGGAATGGATGGAAACTCCATGGGAGCGCTAAGAGACTAGGAGACTGGTACTCTTGCTTCTCAAAAAACAATGTCAAAAACAAACAAAGCTATGTAATATATTTTGAGTGTTTCCAACCTGAGTGCTGTTTCATTTTCCACATCTGTTGGTATATATTTTGTTAGGATTTTGATAGCTTCAGTTTCTTTAGTTTAAACATACTTGTACTGGTATACCATCTATTTCTGCTAATTCATTTCTTTCTATGCTTGGAGTTGGAGACCGACAATCACATTCTAAAATGGCAGGTTCTTCATGATAGGGTTCTCCTTTGAAGTAATCTGTCATACTTGCATCTCTTTTGTATGAGTTTTTCAGTATATTGCTTCTGTCTTCTCTTTATTTTACCCTGATCTGACAATATAGTCCTGTGCTGATCTTTCAGCATGCCTAATCGGGGTTTAAATTTCCTTTTGATTCCTTGTATCTTATGGAAGAGATCTTGTCCCCCTGCCCTCCGCCCTTGGTTGATCTTGTCTATTTCTTTGCCCTGGTGAGTGTAACAGTTCTTCATCTGGATAGTACTATATAATATCTTTAACAGGAGTAGTCAGTGTCCACAGTATAAGGAGTATGAACTTTTGAGGTGGAGTTCTTCTTCAGAATATGTTTTGAATATCTTTTTTAAGTCTCTATGTCCAGGGAGGCGCTTTCTAGAATATCAGACACTTATTAAATCACTTTCTCTTAGCAGACCTGTTAACATGTTATCATCACTGGTCCTCTCCCTTTCCCACTTAGCTGTGCAGCTGGCTGATGAGATAAAAATGAAACTGGGACCATGTGAACCTCATAAAGTGAATGGAATCCAGATCCCACCAAAAGCAGTGATGTGGGAAGCTTCAGCTGTAAGGGTCAGTACTGTGAAACTATAGCTAATGGCGTAATTAGATTAACTACCCTTGATCATTCAACCAGGGGTGAGTTTTAATTAGCTTTCTGTTCTCTGTGATGAAGTTACTTGGCTGTTCCACCAAAGGAATTTGTCATTCAGTTTTGCTTAGTTTCTTACCCGTTTACATAAACTAGGCAATTTTTTTCCGGTGTAGCCTTATGTTTTGAATAGATGCATTTTTGTCTTTTGCTTCATGAGCCTACTATAGTATATAGTTTTATAGCCATACAAGTTCCATTCCAAGCAGAGTTATGTTTTTCAAGTTGTGTAAATAACAGTGTGATCTTGTACCAAGTTACTTGGGAATGATATCTTTTGCACAAGGTGGTGCTTACTCCTGAGGAATCATTTATTAAAACATCTCTTAATGCTTCTGTTTCATCATGGATACTAGGGCAGTGTTCAAAGTCATGACCAGTTGAGCACATACGATCTCTCCTGATCTCGGAAGCTAAGCATGGTTGGGCCTGGCTAGTACTTGGATGGGCGACCACCAGGGAATACCAGGAGCTGTAGGCGCCTGGAGTAGGAAATGGCAAGCCACTCCAGTATTCCTGCCAAGAAAACTCCATGGACATGGGGGTCGTGAAGAGTCGGTCACAACTGTATGACACAACAACAAATAAAACCCAGTGGTGACCAAATTAGTCACACAAAAAGGAAACAAACACACAATAAAACCATAAGGAACACTATCATCCCGATAACCACTGTAGAGCAACAACTAGAAGAAACTGTTACAATTAGCTAAATTAAAATACTGTACCTGGGCAAATTTTAACAAAAAATCAGACGAGTTAATTGAAAACATTGCCCTGTTGTTGCTAATTGTACTTCAGTGGTGTAAGATTGCATTCTAAAACATCCAGAAATGTGTTTAAGGTATTAATGGAAATACTTGTTGATTCTTACTGCATTCATGTTAACCAAAATGACCAACCATAGGGTTATAGGGCTATTAGACTTGACAAACAAAGTGCACAGAATGTTCCGGGGCAAAGAGGAGTACTTAGCAGACAGAATTAAGTATACCATGTTGAGAAGCAGATGCTTGTGTTTAATGGGTAGGCTTACAGCAGGCATGTCCAAACTTCGGCCCTCCTGATGTTTTGGACCACAACTCCCAGAATTCTAAGCTTAGATTACCAATGTCAAGGGACCGTGGGATTTGCGGTCCAAAACATCTGGAGGGCCGAAGTTTGGACATGCCTGGCTTACAGTCACATAAGAATAAAGGAGAAACTGAGCACACATCAAACAGGATGAGGCCACAGGACAAGCTAGATCTGGGGCAAAGTGAAGTTTCTTGTCTTTAGGTTACTGTGAATATTCAATTCCATCAGCTAGATGACTCCTCTGACAGTGATATGACACTGTGGGGGTACATCATGTGATACACAAGCTGTGCTTTGATCACCCCAATTTGGCTTATAATAAATAGTGTAATACAGACTATTTAAACTCAGTAAGTTTTTTCCTTTTTTAATAGTAAAGTTGATTTTAACTCTGTGTATGTATAATAAAACAGCACTCGCTTCTGTTTTAAGAGATGGTTAGTGTAGGTTTTATCAAGCTTTGAGTTATTCCATGTTTCATTTTAGACTACTGAAGTAAAAAAAAAGCAAGTGGGCAGTATAAATCCCCAGCATCAATCTCAATCTGTTATATAACCCTCTGGGATGAAAGTATCCAAATTGAAGATTGAGGGAAGGAGGTTTTTTCCTCATTAAGATGCCTGTCTCTGAGTAATGTAGAAACAGTTACGTCCCACCGATACTTGTGCATGGTGTAAGGTACACAAAGGTGTGTGCCTCTGTTATTATCTTAAAACTAAATTGTGTCGAAGTAGGTGTTCTGCCAGAATGTTTATGATATCTGTAAAAGTTGGATAACCTTTTAGAAAGGGTTATTTTTGTTGATAGTTAAGGCCTCCCAGAGGCCTCTGTTCATCCACCTCTCCCACTCCCATCAACAACCTCAGCCAATCTCTACCAGGACTTTATTCTGTGATGGAATTTCATCATTTCTTTCTTATTCACATTCCTATGCTCCCTTGCTTTCATTATGGATGCCTAAGGACAACCTCTGGGTTGGAGAGAGAGGCAGGATATCTCTCGATGCCATTTGCAGGGAATCATAAGCAGGTGAAGACATCTGCTTGGGAATACCGGGAAGCAAATGGTGAGCCACTGTGTGAGACAGAATGCTGGACTGGATGGGCTGTGGCCTGTTCCAGCAAGGCTCTTCTTATGTTCTTATGATAGCAGCCAGTTTCTTGTTATGGCAGCTACGGTAGTGAATGAGGAGGTGAAGGAACTTGGTTACTGTTCAAAACCTCGGGTGTTTCCATTTACTTCATGGCTGAGGGAATCATTCTTATATCATTAATTTGAGAATCTGAGCAGGATTACGAGCCCCTAGCTTTCAGTTTGTGCTTGAAAGAGGACTCAAGTCTATAGGCAGAAGACTGAAGAAGTCCTGTAACTGTTGGTTTTGTGTTTAAACCAGATCTGAAACAAAAACTATCATTGTGAGAAATTTGGATGAGGGCTTAGCCTCAGAGCAAGCATGCTCACCCTCTTTGACATGCCTCACTTCTGGGTCTCTGTGTATGTTTTGAGGGATGGGGGTGGATGACGTTGGATTTGCTATTGGACAAAAAGAGGTATTGAGGGCCAGCCAGAAATGCAGGCCATAAGGGAAGTGCTGAATCAGAAGCCTCCTCCTAAACAGGAGCCTGAATAGAAGTGTTTCAAAACACGGCCTCATTCCCTTCTCTATCTGTTCCTCTCTGGCTTTCTGAATCATTCATTCTTATAGATGAGTTAAATGTGACCAGTGCTATGAATCATTATTTGCTAATTCTCTGTGTCTGGTCTGTTTTGAAACTTTGCTTGAAAAGCGCTAGAGAAAGTCTTTATACCAAGAGGAGAGAGAAAGGCATACTCAAAACTCGCTTTGTCTCGAGTGGGTGAAAGAATCTTTCTTTTTGGCACAATCCTCTGAATCAATAATTGCTTATTTGCTTTGCTGCTGTTCTTGCTCATAAGGACACGGTGTCTGTTTGGTGTTTAGTGAAATAATCAATGCTAGCTGTGTTTGATTATAATTCGATAGGGAGGCACATTTTGACGAATGGCTGTAAGAAAAAAAAATAGGCATGAAACCATCACTTTGGAAGATACTGTAAGAAAAATGGAAATAAGTACAAATGTGAGTCTCTTTACCATTAGATGTGCTTTACTATCTATGTGTTTTGTTTAATTAGGTCATTGCAGATACAGACACACACAGAGGCAGACAGACAGACAGACAGACAGACAGACACACACACACAGAGATAGATAGATAGATAGATAGAGATAGAGAGAGAGAGAGAGAGAGAGAGAGAGAGAGAGAGATGCACTAGATTTGCACATACCGGCCCAAATCTTCTTCCCTAGTTACACTGACATAACACAAATGTAACTTTTGGAAGCAAGTTGCTTTAAGTGATCATATAGCTGTAAACCTTATCTATTTACTAAGCTGTGCCTCTGGTGATTTCCTGAGGCAATCAGTGCCTCTGGTGATTTCCTGAGGCAGTTTGCCTCCAAAAGTTTGCTATCTGGTGTGTTACTCAGGAGAATGGGCCCACTCCACTGCCTCATTATTTCCTTTCACCAAAGCAGGGTTGTCGATGTACATTGGAACTGGTAAAACCTGGCTATTTCAGGCTCATTTTAGCACAGCTTTGTGTTTTCAGTGTATTTGTGTTGCCCAGAGGGTCAAATTTTGGCCAGAACATTTGACCCTGGACCCTCTGAGGTTCCCCAACCCTACTGTACATGCCAGGTTATCAGTAAGGCCAAGATTCCTAGGACATAGAAATGTTGGAAATATGCAAGAATTTATGACCTTAAAATTGTTTAAAATTCCTACTTTTAGGTATGTTGAAATCACATTGTGCCTCTCATATGCCTTTGCATCCTTAAATACATATACCTAGTGTGGAGCTAATGAGAAAAAGAGGGGAAAAGGTACATTCTTGTTTGCTGGCTCATCAGGAGGGTTACCGACAACCAAAATATAGTGGACCCTTGTATAACAAACAGTTTGTATAACTTGAAATTTGTACAACATAAAAAATTCCGGAGATAGGGGAAATTTGCTTAACATAATCGCCTATGGGGCAAATCCGTATAACATAAAAATGGGATTACTCCTTTTTCAATGCATTCCTATGGGAAATTTGTATAAAGGAAAATGTGTTTAACAATTTCATTTGGAACGAATTAATTCCTTTATACAAAGTACCACTGTATACTGTTTATTGCAAAATTAAACAGAGATAGGATGTAATCTTTTACAGGGTCAAAGCATGACTTTTGAGGCAAAAATAAAAGCAATGTAAATCTCAACAAATTACTCATGACCATGCTTTAACTTACTTATACACTCAAAAAGGTTGAAGAAAAAAATATTACATGTCATCAAAATCCTTGCTGTAGTTATCAGAATAGGAGAGTTACAGTATTTTTCCATGTACAAAACTGTATTTTTATCCAAAAATGGATGGCCGTTTGAGAATAGAACATTGGGTTTTGAAAGTGGGCGTCTTCTTATACATGGGGGCGTCTTATAGAAGGAAACATTTGGTAATTATGTCCCATAAGGATAGAAATAGCAAGATATCTAGGCTGCTGTCTTTGTTAAATAGTACTGTAACATTTTCCAGCTGATGTTTAGTTTATAGTTGGGTCTGCTGTGATCCAGGGTATTGTATATTGTGTTGAATTTTTCAGGAACAGTTTTCATCAGATACATAGTAATAAAAGACTTGAGCTGTTAGTCAAGGTAATGCTAGACTCCTTTGACAGCAGTTAGACTTAAATAAGTAATAACTGATTTGTTCCATTGATTCCAAGTAGGTTTAGTCATGACTAACTTTAGCTGGTTTAGGAACATAAATATAGTTGAAAATTCCAGTGAACAAACTATTTTTGGAAACAACTGTGAAAAGCTTAGAGAATCTACACCCCAGTTACATGTTAACATCTGCATGCTCTGCTTTTATATACACTAAAGCCCCAAGAGGATGACACAGTAGACAAGGATTCAAGATAGTCAGAACAAGACGTTATACAACAAAGAGTCTTTGGGAATAAAGGATAATATTTACACTAGTATAGTTTATTTCATAGCAGTTCCTACATATATATATATATTTCTACATAAATTCTTCTGTGGTCCTATAAGGTACATGACTAGTGTCATCACAATGGGCTGCAATTCCATGCTGTAGATGACATTCTTGTACTGCCCTATGGGGTAGATGAGTCATCTCATCACAAGTGACTGCAAATCCATGTTGTAGATTAAGTATGTGTCTCTGCCAGAAGGGTGATCTCTATAAGGGTAGATTTGAACCAGGGACTTCTTTGTGTGCAGTTTACACAAGTACTCTAAAAAGCTATGCATTTGGGGCTTCACCACATATCATTATTGAAATACCTATATTTATGCAGCAGTGGTTTGTATTGCCATTAGAAGCCTGGTACATTAGTAGTTCAGCTTGTCTGGTGCTATTGTCTACTTCCTTGAGTAATTAAATTATGTGCTGTTAGGGACGATATAAGACCTGGTGGTTAATGAATTGGGCCTTGAACTCATGTAAACTTTTAGTGTCGATATCTAACTGGTCTATGGGGTGGGTTCTTAATATTTTGTTATGTGTTTCTCCAGGCATGAAACATTTGCTAAATTTCTTGTTTTCTCATGCTTGACCAATTGACTACAAGGTGAATTAATACAGGTATTTGTCCCCTTTGTGACAGCCAGGCAGGAGGTTCCTTAAATGCATTCCTAAAATACCCTGATGCAAAACAGGATATGAATGGGCTGTCAGTTACTTAACAGTATATTGAATAACCTTTCCAAATCATGAAATATTTTGACCAGCATGCATGTAGGGAAAAAAGGTAGAGGTAAAGGTTCTCCCCGCACATGTGCTAGTCGTGTCTGACTCTAGGGGCATTGCTCATCTCCGTTTGCAACCCTTCGGGTGGGTGTCTTGGCTGTCTGCAGATTGGGTTCCTTTCACTTGTGGGTGTTAGTCTCTCGGTAAAGGATAAGGTTTATAGTTTGAGTGTCCTACTGCACCCAACACTGTCTGTGGACAGACAGCGTCCATGATTTGGTCTGCCTTTTTTCATCTCAGGGGGAATAGCTCAGCTGTGTCCTGATCCACACTGAGTCCCTCACCACACTGGTCCATACACTGGTAATCTCAAGATTAGACTACTGCAACACTTTCTACATGGGGTTGCCCATGAGGCTGTGACAGAAACGTTAAGAAGTCCAGAATATGGTGTCTAAATTGTTGACTGGAGTGAATAAGTATTATCACATCACTATACCTCAATTCCGTGTTTCTGTGCCAGCTTCAAGTTTGTGGTTCTAACCTATAAAGCTCTAAATGGTTTAAAACTTTAATACCTGGCAGAACTCCTTCTTCCAACACGATATATCTGTCCTAAAAAAACATCTCAAAGAAGTTGGCTAAGGATGCTAATCTCAAGAGAGACTCAGAGGGAGAAGATGAAAAACCGTGCTTTCTCTATGGTTGCTCCTCACTTTGGCCCCTTAAGTGGCAACCTTTTAAAAATTGCTTTAAAAAGTTGGTTTTTTAGGTAGACATTCAAAAATGTTATACAGTAGGGCCCGGTAGGCCCTGGGGATTGGTTCCAGGCCTTCCCATGGATAATGAAAACCATAGATAAGAGAGAATTTCACCCCTCCCCCCAAATACCTGCTGTTTTGTGACAGTAGTTTGCTTTACGGCTGCTGAATTATTTATTTAAATTTTTCCTTTGCCAACCGTGGATAACTGAGCCAGTGGTTAATGAATCAGTAGATATGGGGGTCCTACTATACATGTATTTGTGAACTCAGCTGAACACACCTAGCCTACTTAATTAAGTCTTCCATTCTGTTTGCTTTATGCTAACATTTTAATGCTGATAATTTTTATTTGCATCTTATTGTTGTTGTTTATTCTGTTCATTGTATTTTAGTCAAGTTGGGCTTATATGTTGTAAATCACCTAGAGTGGCCTTTGGCCAGATGGGCTGTATAAAAATGGAATGAATGAATGAAATGATGAAACTTTTCAAATCTAGACCTATTTGAGGCCACATGTGGAGCCAGCAAGAAAAATTCCAAGAGTTGTAAATCATGGACTCTGCTGATCAATGAGAGATTTTATTTTTCAGTGAGAAAGACTGGATTTTTTCTAGGATGTTGGCTTTTAACATGTCATTCCCAGTAGCAAGAAAATTGTATAGCCTGGCATTTTCTAAGGCTTACTATTAGCAACTATCACTGATTTACATTTGCTGTGCAATCCACTTGTTCGGTTTATTCAAATACTGTACATTAAAAACAATGCTTCCCTACATTCCTGGTACCGCTACAGTAGCTTGCTGGGTAGAACAATTGGGGGATTGAATTTCCAAACTCAGGCTCTGTAGCCACTGACCTATCAAGCCAGTTATGCATAAATATACCGGTGACCTCTTTACTTTCCAGAGTTGGAGGAAGTAGACTTTGATCCATGAAAGCCAGCACTGAAATGAACTCTATTAAAGTGTGACAACATTTGTCTTTCCCTCCCTTTCTTTCTTTTGGAAGCGTGCTGAGATGGGCAAACACAGCTTCCTCTTTGGAAATTTCTCAAAAACAAGGATTTTATGAAACTAGGAGTGAGCATCCACCTATTTCTGTCTTTGTTTTGGGGAGATGGCATAGGATCGGCCCTCACCCCTGCCAGGCTCTTCCATTCTGGCCCAAACCATCATTAAATCATAGCATCATTCTGGGGGTGGGGAGAGCACACACACCCTCAGCAAAAATAGACTCAGCCAGGACCAACTACCAGACCCTTGACCCTGCCAGGTCACTGGTCATCCCACCTGGTTGCTCTACATAAGCCCTATACCGCTGAATAAATTGCCTTAATTTTTTTCTTTTTTTCTTTTGCTTCCTTTCTAATGCCTTTTACATCCTGCATGTATTACAACATTACAGTAGTTCTAGCAATAGATGTCAAAGCGCGTTGTTGGAAACAAATGTTCGCTCTTTAACATAAGCTGCTTTAAAGACAGTTTCCTCTAGGAACCATTGGTCTTCTCTCAGATGTTTATTTATAGATGCATATCTCAAATAGTTGGTGTGCAAATGTATAATCATGTAGTTTTAGTCCTGACAATATCCCTCCGTAAGCTTCCAAATCTCTTGAAATTTCCTGAAGTCTTAGGGGTGTTCTATCTTTTCTCTGCTCCCCAACTACTTTGGCTTTGTAAAATTCAGACTGTATTTAATTTATAGCCAAAGGGATTTTGTCACTCCCGGACTTTATAGGACCCCGCATTGTCAGCACACTTAATGGGAGTGCTTGCCCTACTGCCTCCATCATCATAATTCTCATGTGACCATCAATGAATCTGTGGAGAAAAGGTTCCAGTTTGCAGTATCCTCTTACACATGATCAAGATCTCTGGAAGATGTGGGCTATTGATTGGTTCTTTTGAGATGCAGAACAGGATGGATTTCTGAGCCATCTGATCATACTCGATTCTGTCGCACCTAAATAGGGCTAATGTGTTGTAGTTGAAAGTGCTGGATATGGATTGGGAAGACCTGGGTCCTATACCCTTGGTTAGCTACAAAGCTCAGGGGGCAACTTTGGGAGAGCCTCTATAGGCCAACATACAGGGTCTAAGAATGTCTGGGGGTGTTGGATGACTGTGTAGACAGTCACAAGTACTTGAGAGAAAGGTTTTAGAAAACTGGAAAGAAATCTTATTTATTGAGAGAACAGCTGGAAATATGGGACTTGTATTCAGAGTACTTGGAATAGCCAGGCATGTTGCAGGCATCACTAACCATTGTGAGAGTTCTAGGCTTTTATTATTATGTGAGTCAAGTAAATTCTGACTTGTGGTGCCCCTTTCCAGAGTTTTCTAGGTAGAGAGTACACATCAGTGGTTCACTGTTCTCTTCTTCAGGGGGATGCCCCGGAACTCTGCAGCTTGCCCAAGGCCATGTAGACTGCCTCTCTTCCTGCAGGCACAGTGGGAAACTGAAATCTCAGTCTCTGGGTCCATAGCCCAATACCAAACTCACTGAGCTATTTAGTCAGGAGAATTTGAACTGTAGTGACACTTTTCATACATGCCTTTTAAGGAAGGTTTTAAAACAAATTAGGTTCTTTGCCCTTAAAATAATTAAAATTTATTTTTAGAGTCCCATCCTTTAAAGTTCTTTCTGTAAATCTCACCTTCTGTTTTAACCTTCATTCCTGATCTTCTCAAACTCTGCCCCTCTTTTCCTTGGTTATTGCAAGTCTTGCTGTCATTAGTTCATCTACTGTGATGTCACAATAGGGTCTAGAGTCTAGACTCTAGATTGTCAGGGGCCAGCCAGTCAGATGGCTGATCAGCAGGGATGTAGGTATCACCTGTAAGGAAGATATGAAAGATATACTTATGTTGAGCAATACTCAGTTTAGAGAAGATTATAGTTGGTGAGGTGTCACTATTAATTATGGACAAATTGAACTAAGTCACATGGCTGATTTAATTTATGGTTTGGTAAGACAATGTATATAGCAGTACTTCTTTGTTAAATTTGTTGAGAAAAAGCAGGCTAATTCCAAAGGGCCATTGGGGAAAACCAAACAATTTGGTTATAGGTCCACACACAGCCATAAATCTTAGAGGAAATGATAGAGAAATGTGATTGGGGGAGTAATTTCAAATGGCTTGGTTTTATTTATTTATTTGTTTGTTTGTTTGTTTGTTTGTTTGTTTGTTTGTTTATTATACCACTCATCTGGCCCAAGGCCATTCTATTTATATCTTAAGACTTCATAAGATTTGTTGTAACGAATATTTATCTCCATTGAGCCCTTAGTTTTAAGCAGGCTTACAGACCCACTTCATTGCTCTGAAAGAAGAACCAAAGTGGTTAAGATTTCTAGAGGTGTTGTACAGCATGTACTAAGCTGTGTTATGGTTTCAGAAATGGCCAAAAAGTTCACTATCTTGGCTGTCAGCAAGTTGAGGTTATTAAAGAACGGACTGGATATAGTTTCCCATTAGAATATTTCTCTCTTCTTTATAAATGTCCATAAGGTGTGACAGCATCCAGCAGTCTGGAAATGGTTTCTCATTTCTTAGCAATAAAAATACAAACAGTTTCTAAGACAGGAGAAATAAACCTGCAATATCAGAATGCATTGGCTACTTTAGGGCTTGAATCTTGTTTCTGTGGTTACATTGGGGTTTGTACCTTCTAAAAAGTGAAAAGAAATCATAATGTATGTGTAAAGAAACTTGCTTTATGTATTCTTTTTTAAAATGAAAATGGTAGATTTAACTGGTCTTCCTGTGTTAATGAGACTGGAGAGGTATGCATTTGTATTTAAACTTTCCATATGAAGAAGATTAAACAGTAGAATCAAGTCAAAGCCAGAATCATTCTAGGTGCTTTGGCAGGCAGATATTTAAACAAGGAAGGGGAGCATGTCTTAAACAAGGAAGAGGAGCCTCGTGGCACAGTGGTTAAATGCCTGCACTGCAGTTAAAACTGCTCACGACCTGGGGTTCAATCCCAGGTAGCCAGTTCATAGTTGACTCAGCCTTCCATCCTTTCGAGGTGGGTAAAATGGGTACTCAACTTGCTGCACGGGGGGGGTGGGGGGAATGTGTAGCCTGCATACTGTAATTAAACTGTAAACCACCCAGAGACTACTTGAAGTGGTATGGGGCGGTATGCAGTATAAGCAGAACAATTTGATTTTGCTTTGCTTTTCCATATAAACTAGACAAGGCAGTCTCACTGTTGTTGTGGGTAAACCATAGCTAAGGCGCATAAAAAAAAACCTGTTGCGCTGAACAGGTGTTATAAACGTTTTACAGCAACCATTCTGAAGAAATACTAACTGACATGTACAATATTGTGGCACAGAATGAGTAATGTGTTCGAGTAAAGAAACGTATATTTGAGCTAGGTTTATGTTCTATAATGCTGCCAAAATAATAGCATAGTCAGGGCAGGAAAAGAATGGTGCATGCATCATGTTCAAGTGCAGAAGAAGCTGTAAGAGTAATTAAAAAGGATGGACATACTGTAGTTTCTTGAGTGTTGTTGGATCACAGATCCTGTTGTCGTTCTTCACCAGCTATAGAGAGAGTACAGCTGGCTGGTGGTGCAGTCCAGCATCTGGAGTGCTGTTCATTTCCCGCTTCTGTTGTGGTAGTACTGGATTTTAATATGACTAGGCTGGGAAATAGTACTTTCTCTAAGCACACTGGGGTTACCTGGAGATAATCTAAATACCTTAGAATAAGCACCTCAAATAATACCAGTGACATGTATGGTAATGACGATGTTCAGAGGTAGGATAACTTTAATTGTCCCTGTTAAGGAGGATAGCTATAGTCAAAATATTTAATGATTCCACATGTCCTGTTTGTGGTATCGCCTGCTCTTTGATGAGTAGGTTTAATGTGGAGAAAGCATGAATGTTCTTCTTTTTCTTAGCGTTTGTCCCACTTTGTGGTGGGGGTCTGCTATTCTTGTTTTGGCCTTCCACTTGGCGCAGTCATGGGCTAGGTCCGGGTGAATCCGGGCCAACTTCATGTCATTCTCAAGGGTGTTTGTCCAGCCCTATTTTGGACATCCCTTTGGTCGGGATCTGCTGAGCTCCATGGTGAGAACCTTTTTGGCCAGTGTTTCCTCATTGGCACACAGAGCATGCCCAGTCCAGTGCAGTCGGGCTTCGCGCATCTTGTTGGTGATAGATGCAATGCTGTATTTTGCTCTGGTGTTCCCATTGTGTACATGGTCCTTTTGAGTGAGGCCAGAGGTCCATCACAACATCTTTGACTCCATGACACCAAGGTAACGTTCAGTTTCTTTAATCGCCAGCCAGCATTCTGCATCATAGAGCGCAACAGGTCGTACAATGGTGTGATAGATCTTTGATTTTAAATGGTTGCTGATCTTTTTGTCACACATGATGCTTGATGTTGTATGCCATTTTAGCCAGGCACTGCTGATCCTTGATTTCACCTCTTAATAAAGACTCCCGTCGGCTGTGAAGCATGAATATTCTGCTTTGTATAATTTGTGAGGGGAAATGGCATAATATTTGTCTACACACTCACCAAGTTCTAATTCAAGGAAGTGTAAGTGTAATGCATTTTTCACAGGTTGTGGATAAATACTTAATTTGGTCATTTGATTTGGAGATTTCAGTACTGATCCTCCTTGAAGGATAGTTCCCTGATTGTTCATTCTATTTGTACATAGGTAAAATTGGATCACCTTAGAATTCCTGTAGGTTTCGGCCCAAAAACTAATGGAAAAAAACCAAAGAATGTCAAAATATCATGGCACCATAAAAACTACTGGCTATATTTTAATGTTAGCTTTTGTGGACAGATTCATTTCCTCAGACACCTGTAGGTTTCAAGCTGGCAAGTGTAAATGAAAAATGTCAGGAAGAAAAAAAATGAATTCATTTAACATATGATGTATTTGGAGCAACCTTCTGGATCCTCAAAGGGGAAATTGGCCACATGCCAGTAACCTTCAGGGAAGTGACCATTGGTAGCCCAATGTTGTTTTCTATGGGAAGAGGTGGGCATCATATGATCTTCCAGATGTTGCTAGACTGGAATGTCCATTAGCCTTAGCCTGCATAGCCCATGTTCAGGGATGGTGAGAGCCGCAAATCAACAACATCTGCAGGACCACAAGTGCTCTCACCCTCCCTTGTATTATAATTTGGATTTCCTCATTCAAAGAAATTATGGCTCTGCAGTACTTCCATCCACTGATTCTGACCATGATGACACTGAGGGAGCACATAACACAATTGACCCATCAGTCTTCATTTTTGTTTGCCCCCCCCCCCCGCTGTTGGTCAATTGGCCTAGAATTGGGTGATCTGAACATACCTAGCTAAATCTAATTGATATTCATGTAGAGTAAATCTGTTGCACCCATTGCTGAATGATATGACACCCTTTGTGTAAATTCCACCGATTCAGTAAGTCTACTTTTGTTGGAACTAGCAATTGGGTTTAGCTTGTATAAGTATAAAGATTCAGACATGTGTAACTTGTGATTTTTTAAAATAAAAAAAATCCTTCCATGGGAAAAAAATAGAAATTATTTTTTTCTTTGTGGAAACCTGTACATTTCAGTCAGCATAGGAGAGTGCTTTGAGCTATGCATAGCATAGCATACCAGAAAGTTTATCTTAGATGCTCCTACGTATTCGTCCCACCAACTTATGTTCATACAGTATTTGGTGTTGTCTTGAGTTAAAAGATGGCTGTGCAATGATCATCTTAATAGTTATGTTACAGGATGAATCTTTACCTATTAATTCTGAAACATATCCTAAATTTAAAAGATAAAATAATCTGGCAATAATCTTATTACATACTATCTGGTTATGTGCTGCAGTTAACTGGAAAAATAAGAATCCTCTCACCATTGTTGATTGTCTCTGTCGTGGAAATATGGTGATCACGATATTATAATCAGAAAAGTAAGGACAAGCAGTTCTTGCTGATCTGATCTGGTTTATTTTTGGAAATGGGATGTTCCCATCATGTTGGAATTAGAAGCAAAACAAATATCATCCATTCCCTGTATTTTCTATATGTTTGTGTCTGCGATTGAACATAACTATCCTTGATAGCTAAGGCTGTATTATGATTTATTTTCTGCTGTAAAAGATCTCAGTTGGCAAGTATTTCTTGACAATGGCTGTCTAGTTCTGTAGTGTTCACTAATATAGGTCAGTGGATGGAGTGAGTGAAACTTCAGATATTTATTTTGGCTTGCAGCAAAGGAACTTGATAAGAGGTCAGGTTACATGCTCCTGGTGTCCCACTGTGTATTGATTCAACCACCACAAGCACATGCATACCCTTATTATTAAGAGCATCCATGAGAAACAGAGCATTTAATCAGTGTTTGCGGGCAAAATAAAACAGTGTGACATGTTAGCAGCATTAACGATGATGGTGACGGTGTCAGTGACAGTTTCACAAAACTAGTACAATCACTATTTTGAAACTCATTTTGGGCTTCGTGGAATTAATGCACCTTTGTATTCTAAAACAATGTTATATATCATGTTATATATAGTTTCCTTATTTATATACAGTTGGAAAGGAAAGTATGTGAACCTTTTGGAATTCCATGGTGTTCTGCATTAATGTGTCATTGTGACAAATATAATGTGCCTAAAATAGTAACACAAATAATTCTGATCTTTCATGTCTTTATTGAACACACTCATTCAACATTCAAAATGCTAGTGGGAAAACTAAGTGAACCATTGGAATCAATAGCTGATTGACACCCTACCCCCGTGACTGCAATAAGCTCAACCAGGCACTTCCTGAAGCTGTGGATCAGACCTGCACATTGTTCAGGAGGAATTTTAGGTCATTCATCTAGGCAGAACTGCTTTAGCTCTGTCATATTTTATGGACGTCACATGTGTATGGCTCTCTTCAAGTAATTCCATAGCATCTCTATTGGGTTGAGGTCTGAGCTGTGACTTCGCCAATCCAATAGGCGAATTTTGTTTTTCTGAAGCCATTCTGTGTTGGACTTGCTCCGGTGGTTGGGTCATTGTCCTCTCGCATCACCCAACTTCTATAGAGTTTCAGCTGATGTATAAACCTTTTCACATTACCCTGATGAATATTTGGATACACTTGGGAATCCATCTTCCCCTCAATGACTGCATGCTGGCCAGGCCCAGATGCAGCTAAGCAGGCCCAAATCATGATGCTTCCTCCACCAAAGTTTATGGTTGGGATGATGTTTTCATGATGATATGCAGTTCCCTTTTTATGCCAGATGTACTGTAGTGCTGTGTGTTCTTTCTAAATAGTTCAGTCTTTGTTTTATCAGCCCACAAAACGTATTTCCAATACCCCCCGTGGAGTGTCAGTGTGTTCTTTCGCAAATGTCAGGCATGCAGCAATGTTCTTCTTAGTAAGCAGAGGCTTCCTTTGTGGTGTCCTGCCATAGACACCCTGCTTGTTCAATGCTTGTTAATTGTAGACTCATGAACGCAGATGTTCGCCAGCGCCAATGATACCTTCAGATCTTTGGCTGTCATTCATCATTGTTTCTTTACCTCATTGATGAGTCCTCATTGTGCTCTTGGGGTCATTTTGAGTGGGCACCCGCTTATTGGTAGGGTGGCACAGTCCCAACATTTGCCTAACTGTAGACTGGTGAATTTCACAAGTCTTTGAAATCTCTTTGTAACCCTTTACAGGTTTATGTAAATTCACAATTTCTGATCATAGATGCTCTGAAAGCTCTTTTTTGGTGAGGCATGGCTCACATAAATGTATTCTTGTGTGGAGCAAAATGAAAAGGTATGAGTGGTTTTTATCAGTCAACATACTGTAGCTCTAGTCCACACCTCCAAACTCATTTTCTTAGCAAGACTCCAGGTATGCTAACACCAGGCTCCAATTGGCCTTTTTGAGCTCAGCTCAAGAGTTCAGACTTTTCCCACTAGCATTTTGAATGTTGAAGGAGTGGGTTCAATAAAGACGCAAAAGATCAGAATTATTTGTGTTATTATTTTAGGCACATTATATGAAATTCCAAAAAGTTTGCATGCTTTTCTTGCAACTGTATCTGGTGAGGACATTTTGTCTACATTGCTGAAGATTCAGAGGTGTGTTTCAGGGTGCATACAGGTGAAACTCGAAAAATTAGAATATTGTGCAGATGTTCATTTATTTCAGTAGGTCAACTCAAAGGGTGAAACTATTATATGAGATAGACTCATTCCATGCAAAGTGAGATATGTCAAGCCTTACTTTGGTATAATTGTGACAATTATGGCATACAGCTTACGAAAACCCCAAGTTCACAATCTCAGAAAATTAGAATAGTGTGAAAAGGTTCAATATTCTAGGCTTACAGTGTCCCGCTCTAATTACCTAATGAATGCATAACACCTGCAAATGATTCCTGAGCCTTTAAATGGTCTCTCAGGCTGGTTCAGTAGGAATCACAATCATGGGAAAGACTGCTGCCCTGATAGTTGTGGAGAAAACCATCGTTGACACCCTCCATAAGGAAGGAAAGCCCCAAAAGGTACAGATTACAAAAGAAGTTGGATGTTTCCAAAGTGCTGTATCGAAGCACATCAATAGAAAAAAGGTGGAAGGGGAAAGTGTGGGAGAAAAAGGTGCACAAGCAGCAGGGATGACCACAGCCAGGAAGAGGCCATTCAAAAGTGTTGGGGACTTTCACAAGGAGTGGATGAAGGCTGGAGTTAGTGCATCAAGAGCCACCACACAGAGATGGATTCTGGACATGGGCTTCAGAAGTCGTATTCCTCTTGTAAAGCCACTCCTGAACACTGTTGCTCAGTGGTCCAAAGTCCTCTTTTCTGATGAGAGCAACTTTTGCATCTCATTTGGGAACCAAAGACCCAGAGTCTGGAGGAAGAATGGAGAGGCACACAACGCACTATGCTTGAAGTCCAGTGTGAAGTTTCCACAGTCTGTGTTGATTTGGGGAGCCATGTCATCTGCCGGTGTTGATCTACTGTGCTTCATTAAGTCCAGGGTCAATGCAGCCATCTTCAAGGAGATTTTGGAGCACTTCATGCTTCCTTCCGCAGACGAGCTTTATGGGGATGCTGACTTCATTTTCCAGCAGGACTTGGCACGTGCCCACACTGCCAAAAGTACGAAAACCTGCCTCGTTGACCATGGGATTACTGTGCTTGATTGGCCAGCAAACTCACCTGACCTGAACCCCATAGAGAATCTATGGGGTCTTGCCAAGAGAAAGATGAGGGACATGAGACCGAACAATGGAGCGGAGCTGAAGGCCGCTGTTGAAGCATCCTGGTCTTCTGTAACATCTCAACAGTGCCACAGGCTGATAGCATCCATGCCACACTGCATTGAGGCAGTAATTGATGTAAAGGGGGCCCAAACCAAGTACTGAGTACATATGCATCCTTAGACGTTTCAGAAGTCCGATATTGTTCTATTTCCAATCCTTGTGTAATTGATGTCATGTAATATTTCAGAGATTGTGAATTTGGGGTTTTAATAAGCTGTATGCCAGAATCATCACAATTATACCAAAGTAAGGCTTGACATATCTTGCTTTGTATGTAATGAGTCTATCTCATATATTAGTTTCACCCTTTGAGTTGACTTACTAAAATAAGTGAACATTTGCACAATATTGTATTTTTTTTGAGTTTCACCTGTATACAATTAATTTGGCTCATTGAGAGGTCATACAGTTCCATGGAGAATGCTTCATAATCCAAGGTTCTGAATCAGTGATTCTTAAATATTAATATTTTATGCCACACCAATCAGTATGTCAAATAACCTGGCTCCCAAAGATAGGACAGTTGTACAAGCATTATTATTTTATTTATCATATACAGGTTTTAAGGACCTGTATAGATGGTTGAAAGTGAAAGCACACACAATCATAGTGGAACTAATTTTTATGGTGCAGACTTAGTCCTGTTCACCATAACTACAGTTAGAGTAAGCCGCCTGGTAATTTATGCTTCTCCTCTTCTCTCTCCCCAATGCCCCACTCACCATGGTTAGGCTTATAATGGTAAATAGTGACATGTTAACTATGGTTGGTGGTGGCACCAGGAGATATACTGCAAATCAGGGTTTGGAGCTGTCTTTGCATCTTTTGTCAGCAGAAAATTCTGGTTGTCACTGACCATGATTATGGTAAATGGGAGGAATTCATATATGGGGTGGTGGGCATTGGGGTATGACAAGTTTTCTCACCCACAGTTCAACAAGCAGGAGTCACTGAACAGTTATGTTCTGACACACCTATTCTCAACTAGACTGCTACTGTCAGCTCACCACAGATGCAGCTACTGAAACCCAACACTCCAACCAAGGAACAGGTGGGCTGGGCTGTAGAGACTGGCAGGAGCCAGTTTTGCTCATTTGGTTTAAAAAGGATATCTCTTAAGGGCATCCAGTCCTGGACAGCTGCTTACAAATCTGCCTACTGTCCAACTCAAAATGCCTGAACATCTGTGCTAAGAAACCCAAGTTGGGCTGCCTGGTGCACAGGAGGTAGAAATATCTGTTTTAACTGGAAAGGAAAGACAGTGCTTTAGGTTGCCAGATGCTCTCGTAAAAGCTGCAGCTTGAAAGGCTTGTTTCCTTAACGAAGTGTCAGCTGAGACCTCAATAGATGTCTTTTCCAAGTTTAGTTATGATTTGTTTCTGTGTAATGAAAACCTGTGTAAACTGCTTCCTCTTCCATGGTCCTCAACCTATCATTATGATCTCCCTTCCCCCCACAATAAGAGCTTTTGGTCAAGCTCATCTGCCTGTAGTTAGGTGGAGGACGCTCTCTACGCTATAAATGAGTCATTTCAGCACTGACTCAGATCCTGTTCTTGGAACGTTGGGAAGCAGGCATTGGTTTGAAAATGTCCAGTAAATGAAGGCTTGGGGAATGCATTGGATCGCTTTTTAATGAGCAACCCATGTGGATAGAACATGCTTTATTCTTGATGAGACCTTTAGAGGAAGGGAGGGGGGCCTTCGTTTCTTTTGAAGCCAAAACTGCTTGGAAAAGACAGTCTCACTCAACTGGTATCTGGAATGGTGGGTAGGGATAGTTCTTAGGCAACTGTCTGAAATGGTGGGTAGGGATAGTTTTTATACATTATTCTCCTTCAGAAAGTGCTGCTGTGTCTGTTGGTCCCGTTGTACCTCATCTGGCTCAGGCAGTTGTCACGCTAAAGCAGTGCAAAGATTGCCTCCAACACACACACACACACACACACACACACAAGAGCTTCTTGAGTAAAACTACAATCCATTTCCCCAAGGCGGCAGTTGTGTTAGTCTGCTGCTATAGCAACAACAGAGTCCTATGGCACCTTTAAGGACCAGCAAGTTTTGTTGAGCATGAGCATGTCATGGACACTGCTCGCTTCTTTGTCCAGTACGTGAAGCACAATGTTTAAGATGCAAGCTTGTATGTGTGGTGGTTTTGGTTGAGGGATGGGTGGGACAGAATGAAAGGAGATGCAGAAGATCACAATTGGTGTTATTAACACAGGCCATAAACTTTAAAAGGGATAGGTCCCAAAAACATCCTGGCAGACGTAAGCAAGTTGTAGAAGTGAGCAATTATCTAGAACACTGGTTCCCAATCATGGATCCTCAGATGTTCTAGGACTAAAACTCCTGGATGTCTTCACCACTATCTGTGCTGTCCAGGATTTCTGGGAGTTGTAATCACTGATTTAGAACATCTACATTGGGATGGGTATTGTATGACTATCCGGATGCTGGGACTGCTTGCTCCCATGATTCCATGTGGTTGACCACATGTTGCCCATGACAATTTACAAGGTTCAAGGATTCCCACACCTACACCATTTACATTTAAATTTGGCCAATTCTGGCAGCAGGGTCTTTCCCTTAAAATGCTTAGAACGAGAATGGAAGAAGCAAAGGCCAGTGGCAAGGAATCACTGGTTGCTTCAGATGATTGCAGGATGATAGCTTCAGATGTTGTGGGCACCTAATGTTTTTATTAGGCAAAAATGGAAATGTATGGCAGGATTGATGCTTCAACATTTGAAACCATTAGTAAACAAGTGAGATGAAGTAATGGGTGAGATGCAGCTGAAAAGTAAAAGAGGCTTCAGAACAGGATGGTAAAATATTAACTTATTTTTTAATACACTGACTTATACCAACTACCACCACAGCAACATCTTTTTTAAAATACATAAAATGTAATCAGATGCAATCTGGAAGTTGAGTCATTTCATCTTAAAGATGGAGGACTCGCACTAGCAGTATTCAGATTGATGAAGCTGTTTGGATGAGCAGCGAAATGTTTCTATCTCTCAAGAAAAAGAAGTCCAGTAGCCATCACTCAACTTCCAGATAAACTCACCTGGATGACTGAGAATCTTCACAGACAATCAGATGCAATATCTAAGAAATCAAATAGTTTTAGGATGGTAGCACCATCCTAAAAGCAGCATTCACCATATTCCACGCTGGAGGAAATGCCTATCCTAAGATGATGCACTCTACAATACATACAAAGGCAAATGTACATTTAATCCAAAACCAAAAAAAGTGTACGTTGTAGGGAGTAGGGCATTTCTAAAGTCTAGCTAAAACATATGCAATTGTTCAACTAAGATTAGCTTAACTGGGTAGCTGTTCTCGGTGCTGCTGGAAAGAACCCGGGGGCTAGTTATTCCATTTAAGTCACCATGCAGTTGTTACTCACTTTGTTCTGTTGTTGATTTCTGTGTTGTTATGTGGTGTGTGTTATTCCTGTTTTATAGGCTGTAGGTACATGTGACTGAGCAGTAATAAAGAAAGATTGATACCACAGGCTTTCTGGTTTTCTCCATGATTTTCTTTGATTAATCATTGTGTTGCTGATGTTTTTTCATTGCTTCAGTACAAGTCAACACTGCCAAAATATCTCAGTCCTTCTCCCCTCTCCTTCCCAAACTCCTTAAATCAGAGTAACAAGGTATATTTTCAGAGTAATTCCTACTAATTCAGCCATTTTTATTTTTCTCTGATATTCCACAATGATGTGATTAAGATCTGAGTAGACCTGAAAATGTTGACAGCTGTCTACTTGCTGGGCTGTTCTTATTTCCTTTAATCTAATTAGCTTCAGCTTTCTAGTGGCCGTTTTGTCTAATGCAGAGCTGTGTATTAGAAATACTGTTTACATGACTAGGGCACTAAACAATACAGGTAGTATGTAGGGGCAGAGAAATGATTGTTGACCACACATCCTTTCTTAAGCTATAAAGCAATGGCCACTGGAAAGTGATTTAGTTAGTTATTAACGATAACTGAAAGTTTGGATTAAGGGAAGGAATTACAGTGCTACCTTGAGAAACAAAATCAATTCGTTCCATGGGATGCTTCATATCCTAAAGTTTTTCGGATCATGGATCTGAATTGGGTGCAATGCACTCTGGGAATTGAAGTCTCCCACAAAATTTTTGTATCTCAGGGCTTTCCATAGGAAATGTTCATACCTCGAGTTTTTGCGGAAGACTTCCATTCCCAGGGTGCATTGTGCCCCAGACGGACTTCCCTTTCGTATCTCAAGGCAGTCGTATCTCAAGGCATTCGCATTTCAAGGTACCACTGTATAGCAATGTAACGTGGTTGCATTTTTGTAAAGAAAGCATATGTAAATGTTCAGTGCTCTCAAACGAAGCTGAAATGAGTTTCTTCTTAGCTGCTAAAGGAAGCTATTCAGCATTTTAAAATTTCTGCAATGCTCTGCCTTCTGCAGTCGCTGTTTTGGGCATTTTTGCTTAAGATTTGTTTCCAGACCTTGCTACCAGCCAGGAAGCTGTCTGCACGCGCACAGCCTCTCCTTTAGCTCTGCCCCATGTCTTGCTAGCCGTGAACAGTTGCAGTTTGGTATTACGGGGATTAAAAGCAATCATTGTCAAAGCCTATTTGGTAGCAAATCCAGTCAACGCAACTGTTCAGCAAGCTGACATTCTGACGAAGCTCCCGGGTGGAGAGGCAGAAGCTGGAGTGTCGCTTGGGAATATGGGTATAGGAGCTCTTGTCCCCCAGACGCACCAATGGTGGAAGAAATCTTGTACCTGCAGGATATGCTTTTTCAAGAAGAGAGCGAGGCCAAAGGAGCAGGAGGTAATCTGCGTTCATCAGGAATCGGCTGGAACTAGTCCGGTGCTTGAGGCTGACCTAGTTCCTCTTGCATTGAAACAGTGTGGGCTTGTATCTTCTGTTTTTCAAAACTAAAGCCAGTCTATGCCTTACGTTTTAAAAAGGAAAGTTTGTAGCTGGTTGGCCAGACGGTGAGATTCTGTATCTACAAGCAGGAGTTCAGAGTGTGCGTGATTTTATTTTGAACCTACAGAAAAATTTGGGATGATGGTACTTTTGAATAGCAGACTGTCCTGTTGTTTAATATATGATTAGTGTAGCTGATCATTGTGTATTGTGCCTATAAAAGTGTTCAGTATTAATATGGAAGTAGCATATCTTGACCTGGAGGTAAGGATTCCCTTCTTGAAGACATGAGATGAGTAATCTTCCAAGAAACCAAAGAGGAATAGGCTGTATATCCGGCATATATAGAATGCTATTATGTGCTATCAAGACATTTCTAACTTACAGCCAGGCAGATTTGATTCAAATCAAAATCACAGTTTAAATCAAAAAATATTTTTTGACTATTGGAATAAAAATGATTTTTTAAAATTCAAATCGTGATTTAAATCAAATTGATTTTTTTTAAAGCCATTGATTTTTTAAAATTCACCCTGCTTATAGCAACCTTAAAATAGTATTTTTGATGTTCACAAGGTGGTTTAGTGAATTTCTGTGGCTGAGCAGTGATATGGACCCAGGTCATCTGAATTCTAATCTGTTAACTTGATCCATTCTATCGCATCATCTCTCCTCTATCTGGAAGTTGAGTCATGGTTACTGGACTTCTTTTTCGCTGCTCATCCAAACAGCTTTGTTTCTCTCTCTCAAGAAAAAGAAGTCCAGTAGCCATGACTCAATTTCCAGATAAAGTCACCTGGATGACTGAGAATCTTCACAGACATCTCTCCTCTGTGAGACATTAAGTGCATATTTAGAATTTTAAGAATCTTTACATATCATACACCATGCAAAGATGGAGTGTTTTTTTCGTTTTGATGATATAATGTCTGATCTCAGTGACGATACAATTTAACAGGTTATTGTGAAAGCCAATGAGAAAAACAAGGCAGATTTTTGTATCTAGGTATTTTTACCACCACCCCTCTGTGTGTGTGCGTGCGCGTGCGCACATGCGCGCACGCGCAAATTGTGGTGATATAATGGATGTAAATTGCAATTGGATATGAAGATTCTTTAGACAGTTTAAACTCAGCGGTTCTTTCTTTTCCCTTTTGAAAGAGCTCAGTAAAAGAGAATTAAGTACCAGACCCAGAATGGGAGACTGCTCGGATGCTTGGCCTGGCCTGGCCTAAGAGGTGTGAATGTGGCTATTTTTAGAAAGTGGTGGAAGCATACTTACTTAACACTGTTTCCTGGTAACCTTTTTGTTGATCCTTCCTAAAAGACATCTGGGAAATAAAATTACACAAGGAAATGCCTGCTATGTGATCTCATTTTCCATTTCTGCTTCAAGATGTAACAGTGTCCAGCATATATACCCTCTTGAAAAAAATAACGGGATGCAGGTTGCCTGATGGAAATGGGTGGTGCTGTAATAATATGAGATCCCAACCAAAAGAGGTAGGAGATCGTCAAGCTTATAAAAGGGCTGTGGCATAAGCTGCCATTTTGCCATCTGTGTGTATCTTAATGCACAGGTTTGGAAAAGAGCAGTACAGATGTGATCTTTGGTAGTGTGTCTGCTTACCCTGGAAAATTCCTAGGCAAGAAGACGGGAATATGAAAAATGCTGAACCAAAATATTGACTTTGCCACCAGCTTCCATTAATGCGATTTACTTTTTAATCTTTTCATTCTTCGAGTCCTGACCTTAATACATAATAACGTGAACAACGCAAGCAAGGATTGCTGTGCAATCCTGGGCCATATTACTGACATCAGATCATTACTAAGTTTCCGTAGCTTTCACAGGCAGTCCTTAGTGGTCTTTTTGTGTATATTACTGTCTACAGGTGGGACTTGAACAGCCTTCTACTCTTTGTCTGTGTCTTATACAGTCCCCCTGCACCAAGTCAAGTCATCATCTCTTTCCGGGCTTCCTCTTGATCTTCCCAGTATTTTTCCCCCAATTCTGTGTCTTGAATTAGTCCCTGTTTCACTTGATGTCTCCCATGGATAGATTTCTGTCCCTCTTTGTCTGTCTGTCTGCCTGTCTGCCTGCCTGCCTGTGGACATTGCTTCCAGCTGTTGGTGTGATGGTGCCTTCTTGTAGGCTTCATTCTGTCTGAATTCTGCAACAAACCTGACTTCTGGGAGAGTAAGATGGCCTGTACGATCAGATGAAAGCTAAGTGAGTTTTTTTTTTAAAAAAAAACCACTAGCAGAGAAGAAATGGTTAAAATGTACAGGGGATTACAATTAACCAAAAACTAAAAATGAAATGCTTGCTCAACCAAGTGACTCAAAATACATAAATAGGTCTGAAGAAGATGTCCTTGAAAGCTCCTTTGAAGAGCATGGTCTTTAGCATTCCTTTGAAAGTTGGGAGGGAGAGGGCTTTACCAAGCTCTCTTGGGTGTCAATTCTACAAAGAGGGCGCCACAACTGAGAAGGCAGGATTTCTTATGGAAGTCTTCTTTGCCTCTTGTGGAAACCTGCAAGAGCCAGGCCTATGAGGACTGGGAAGCACAGCCTGAGGTTCCATGGGAAATACATTCCAACAAGATGTGAACAGTGTAGGCCTCTCAGCTTTCTGTACTTGGGCTGCTTTTTTAAATTGATTCATAAATGACCTGGGGTAATGGGTGAGTAGCACATGACTCCATACCCATAGCAATTGTTTCCAGCCCCTTTGGTTTTTGTCGTGACAGAACCCTGTGTGGAGGGGTGTATGGAGTCACTCTTGTGGGGTGGGGGGGTGGAGCCCAGCCCAGTAGGGCTGAAAATTAGAGGGAGTGTTGGTGAGTAGTGAACTGAGCACATTTCCCAGTGGCACTAAGTTAAAACTGGATCCTGAGGACCTCCAAAAAGATCTTGACAAACTGGAGAATGGACATGAAAATGACAAGCAAAATTCAGTGTAAACAAGTCTGAAGCGAAGAATATTGGGTCAGATAGACACAGAGATTGATTACCATCTAGGGGCAAATTCTACATTAGGCGTCATCAGAAAAACAACAACAACAAAAATTACACTGCTAACACTGCTGCTGTACAAATCCATGGTACAACCGCATCCGAAATGCCACCACTCATTCTGGTCATTGCACCTAGAAAGCAGGTAGTATGTGTGCTAAAGAGAACAAATTCTGTGGGAGAAAAGGTTACAACATCCACAGCAGTTTAGCGCATAAAAAAGGCAAATAAGGGGAGACATGAGAGTACATAAAAGGATCCTAGGTGAAAGTAAGAAGAATGCCTTTTTGATTTCGCATAGTACTATGGTTCCCAGTCTTGGCTCAGCGGACGTTCTTGGACATCAGCTCCCAGAAGCCTTCACTCGCTGTACTGGCAAGGGCTTCTGCGGACTGCAGTCTAAGAACATCTGTGGAAACCCAAAGTTGAGAACCATTTTCATAGTATTAAAACATGTAGTCATCCACCCATTCTCAATGGGAGACATTTTCAGCATGGGAAAAAGGAAGTACATTTTTTTTTACGCAGTGAATTTGTGGAGTCCACTGCCTTCCACAAGAGTTAGTAATGTCTACCAACTGCAAAGGCATTGAAAAAGTATTTGACCGTGATGTGCAGTTAAGGAAGTGGCTACAAGTTAGTATATTTGCATCACTTCCAGTATGAAAGGTAGTATGTCATTGCAAGATGGAAGCTGCAGTTGTACTTGTATCCCACTAGTGTGCTTCCCACAGGTATCTGGTTGGCGACTGTTGGGACAGAAAGCTGGGCTGGCCGGCCACAGGGTCTGATTTAGTAGGGCTGTTCTCAACTTCTCTTAAACAGGTAAACCAGGGAATAGGTAAGGTCTTTGTAGCGACTACGGTGCAGAGCCTCCCAGTCATTTCATGGACCATTGACCTGCACTTGATACCAATTTAGCTTTGCTGCCACCATCCAGGGTATCCCAGTTTAAAATAACTGAGTCCCAGTCTAAGTGCAACATGGAACCAAATAAAATAAAGTTTGTATATGTGTTCAGGCAGACACATATGTCTAGGTATCATTGTGGCTAATTCCCTTCATTTTTACTCCCTTGTCAAGATTCGTCCCTTTCTGAATCTATTACAGGTACCTCTTAAAACGAATTTAATTCATTCTACGGGTCAATTTGTTTTAAGAAATTTTTGTCCTGCAAAACACGGTTTCCCATAGGAATGCATTGAAAATGGATTAATCTGTTCCAGAGGCTATGGCTCACTTTGTTTTACAAAAATTTTGCCTTACAAAATGGTTTCTCAAAGGAATGCTTTGGGAATGGATTAATCCTTTCCGGAGTCTAGAATAAAGACAAAAATAACTGGGTTTTTTTCCTGGATACATGCGGAAAAGTTTTTTTGTCTTACGAAGCAGCCCATAGGGAATTTTTGGTGATGTGAAGCATGCCTGTTCCCGGAAAAGTTTTTTTGTCTTACAAGGCATTTGTCTTAAGAGGTACCACTGTATTTTTTATTTAGCTGCTGTTTCCAATTCACATTCTGCTGTGCTATGCAATAGTCTCAAGTAATATTTTTCCCCTCTACCAGTTTATTCCTGATATTTCACACCTGTGTAGAACTATGTTCTGTGCTTCTAAAAACACTTTCCCTAGTCATTCACCACCTTGAAACTTTAGGAATAGTCCAAATATGGCTTCTTAGTGGAATGACATTGATGTGCAAATGTGACACAGGAAGGATATAAAAGTGGTGATGCTTTAAATTTGTGCTTTCTGGCTTTCGGTCAGATATAGATGGCTACTATAATCGTCAGGCTTTCCTGTTGAAATATCTAAGTGGCTAGTATGAAAATTGGGATCACTTAGGCATGCTAATGGCAATTCAGTTGGTGTGGCAAAATGTAAGTGGCTGGAGACAGCTGCTTTCAGACCGCATTCTTGCTTGATGCAGTGAACGATGTCTTGTTGATAACCATCAGTGGAGCTCAGCACTGGTGCTTACAAGAAACACTTTTCTTCGTGAAGGGTGAAAAAGGAGCACACATGAGCGAAATCGTGGTGATGTCAGAGTTTCAGGTTCTGCTGAAGAATTCAATGTGTTATACATTAATAGATGAAATGCCACAAAGCCTGATACCCAATGCATAAGTAAAACCCATAGCCCTGGTATGAATATTCTGATGTACGGTGTTTTGAAAACCTTGAACAATTCCAAGTGCCTGATGAGATGTCAGAGAGCAGCCCCTTTTCTTGTATCATTTTCTGGATCATTGCAGTGAACATAAGACACTTTCAGAAAGAACTATGAAAAAAAGGCTGCTTTAGAATGGGCAATGGTTCTGACCTGTGTGAAATGAAGAAGCGAGACTTCTATCAGGTTCACTGGGATGTTTTGATGTTCCCCTTGATGCCACTTCGAATAATTTATGGTAGGCTACCCATGCTGGCTTGGTAGAAGTCTGAGGTATTTATTTTCATGCTCAGAAAGATGAAGCAGGGAGATGCTGACCGACATCTCCACTGGCAGTTTGAATTGCTTGAAAGATTATTAGGTATATGGTATTATTATACTGAGGCACACATATATATGGTCTTAAATTCCAACAGTTGAAGAGACTGAGTTTGTTGAAGAATTACAAGCTTAGTTCATGAATTATATGACATAAAATCATCTTTACACTTAGTGCCTCGCAACTAGACGTGGCAGAGCAGTTCCTGTTTGGAATTTCAGTCCAATACTGTATTCAGATTCTGTGTGTGTGTTCACATTTTGGGTTGTGAGTGTGGTTCTTTGCTTTGTACAAAACAATACTGTGATGTTGACTGAGGTCGTGCTGTTGATTTTAAAACATGTTTACCATTGAGATGTTAACTCATGTATGGCCAACAAGTCAACCTAGAATGTTGAACAGTCAATTTCTTTCTTCCTCCTCAGATTTTTATGCTGCATTAGTTGACGAGAAAACTTTGAAGCTTGCTCCATTTTTGTGAAACTTCAGTGGTCCAAATAAGGTCGACTGCCCAGTTCTAATTTTTGTTTTTGCTAATGGACCACATGGCTAATTTGTCTTTTATATGTATGGTCAACATGTACAATCTTTTGGCATTTCCTTGTGGATTGCAGTAGCAAGTAGTGTTTTGCTCCAGAATTTGAAGGTCACTGTGGTCACCAGATTTTGCTATTAAGTGCCTCTGCTTCTTTTATGTAACTGATATACTTATAGGCATGCGTCCTTTTGTAATAGGCTATTTTGGACATGATTACACCATTCTAGGCTTTGTCACACCTTTTGCTTTTTCCTCTGTATACTGCTTTTCGGAGACAAAATAAAATTTATACCGGCTTACAAACCAAAGTCTAAATCACTCCAAATGAAACACATATATCCAAAAAGAAAAAGCAAGCAAACAAACAAGAAACAGAACAAACCATCAAAAATAGCATCATGGAACCCATCAGCCAACTGGAGGTGAAATAAGTATCAGGTTTTCAAGAAAAAATATATAGCTGTGGGGATAAAGCAGGATTTCAAGTGCCCGTTTAAAAGCAGATGCCAAAATAAAAATGCTTGATCACCTTCTCGGGGAAGCCACCTGTGCACCATGTCACTTATAGTTATGGATGGGTAGTGAAATATTATTTTTGTTGAGGGCTGAATATTTCAAACTGAGGTAAAGCAGCTTGCATGTTGAGGCTAAATGTAGCATTTCCATTGTTTCAATGGAGTTGGCCTTGTGAATAGAAACTGAGCAGGTTACTTCAGTTCTGAGTCCCTGTTCCCATAATGTATGTGTCCATGTTTTTTGGTCTAACAGACCAGTAGCAGCAGCTCTTCCAGATCTCGGGAGATGGTTTTTCCTCAGCCTTCTTTTTAGTTAGATGCAGGAATTTAACTGGGCATTTTCTGCCTGCGGTGTCTGCTGGCAAGTTGCTCTCCTGCCAGTGATAAACCCTCATGGCCAACAGTGCCAAGTTACACACTTCCCTCTTAGTCCCAAACTATTTCCATCTGGTAGACGTCTGCCTCCATTTGAAAGGATTCTGGAACTTTTAATTGTCCTAACAACTTTTAATATTAGCCTGTCCACATTCTTCACGGCAGTAAACATTTGTGCCAGTCTGGCATACCGCCTCACTTCCCAAGAAGGAGAATCTGAAAAATGTCTTTCCAAGTGAGAAGAGTGTTTCGGAAGCTTGACGTAGAGCAGGAAGATGTTTTGTTATGCTTCTGTATTGAGGATGCTCAGCTTGGTGCTTCAGAAAACCAGGACAATTTTTTTAGCTCCAGAGAGAGCTTCTGGATTAGTGCTTATTAAGAATGATAGGCTGTGCAAGTTCTTTTGGGGCAGATGGTTGTTCTGGATTTTGCCTTAAAGAGAGGTGAAACATGTACCCATCAATTAGAAACAGTAGGGAGCCCAGTGATGACATCTTCACCTTTTCCCTCTCTGAGCTGGAGTTAGCTATTTTCAGCAGCTTTTCTTCCAGAGGATTGTCAGTTGAAGCAATCAATGGGCTAAAGATTCGAAGACTCTGGAAGAACAAGGAACTGATTCCAAAATTGGTAGGAGGATAATGCTTTTCATAGGTGATTCCCAAAGGGATAAAATGGGTGCATGTTTTTGAGGTCTTTTTGTCTCATCAAGTAAGAGGCTGCAAAACGTAGGCTGGAGGAAGGGTAAAAAACTGGTCTGGTGTTCTTGAAGTCATGTCAGCATAGTGTCCTCCTGAGGTGGAACAGAGCAGGAGAAGTTTGCAGAACATTCAGGTGAGGCTGTCTCAGGTGACCTGTTGGGCTTCTTTTTTTTTTTTTTTTTGAACATTTAGAATCCAGTTGTCAACTCAGAACTGTCCACCACAGGGCATACTAGCTTCTCTCTTGGCAGGGGAAGCTGGTATTAACTTGAGCAAAAAGCAAGATTTTTGGCAGTCCTCTCTTTGGTTCGTACTGTGATTGTGTCCCCCAGATCATTACAGGAACTCTAGAAAAGGGTATGATGTACAAGGACTCTCGGACTTTGAGCTGGTTCCTAGCAGCTGACAATCTCGTATGTTTATTTGTACTTGCCAAAAATATTTGTGTGAAAGCAGCCTTAAGATTTAAGAATAAAAGCAAGACGGCAAAGTTTTGTCGTAGGCATGTTTTACAAGGTCATAGTGGTTTTTATGTGTAAGTGCATTCACTTGTGAATTGTAGAGGAGAATGCAGGCGGAATATTTTGCCTCCGATTCCTCCGTGCAGAGTGGAAGGGGGATCGTGAGAGCCTTGCAAGCGTCGTTCATCCCTTACGAGAGCTGTGTGATTAATTGAAAGGTAAGCGCTACTCTTTTCTACTGACACGAGCGTTTATTGGTGTGTTCCGAAAGCTGTGAGCTGGCTGCAGCAGGCTGTGTTTGGTCATGGAGCAAATGCTTCCAAGGAAGGGTGTTCCCTCGCTGTCACTTATGTCATCCGTGTTCATCCCTGGACAGAACACCAGTGCCGTAGGCTAGGTCCAGTATGAGGGAAGCAGCTGGCTGGGCCAGAGTAAGAAAGGGAGTGGCCATCCAAATCCAGGATGCTTATTTGGGAAGCTTAATCCTCAGGGCCATGGATTAGTTGCCTTTCCCTTATGAAGTAAAGCAGATTTTAGGACGAATGGGAAAGGGAGTGACCCACAAGTGCCCTGCAGAGCTGGTGGTTGCCTCATTCTCCCCCTTGATAATTCACACCCTTTTGTCTTTGTTCGGAAACCCGGTTCCAGTTTTGCTGAGCTTCACCTGGCGGGGTTGCCTGCATGAATCGTGCATGAAGTGGAAGCAGCCTGCGTAGCTTGCTTTGTTTGGGGTGGAAGAGGGGAGAGGATATGGGTTCTTATGGCATCTGCAGGCAAAGAACGAAGGGAGACTAGTTGGGGGAAGGAAGGTGGGAGAAGCCTGTGACAGGGGAGATCTTTTTTTTAAAAAAAATGTGCGACATTTTCAGGCTCCGAAGGTGGGAGGCAGGTGATAACTGCAGGAGGAGAAGCAAGGCAGCTCCATCTGTCTGGGCGCTTACCCGCTCTGCAAAACGATGATGTAATCCATTCTGCTGCAGGGGCTGCTGACTGGAGGTAGATAGGCTGTGGCTGCCTTTGGCACAGAGACAGCCGTATTGTTCTGGGTCGTTTATCCAGGGTTATTATATAGACAGGTGAATCCTTGCACATTTGGGGGTTACGTCCATCCCAACCCCATTATTTTTATCCCCTCCCCTCCCTTTTTCAACAATAGTGGTGATGTGTGCCTTTACGACGGGAGACAGCGCTGTTTTCTTCTCCCCAGATTTGCAGTTGTCAAGAGGAAATCTTTTGGGACATCTGTTCAGGGGATTGGATGGTGGCCTTATCCTGTGTTTAGGGAAAAGAGGGAGGGGAGAGAATATGGTTTATTAATAACAACCACTTGCCTATTTTATTGTTGTTATTCCTATTATCTTGGTAAAAGAGGGGCCACTCCCCACCCTCTAATGTTTTGTACATAGCTCACTGCCTTGATCTGAAGACCTTCAAGAGTATTCCAGGCTGATTATAAGCAAACAATGGAAAACCTTGAATTCTTACAAGTGTGCTCACAATAATACCTTTTGTGGGTGGCTTTCACATGGCGAAGCGCACTAGGAATACAGGGTGGGGAGCAACCGACCAAATAACTTACCCACAACAGCTTGTAAAGCCTTGTGTGGTTTCACTCCTGTTGGGAGCACAAATGCACCTCCCCCCCAAAAAAAACCCTCCAGTTTTCAAATGAGGCAGCCAGGAAAAAAATGGATCACCCTTGTGGGCTAGTGTGAGAGACGAGTGTTTGCTGCCATCAAATCAAGGTTTCTAATGAGGAGAAGACGCTATTGTTTTATGACTGATGGATTTTACATAGCATCTTAAAAGTGTAAATAAATATAACCTGAGAAGGCAGTTTATGTTTCCAGTCAAATGGTACAAATTATATTTTGTTGAGTGAATGACCCCCCAGCTCTGTTTGGCTTGCTACATGGAAGTAGGATTTAAAATAGTGGTTCTCAGCCTGTGGGTCCCCATATGTTCCTGTACTGCAACTCCCAGAAACCCCTTCCAGCACAGCAAGTGGTGGAGGCTTCTGGGAGTTGCAGTCCAGGAACATACGGGGACCCACATTTGAGAACCACTCATTTAAATGTTTCCCCATGTAGAATGCACTATGTTTTGGGAAGGCAACAATGAACAAAACTGTTTTGTGCTTCTTCAGGAGCACAGGTGGAATTACCAGGTTTTGCTCATGTTAATTAAATGTCACTAATTTTCAGGGCATTTTCTTTAAAAACAAAGTTGTTCATCTTTCGTAACAGTTAATATAATTTTGCAGTTGTTTGCAGGTACAGAATTAATTCATGGAAATTAAGAGGATTATAATTTTCTCATTTTTAAGTGGTGAGATTGTTTGCTTTACAAAGAGTTCTGTCCCCACACAGAACTGATTGAGAAGGAGCATTGGTTTTGTAGTCAAGGGACTCATTAGAAAAGTTCGGGCATAGACAATCTAGACAATTTGATTGCAAGAATTAAGGGACGGTGTTGCTTACGGTGATTTAGCCTGTGTTTGTAATTGCTGGATTTGTGATACTGTTTCTATGCTCACACAATGCTGTGAGATTAAACCCGTACATCATGTAGGACATCCCCCCTCCCATAGGATAAGATTACCGGTAACACTACAGTTGTCAGCAAAATGTTACCCGATGTTGCACTGCCTTTTCTCCATTCCTCCTCCTTGTTTGCAACATTTGCGACATTTGGCATGTAGTCTACTCAGGTCTTCTCTGCTCACCATTCCAGATACTAGTTCTTTTATTTGGTTTCCCTCTCTTAAATCCTTCAACAAGCATTGTTCACAGGGTTTTTTTTTTCAGGCTTTGCTTAGCAGCTATGACAGCAGGAGAATTATACCACATAACAGCATTCTAGATTTTTAGAACCATCTGCCAATGCTACAATTCTGTTCTCTGTAACCCTGCAGGGAGGTCCGTTCTAGGGCCTGTACATCTTCACCATGGAATCTTCCAGGCATCTTGAAGTGAACAGGAAATGTGTCCCATCTTTAAAATGTGGCCAAATGTTTGGCTGAACCTGTTAATCATTGCTGCATGTCTCTTGCTAAGCATGAATGTAATGCTGTGGATTGCCCAGATAGAAAGGTGGGATGGATTTGATTTTGAAATGTTTATAGGTGGACCTGAAACTCTAAAGCCTAAATCCAAGTGATAGCCTCAGCCAGAGGAGATCCACCAAATGAATTGCAGAATTAGATAAACCCAGTCTCATTGATTCAGTAGGTCTCCTCTTGTTGAGTTTAGCATTTGGTTTTCAGCTCCGAGCTATCAGTGAGCCGTTACTTCAAGGGGCTGTCTTTGCAGCACAGGAAGAATACGATGTCCTCTTACATGCAAGCAGTAGTTTGGCTCTTACTGCTATTTGGCCACAACATCTTCTTGGCAAATGTATGTCTTTTCCTCCCCCACGAAATTAGAGAAGGGAAGACTGAAGGTTGAAGGAACTTGGTATGAATAGCACCCATAAATCAAGAATATAAGTTTTTCCAATCTTTTTGTTGAGGTGCTTTTGCAAAGTATGTAGGTGGTGGTGGTGGGATCATTGTATAGTTTTTAAAATATCCCTCTTAATGTTTTTCTTGGCCATCCAGAATTCTTGTTAGATGTCAGGCTCCAGAGAACTGTGTTCTCTAGAAAGAAGGGGTGCCTTGATGCTAATGAGGTGGTCTATCTTCCTCACCCCTCAAGTTGCCAGCAGAGAAAATGGGGAGGGGGGAGATCATTCATGTGTCAGAACAGCACTTCCATTTCAAGACAATCCACTGAATTTACACTTGTAACTTACCTAGGTGTATCCCACCTACTAGATGGGAACCGAACAGGCCCCGCATAAATGTTTTAGTCAAAATATCCCTGAGGCGAGCTTTAGAAAAAAATGAAAATTATTTGGGTGAAATTCTGTGAAGGTGAGAAAACACACCTAAGGGCGAACATGTAGAGGGTTTTTCCTGTTGCTTTCTCATGGGATTAGCTACATGGGAGCTTCCTGGTCTGAAGAAGTCAAGGAGCGGAATGACCGGATGGATAGCAGTGTAAGCGTGCAATGCCCCATTTGTGTGGGACCAAGAGTTCTAAGTTTTTGAAACCTAAGTTTGGGTTGTTCTTAAGAGGCAGAACAAGCAGTTGCGCCAGTCACTTTATTCTTTTTCCCTAGGTTATCGTGCTTTCCTGTAGATTTTTGTCACTTCCTTATTGATTCTCTACTGTTTGAGTTATTTCCTCAGCTCATTTGGACAGCTTCCTCTTATGGTACAAATTAAAATACTTGGACAGGGTGTGGGACAGTAGGACTTGGCCATCTGCGGGTCCAGGATTGAACTGATTCTCTCTCTGTCTCTCTCTCTGTCTCTTTCTCTCTGTCGCGCGCGCGTGTGTGTGTGTGCGCACGCACGCACGCGCGCGCGCGCACACACACACACACACACACACACACACACACACACACACACACCTCTCTTTGTGTTCTAAAAGAGTTCTTCATCAAGGTTCCTGAAATAATTAAAGAGCTTGGGGATAAAGGGAGCAAAACAAATTAAAAATGAGATTATGCAGATAAATTAAGTGATTCAGACCATCCAATTTCTTCATTTTCTTAGCTCCTATGTCCAAAACAAAGGCATAAAAGGAAATAGTACTGCGGTGTGTTTTTAAAACACAGACACAACTAGAATGTAGCATTTTGTATTTAGCACCTTCAAGATAGATGGTCATTCAACAGAGGAAATGGAATGACGCTAGCTGGTGTATGATTTCATTCCCAAGTCTTTGTGGTAGCAGGATTTAAACTGAAATAAAATTCTGGAAGTGAAATTTTGGTAATTAACTATAGCATAAGGGTTAAAATACTCCCTAGATTAATGCAAAACTAGGACTTACTTTACCAGGCAGTCTAGGGAATTAAAAGTCTGGCAGAAAGAAAAAGCATTGGTTTATGAAAGTGTTCTCTTGGTCTGCTCGGTTGGCTAGTTGTTTAATGCCAGTGCTTAAAACTGTTAATACTAATGTATTGATGGCATATAAAGCATTACAATATTTGTGGCTCATTTTTAAAATGCACAGTACATAGGATTAACATGGACTTCATATATCTAAAGAAGATTATAGTTTTAGAGATTGGGGCCATATTAACCTTTTCCACTGGGTTGTCAGAACAGATTTGTGGACCACCACAAATAAGTTAAATATTTTTTGTTGATGCTTTGACATAGTCTATCCTGGCTGCAGTTGTACATGGCCTAGAAAAAGTGAGTGCCACATTGTTTTGAACAGAGCAGCAGTAAGAGATTTGCTACAACTGTGAAAAGAATATACGGTGTGCTTGAATTTGGGCACTAGAGCCAGATCTGCTGGTATATGTGTGTGTATTTGTGTGTGTACGTATATGTTGAGGCAAGACTGACAATTACGAAGATCCATTTTAAATACCCGCAACTCCTGAAACACACTGCCAAATACAGGCTCAGGAACCCTAAATATTTGTGTACATCGAAATTTGGAATTCTTTCACTCTCGCAGAGATAGAATTTTGATTGATTGATTGATTGATTGATTGATTGCAGGACAGAGGGTTGTTCTTTTTCTCAGAAGCAAAACGGAGACGCGGGAGAGGAACCAATTCGGCCATTGCATAGAAAAAGATTGCCAACCTCTGCTTCAGATGCAAAAGTGACTCTCGTGGGTATAGATGCTCAGTGTCGTGTTGTGGGTAGTGTTGTGGACTAGGACTCTTGAGACACAGGTTCAAATTTTATGAGACAGAATCTTTTGGGGTGTGCAGAACTCGTAAAAACATTCTGTCAAGGTTTGGAATTTTATATTTATAGAGTATGGCAATAATTAGTACAAAAAAGGCAATTCTGTAAGAAAATGAGGTTCAAACAGCAGTGTGTTAAAAGTTGCTGCAAGATACACGTCTGGCTCTCCATCCAAACCATCACTGGGGGAAAGCAAGGTCAGAGGAAAAGAACATGGCCTCATAAGGAGTCTCTTTCCAATAACACTTGAGTATGGATATGTAAAGATGGATATGAAAATATAATGTTGAGAAATTCCTAGACTGTGGAACTCTTAAGGTACTGGAAATGCAAGTAGAGTACAGTGGACCCTTGTATAAACAAACAGCTTGTATAACATAAAATCTGTACAACATAAAAAATTCCAGAGATAGGGGAAATTTGCTTAACATAATTGCCTATGGGGGAAATCTGTACAACATAAAATGGGATTACTCCATTTTCAATGCGTTCCTATGGGAATTTGTATAAAGGAAAATTTGCTTATCATAATTTCATTTAGAACGAATTAATTCCTTTATACAAGGTACCCCCGTATAACAAATTGATAACTCGCCAGGTTTGTTCATCAGCAATTTCTACTTTTGACGGTTTGCTGGGACCGAGTCATACTGTAAACATAACAACATTACGCTTTGCCGTCTTTGCAGTTTCCTAAGATAGTGGGTGGTTGGGTTGGTAGAACTAATGTAAATGTCCATAGAAAGATCTGTGTTTTATAGGTTAGCAGTTTGCTTCAGCAACAAGCCCATGGTTGTTGGCAAGTTGAAGAGAAGAATAAATGAATGGATGAAATGTAAATTCAGCAGACCCCCATATTCGCTGGATTGATCCCAGCTCCTCCTTCCCCCAGATACTGAAAACCATTGAGATACATACAGTACTGTACTGCTTTATATGAGAGAGAGAGAAAGAGAGAGAGCATGGCAAAAGGATGGGGGAACAGAAGAAAAATTACAGTATTTCCACATGCATTACCAGAACTGCTTCTGGATATCATGCTGTTTACCCTTTACTCTAGTGGCTGGTTCTGGTACTATATATCTGTCGCCCCCCCCCCCCCCCCCATATTTTTAAAAATAATTTCAGACCGTGGGTAAGTGAATCAGTGTATACAGATTGTGTAGATTGGGGGGTCCTATTGTATAGCAAATCAAGAGACACATCCACACCAACCCCATTCCAGGCACTAAAGAGCAGCAGGCAACATGGTTGTTTGCATTTTCATTTTACTTTTTATCACACAACATTTTTGGATTAGAATCTGATTTAAGTACTGTATTTTCCTCTAACTTAAGTTCTGTTTTCATATGTTTGTTAGCCTTTGTACATGTAGCTTTTTCACTTCTATAAGTTATTTTCTGTGGAACTGAAATGTGTCTGTAATTTCTCAAAACATGACATCTTTTCAGTACCTTTTGGATTTTTGTGCGTAGAAGCAATTTAGATGAATAAAGCTTATAGATATAGGCTGATTTTGCCTGGAATCATTCCAACGATGAAACACCTTTTTAACCTTGATACCAGATGATATATTGTTCCAGCAGACCCCTAATATGACATAAGAGTATTTGATTTCACACTGGAATTAACTCTTTCAGGGATAACTTCCAGCTGTGACAAGCTGCTACAGAATCAAATTACCAAAAACTGAGTTTTATAGTGCTTATTGTTTTTTATGCTTTTGTCCTTGACAGTTCTTTAATGATCTCTCTGAACTGGAAAGCCTTATTAGGCCACTGTAAGTTGGTTCTGACTTTACATAACACAATGCAACTCACATGGACATTCCAAACTGATTGATGTGGAATTGAGAGGCCTGGATTTTATCTAGTGTCACCAAGACCACATGATGCCTTATGTGTATTGGCATAAAAACATGCGTGTTGACTGAACAGGTACATGGGACTTTTAATAAAGGAGGTACTGTGTTGTCGTAGCCTGTGCTTACTTGTTCTCCGCATGTATGTTTTTTTTTTCCTTCCCATTTGAGGAAATGCTGAGTATTTTGAAGGAGCAGCTGTTGTGGAGCCTGCTTCAGGTGTGCATAAGATGTTAAATATTTCCTATGTAGTACCAGCATGTGTACTTTCTAATTCAAGGGTAGAATAAATCTCCTGATGAGGAAGGAGAACTATTCCAAAATGTAGCTAGGCGAGACTAGTATTTGAAAAGCATGGGCTATAACTGCTGGATTTAAACAGCTGCTGAGCTACAGATGAGATATATGGCCCGATAATATTTACCTTTGGAGATTATATATATTTTCCTTCCTTCCTTCCTTCCTTCCTTCCTTCCTTCCTTCCTTCCTTCCTTCTTTCTTTTTTTTTTTTGCATATAGCGATTTTATTGTGTATGCACTTTTTACCCCTGTAGGGAGCTGTGGAGAAAAGTAGCTCTCGGAACAAGCTGCAAGGAAGCCAATATTTGAAGTTAATAACTTCATCTGATTCAGTTCACTAGCCTTCGGGTTGGTGTCACAGGAACAGCAACATTTGTGTTCTATTTCAGGCACCTTGGTGTTGCCTATATAGACATATCATTTTTGTAAACAGTGGGTATTAATTTTTTTAAACAAAGATTTTATGATGGAGGTGGGGTGACAATTTAGGCAGTGATTAGATGAGGAATGCTATTTTAGGCTGCATTAGCAGAAGTATAATTTCCAATTCCCATGAGGCGCTCTTCCCCCTCTATTCAGCACAGGTTAGGCCTCAACTTGAGTACTGTGCCCATTTCTGGACACCACACTTCAAGAAAGATGCTGAGAAATGGGAACAAGTCCAAGGATGACCAGGGGGCTGGAAACCAAGCCCTATATGATGAACGACTGAAAGAACTGGGCATGTTTAGCCTTGAGAAAAGAAGACTGAGGGGGGATATGACAGTACTTTTCAAACATTTGAAGGGCTGTCATACAGAGGAGGGGAAGGATTTGTTGCCATGCAGCAGTGGGCTCAAGCTAAGAGAACCCAGCTTCCGAATGGATATCGGAGAAAACTTCCTAAGTGTTAATGCAGTACAACAATGGAACCAACACTGGAGGCATTCAAGAGAGATTTAAACAACCACCTGGCAGCTATCCTTTGATTTGTCTTCTTGCATGGAGCAGGAGGTTGGACTTGATGGCTTTATAGGCCCCTTCCAACTTCACTATTCTTTGATTCTATGAGGATTGCCATTGGCTGAATTGCTTGCATGTCATCAGGCTCTAGTGTAGGTCAGTGGCTCCCAATCTTGGTTAGACCATGCGTCTCTAAAGCGTCCACCACCAACTGTGCTGGCCAAGGTTTCTGGGAGTTGAAGTCCAATTACACCCGGGTTACCCGTGATTGGGAACCACTAGTTTAGGCAGAGAATATTGAAGGGGAAATAGACTAAGGTAGAGGTGTTCTTCCATATTAATAATTAATAAAATGAACACGGGAAACTCTCAGAATAAGTCTGGCCATTGACCTGTTGAGTCCTGTATTGCTAACAGAAATTGGCAGTGGCTCTCCAGGGAGTTTCTCTCAGCTCTACCTGGAGACGTCAGGGTTTGAGTTTGGGGATTTGTGCATGCAAAGCTTGTGCTCCACCACTGACATCCTCCATGTTGACTCATCCAGTCAACATGGAGGAGGAAGTCTTGGATAGAAAGATGGAGGGGGGAGAGAGAGAGAAAGCATGTGCATTTTTGATAACTAAGGACAATGCTGAGGAGGCATGAAGTTCCCTTGTTATTTCAAGCAGAAAGTCTTTCACTGGAGGCCTCGAGTAAAAACTTGATAGGCATGATGTGATTGCTCGAGTGGACAGTGATGTTTGGAGCATTTTGTAACCAGTTGGCCTATATTATGAATTAGAGTTATAACTTGGGATGGGGCTGCTTTTCAGGGGCTTTGTGAGGGGGCCCCAGGCTTGAATTGTGACTCTCTTGGCTTTCAAAGGCAGCAGCTAGTGTTTCAGAGTGTTGAGTGTAACTGCTTTGAAGTATGGCTTCCTAATTGCAGTTACACCTTTTCTCGTTAGTAATGGAGATTTGACCTGAAATAATTTCTATTTGAGAACTATGTTCTGTGAAGAATGCACATTTCCAAAAAGTGGGTATCTTAAAAATCAAAGGAAAACACTCAGCTGAGATTCTGATAGGGGGGTCAGTCCCTCCAGTGCTTAGAATGGGTTGCTGTACTCTCCCTGGCTTTCTTCCTCTGAGCCTTTGTGCTTTGGGAGATGGCATTGTTCCTGATAGAATCTGAAGGGGGGTGAGGGAAGCTAGCAGAAGGATGGGAAGCAAACAGGATGTGTCCTATTGTATATAGAAAGAACAAAAGATGGTCTGGAAGGTGATGGGTAAAGGAGACAACCCTCCTTTCCTCCAGGTGCTTCCCTATGTTCAGATCTTGACTACAGGGAATAATGTATATCCCAGTCTTTCAGTCTGACAATATTGTCTGTTTCCTTGTATGTTATGTATGTATGGATAGATGAATGGATGGGTGGTTGAGTGGATAGGTGGATTTCTGGGGTTGAATTGTTGCCATACTTATACTGCCTCAATCAGATGCTCATTTGCTTGTTCAAAACACAGATTGCAACACTTAGAAAAATCCGGACTGCACATTTCATCAAGGTTGGAGATGTGCTTGAAGATATATATATGCTAAAAAAACAACAACAGTTGAATATAACAAAGTGCAGTAACAGAAATCCAGTAACCAGGGTTTGATCTTTCGCAACAGAGAGCAAACAGAATAACGCACAGCCTGAAAGACCCTACTTTGGCCTGCCTTGTGAAAAAGTAGTTCTTGTATTGAATTTCTAAGAATGTAAGATCTTTCATCTGTCACATATGTGACTGGGTAGGGTATGGGATTAAATGTTGCAGGCACGGCGGGGATTAAACAGTGAGTTACCCTAGCTAATTGTTCATCTGAGGGTGATCATATTTGTTTCTAATATCTTGGCAATCAAGTCAGTTCAGGGGTTTTGTAGTACAAAAGGCCCTACTTTGTCCGGTTAGGTAATAAACCAAACCAACAATCCAAACCAACAGACCAATTCCTCACTCTCCGAAAACCCTGAAATGATATTCGTGAACAAATTCAGGAACAAATACTGTGCATTGAGTGGATGGCTTTCTCTTAAGTTTTCTGCGACCTCCCTCCCAAGCAGGGTTGAAATAAGTGAGCTCTCCTTAGTTTTTTTTTGCTCGGATCTCGCCTGCACTGCCTGGTGCTTTTGCAAAGCCGCCGAATGCTGCAGGCACTGCAGTGGAAAAGACAACGACAACGGCAGCAGGAGCTGCAGACTGCCCTGATTTTTGAAGAGATGACATCATCTCTATTAATGTGCGGTGCTGAGGATGCTCGCTCGGAGGGTTGCCGAGCACCGTGTGAGCGGAGATTGCTGCAGATATTTATGGCTCTGTGTACGCTCGCAGTGACTTCCAGAAATTCTTCTCCTTCAAACCTCAGATGCAAACCACTTGGTTTCTAAAAGGAACACTGTCGGTAACTGGCATTCGCCATAAATTTCACAGTGCAGTGAAAGGGAAACAGGTACGTCATTTGTTTCCAGATGATTAATCCACATTGAAAGATCAACCCCTTTATCTGTAATTGCAGTTGCTCACAGAGGCTGGAGTCCATTGGTGAAGTTATTGCTGCAAGGCAGCCTCTTAAGAGAGGTTATTTCCTCCCGTCTCATTTATTGGTTTCAGTTTATGAGCATCACATTTTACATATTCTAAATTGATTACAACCTGGTTGGTGTGTGGTGAAATCTATTTGGTTTTCATTCTGTAGTCAATAAAAGGCACTCCATTTTTCACAAAGATGGTCTGGGATTCTCTCCTCCCTTTCACACATATATTATTTGCTAATTCAACCATAAAAAGGAGCTCCTGTATCTGACACTTCATAACACTTGACAGTGTTGTCTGGAATACAGTGGTACCTTGTATAAAGGAATTAATTCACTCCAAATGAAATTATGTTAACCAAATTTTCCTTTATACAAATTCCCATAGGAATGCATTGAAAACAGAGTGATCCTATTTTTATGTTGTACGGATTCTCCCCATAGGCAATTATGTTAAGCAAATTTTCCCTATCTCCAGAATTTTTTATGTTGTACAAATTTTATGTTATACAAGCTGTTTGTTATACAAGGGTCCACTGTATTTAGAATAAATGAGACGGGTTTTGATTTGTTTTGGCTTTTTTAAAAAAGCTTGGGATATTTTTAATTGATCCAAAGAGCTGCAACTCTTGTCAAAAGAATTCCCCACAAAGACAAGTATATGAAAATTGACCCTTTAAGGGAGGTTGTTGGTTTTGCTTGCTTGCTTATTTGTTTGTTTTCATTTTGCCTCGGGCAAAGGAGCTGGGATGGGGGAGATTGATTAAGTAGCAAGGGCCCAAGCTAGAGCTGTGCAGGGGATTTAAACCTACCTTACCCTGCCAATCTTTGGGGCCTTTCATAGATTAGCAGGTGTTCTAGAAAGTCCAGAACCTGCTTTTATAAGCACTGTGACTTGTACAGTTACCTCATAATGACAGGAGTGTGCTGTATTTACAATGAAATCTATGAGAGTCTCTGGGGTGTGGTGGCTCAGCGGACTAAGGCTTCCGAAAACGGTCGGCTGCAAAGTCGGCCACTCGGCGGTTCGAATCCCGGGTGCCACACAGCGGAGCGAGCTCCCGCTGATCACCCCAGCTCCTGCCAACCTAGCAGTTTGAAAGCATGTCAATGCAAGTAGATAAATAGGTACCGCTGTAGAAGCAGGAAGGTAAAAAAGTGTTTCTTTGCAGCCATGCCGGCCATGCGGCCAAGGACTTGCACAGCACTGGCTCTTCGGCTTGCATACAGAGATAAGCACTGCCCCTAGAGTCGGACACGACTAGCATGCATGTGCGGGGGGGGGGGGAACCTTTACCTTTACCTATGAGAGCAGAGGGGAGAAGAGAGGAGGGGACAAGATTCTCTGTTGCTCTAACAGTAAACGTAATGGGAAAATTGGATTCAAACTAGCTTGCAATATGGCCATCTTCAGGGAACCAGTTCACTTGTCAGCGTGGACATGGCTGTAAAACTTGGACTGATGTAGTCGTGCCGAGGTAGATTTTGAACACACAGGCTTACTGCAGGAATAACATGTCTCTGGAGAGTCTGTCATCCAGGTGAGGTTATCTGGAAGTTGAGTCTCGGCAACTGGACTTCATGAGAGATCGAAACATTTCGCTGCTCATCATTTATATAAGTCCCCTTTTAGAAATCAACTTTCATAGATTCAAATAACACAGGGAAGCTAATAGATTCATGTGCTATCCTCAGCCCACATTGCTTATCCAGCAAGCTCCGTAGCAAGAATATTGTATCTTCACTGGTAGGAGGAGCCATCATGTGATCCTTTGTGCAGAGTTTTTCATGCACTCAAGATCTCTGTATGATGAGGTCTGCTAATCATATGACAGAGCCTGCATATGTTCTGCTAAAATGCAGCTTTTGTCTTCAAACAAGGTTCAGCATCAGAGAAAACATGCATACATTTAGCAGGCTGCTGTATTATAGATGTTCTCCAAACACATGAGCAGCTGCAGGGAGAAGGGAGAGCTAGCAGATGTCACAGGTGGGACCACTGGGGGTGGGTTAGGCTTGCAATTGCTCATATTTGTGATCACATGGAGGATAGTGAGTAAAAGGTCTTGAGTGGAAAATGTTCTGCTTCCCCCAATAAATAGGAAAGGTTTGGCATAAGTCTGTCTCCTTCAGAGATGTTTTAACTTCCTGTTTTATAAGTTTTGTGTGAAAAGCATATATACCAAAGCTAATACCCGTCTCTGTGGAACTCTGTCACTATTGTGTTTCTAGATCATCATCATAATAACAATCATCATCCTTTTAGAACTACAGTAGGACCCCAGTATCTGCTGGGGATTGGTACCAAGCCTTTCCATGGATAACGAAAACCGTGGATAAAAGAGAATGCCAAAATGTTCCCCAAAACTGCTGTTTTGAGATAGTAAGTTGCTTTACAGCTCCTGTTTTGCAACAGTAGCTTGCTTCACAGCTGCTGTTTGTGACAGTAGCTTGCTTTGCGGCTGCTGAATTATTTATTTATTTATCCTCTGCCAACCGTGGATAACTGAATCAGTGGATATGGGCGTCCTACTGTACAATGCTAGAAGGGGGCCTGTGGATCATTGCATCCAGCTTGTACAATGAGGCACTTAACCTATGATTTACTCGGGTACCTAAACCATTGAGCTCCCCAGCAGTTCATGTCTTCAAGCTCACACTTCGTGATGAAGCATCAGACACCTCTTGTAAGAGGACCAAGAGATCTAGAAGTAGGCTACTGATTAAATAAAGCTTCCCAATGAGTTATATTTATGTTCGAGCATAGGGCCAAGTGCGTTTTCTACCAAGACATACAAATGAAATTGGAGACCTCTTCCATTAACTGAGGTTTAGAAAGTCTGCTTACAGTCTTGAAATTGTGAGAGAGGAATGATCCAAAGGCAGTTGTGTGCACAAAGACTTCTGGTAGCATTTTATCCAGAGGTTGAAGAAGCGTGCATGGAGGTCTTTGTTCACATGGGAGATTTCCAAGCTGCTTGACACAGCATTTATTTGAAATGGAAATAAAAGAGGTGGTGCCCAGAAAAGAAAGTATGTGGGGCAGGATTAATACAGAAGCAGCATTATGCTGAGTCAGCCTGGATTGTACTGATTTAAGTAATTAAGAAAAGGACTGTTTTTCACTAGGGTATTTAAATCAAGTTTCCAGCCTTTCAAGATTGTGTTTACTGAATAACCATACATAAAATTTAGCTGTCAAAAAAAATTTACATGGTTTTCCTGAAGCCAGGTAAAGTCTTGATTTCTACCTATTAGCTAGTAGGGCTTTTTGTATATGGTAATACCTCTGATAAAGAATGCCTCTGATTACAAATTTTTTGGATAACAAATGGGAACTTCTGGGTATAGGACTGACTCAGATAACAAATGTTTCCTATGGGCTTCCTCGGATAACAAATGTTTCATAATCCCATGCAAAAAAGTGTACCCAGGATATATTGCAACCCCTATAATTTGTGGAGGGGTGGGAGGAGTTAGAACAGGTTTTTTTTCATGTTTTTTGAGCCATTCCGGATGTGTTTGGCTGAGGGATTTGGACCTTTCGAACTTGGAAAGGTAGGGTGCTAGCTTTTATTAATCTTTGCACTGCTTTTCTTTGTATTTTTGGTGGGAAAAGGCTGGGGTAGTCATGCTGCTTTCTTCTGTCCATGTTTGGAATCTTTTCCATTGTTCTGCAGGCAAGAACAGGCTGGATTTCTCTTGCTGCTTATGTTTGTCTGTTTTCATTTTTCCCCATTTCACCTTGGGTAGGAATAGGATGAGGTAGTCTCGCTAGTTTCTCTTGCCCATGTTTGCATTGCACTGCAGGAGAGGTATTCTGGATAGGGTGTTCCAGCACTTCAGGCCTTTAAAGTGCACTTTATAAAGAGGTCTGGGGGAAAAATCCAGCTTTTTTGCCTTTTCTTGGACCTTTGGAACGGATTAATTGGTTTCTCATTCATTTCAATTCTCTCTCTCTCTCTCTCTCTCTCTCTCTCTCTCTCTCTCTCTCTCT
>JAHTLZ010000204.1:86956042-86982421 GCA_023846285.1 Phrynocephalus versicolor | reverse complement strand
TCTCTCTCTCTCTCTCTCTCTCTCTCTCTCTCTCTCTCTCTCTCTCTGTGGGTGTGTGGGTGTGTCTGTGTGCATATTTTGAAACAGGCCAACCTCAATATTAACTTAAGACCCGTACATACACATGAACAGGATTTTAGAAATGGATCCCTATCAATCCTAAAATATTGCTGGGGGGTCAACTTTTAAATTTTGAAGTGTATTTTTAAAAGTGATCCTAAAATATTGTGTTGCCAGCAAGTATTGTGTCTTTTAAAAACAAACAGTGGTGATGAACCACACTTTGGAAAGCCATTTGTAGTTAATTGCATTGTAAATGTTAGATTTTGCCCTTTGCTCTAAGGGGATGTGATCTCAACCTTCTTGTCATCCTGCCTCCTTCCTGCTGAACTACAAGATGTACAACATATTTAGGGATCAGTTCCAAAGTACAGGATTTTTTTAGCTTGGCTTGCCATGGATTCAAAAGGATAATAAGTAGTCTCTTTACAAACACGATGACCAAACTTTTCTGAAAGGGAGAATAAATGTCCACACTGTTTTGAGTAACAGATGTGTAGTGCAATTCCATGTGTATTTGCTTACCCAAAAGAGAATTCTCCTGGATCCACTGGGACTTACACATATTTGGGATTGCACCCTGAATATTCTTTGGAGATCAATCAATGCATTGCATGACTCACTGATTGAAATCCTATTGGCTAGTTTAGTAAGTTGCAGCTACAAGAGGCCCATTGAATCAATGGAACTTCTAGAGAAGTTGACTCACTAGATCCTCACTGATTCAGTGGGCCCACTGTCGTTGTGATTTACTACACTAGGTTGGTAGTTGCTCAGCATTGGCCAACCCGTTCTTGCACTGTAACTCCATGAAACCCTGACCACCACTGGGGATACGGAAGGCTTCTGGGAGTTGTAATCCAAGAACACCCAGGTTACCTAAAGTTGGAAACCACTACACAAAACAATATAGGAATTCAGCCACTGTGTTATATCTGAAGTGCTTGACCTCGAATGTCATTGGGGGTGGGAGTGGGCTTTCATGTAGAAAACAGGCTTTAGCTCAAATGTATGTGACAGAGAATAATAGCTTATGGGTTAAAATATTATAACTGCATGAACGCATTTGTAATACATATAGATATTTTAATATTGACTTTTCTTACTGCTGATTTATATATGAATAAGGAAAGCCACACAAGTCTTGGTGGCAAATTGCTGCTCATTAATTGGGTGCAGATTGTGTGTGTTTTTTGGGGTGTGTGTGTTTGCATATGTCACGTCTTCTGTCCTGAATGCATTTACAAGGAACAAGCCCCCTTTCACAGTTGACCTTGTGAGTGTAAATGCCCAAACTTGCACTGTAATATATTCTCATGAATTTTTTTCTTTTTCTTTTTAAACATTAATCCTTCCCTTCTCTGCCATCCATTAATTCATCCAACATTATTTGTAACCTGCTGGTAATCCTAAATACACCTCCTGCCTTTTATTCCCTGTCCAGGACTGGAAAAATAGATTATCAAGCACCTGGCAGATCACAGGTGCCAAATTGTTGTGGGTTGGGTGCAGGATACTGAAATGCCTTTGAGCAAGCCTCTGGCATGTGTCATGCTCATCTAGCCTCTCCTTGGCATGAGGTTAGAAGGAGGACCTCAATTGTGTTTAGTTTGCTTTCAGGTAATCATGGCTTTTTGCACCCAAGACATAGGACTGCATGCAGACCATAGTACTGTGAAACTGGTCTGTGCAGAAACTGACTCAAGTTAATAAATCCATTTTGTAGACAAGGCCAGAAGTCTCTGAAATGGAAATGAAACATTTCCAAGTCTTCTCCATGTGGGTGGTGGGTGTAGAGGGAAGGGATAAGCTCTGTTTGGGTTCGTGCAAATGGCAGTTACAACATTTAGATATGGCTTATTCTTACGGCCGTATTGCCATGCAACACCCATTAATGTTTCCGAGGCTTGATTTGAAAGCAAAAATGGCAGCTTGGACTTTATTGATGTTCTGTATGCAGAATGTGTATTCTACTAGTACGTTATGGTTCCTTTTCCTACATGGGCCCCATTACCTTCTTGATGCTTGTCTTTCTTTCCCTTCCCCTGTTGTACCTTGGTTTACTGTGAAGATTATTTAAGGACCAATGCCATTTGTAGGCACGAGTCATTGCAGTCCTCAGACCAATTGTGCTAGTGTGCTGCATTGAAGTCTCAGGATTAACACCATGCCGGAACTCCCATACATGGAGGAAAGCTTGATTTTAATGAGCCAAATATTGCTTGAATTGTCATCCATGAATTGAATTATTTATTCATTCATTCATTCGTTCATTCATTCATTCGTTCATTCATTCGTTCATTCATTCATTCATTTATTCATTTTCTATAGCTTGTATGCCACCCACTACCCAAAGGTCTCTGGGCGGCTCACAATCAAAATAAGCAATTCAGGCAATTAATCCTGACCACAGTACTTCACTTGGTGATAATGTTGTGTTAAAGTAGTTCTAGTGCAGCTGAAATAGCCATCGGATTTTTCATTCTGTCTTTAAAAACAAAAATTATTAATATGAATTAGTGCTTCAATTGGCATAATAATCATAGCCCTGTCTTAATAAGACAGAGACAAATTCACAGTGGAGAAGATATTGGCCCCATTGTGGCATTGCATTCTGTTTATTCCAACCTAATTGGTTATTTGCTCTTGAAACGACTTTGACAGCTACTTGAACCTTCTCTCTGGCCTGGTAGAAAGTTGGAGCCTCATATTCTCATAATATTTTAAGGAGCTACCTTTCTTTCCCTGTAGGAGAACAAAGTCTCCAAAAACACACTGCTCAATTCCTATTGCTTTGTTACAGAGGAGGAAGGCAAATGGTGTAACATTCAGTTGCTTCTAGCCGGCAATAAATGAGTCACCTCTGGGATTCTCAGAGGCCTGTCTACCTGCTGGCTTGGCACATGCTTGTGAATTCCAGGAGGGATTTGTGAATGGCCAGCTATTTCCCTTCTGCATGAACATTTACCCTCTGCATACATAACAGAGCAACAGGATTTCAGATGGGTCACGGTCATTTTAATTGTGTTTGTGACCTGTGCAAGAGGAGATCATGTGCCAAAGCCGTGCTGTGTGTCTAAGACAGTCGCCGCAATCAGAGGACGCTCACAATATAGCTTCTCCTTGACTACTGCAAGTGGATGGGCAGTCTGTGAAAATTTGTGCCACAAAAGAAAGTGGTAACAGTTCCAGAAAGAGATGTTGAAGGATTCTTTAGTACTCACAGCTTGTCTTCCTCATAGGAGATGTTTGCTGCCTTTGAAGTCTAGTAACACTCATTTTCTTTGCCTTTTCAGGATTTCGGAAAAATGATGAAATGAAAGCTATGGAAGTCCTGCCTATCTTGAAGGAGAAAGTTGCATACCTGTCAGGTAAGGGGATGCATTTTGTTCATAATCTTGAGCTGTATTTGGTGACTCTCTCTCTATGGCAGCTGCTACCCATCAAGACTGGCAAGGCATGATTCATGGCCGGCGGAAGGTAAAGTCAAAGACATCAGCCTGTAGTGTTAACTAATTGTGATTATGTCCTTATTGTAATTAATCCCTTGCAAAGGTATTGTGCTACAAGTCCTTAGCATTCAGCATCTTGCTGAATTGAATAGCAGTCTCTTGGGTGCTTTAAGAGCCTTGCACCCCATTGTACTTGATGCCCTGCTGGAAGGAGAGAGTGGCAGAACTCTCTAAGTAAGATGGGAGGCAGGAGTAACTTAAGATGGGAAGTCTGGGCTGGAGGTGAGGGGGAGCCCCACTTAATGGCTCAGCTTCTATTCCTGTCCAGCTATAGGTACCGGTGATCCATAGTGCAATTGGGTACATGTTGACCCACAAGTCAGTCATGCAAATTTAATTGAATCTATTCCCCTGCTAATTGTAAACAAAATCACAGTCCAGAAGATGGTGTATGTTTTAGCAGTGGGCAATTTTATATTCAGAAAATGCCATATGGTTTTGCACATCAGGAATGTACTCTTGTCTAGCTCCTTCCTTCACTGTATCCTTGAACAAGTAGCAACCGCTCCTGCAAATTAACAATTCAGTTCCTTTATTACGATCTACCGATTAGATAAGCAGCGGCTTTAACACTTTTGGAAGCTCCCCACTCTCTCTTAAATACACCTGTGCTCTCCCATCCATTCACGACCTGCTCCACCGCAGTGTTTTGTCAGTGGATCGAAAATGTATCGTTGTCTCTTTTCTGCAATATCTTTTGGGGGTTTGGGTTGAGTATCTTCCAAATGTTCAGTAAATGATTGCTGTTCCTCAGTGACAATGTCTTTTGACTATTATATGCAACTTGTGCTTGATGGGCTTATTGATCCACACTAAGAATGCAACAGAAAGAACATTTGTGTCCACCAGGGTCTGTCACGTTGGTCTAGATTTTTGTAAACAAGAGAGAGAGAGGGAGGGAAGGAGGAAGAACTCAGAAAGATAAACCCAAGATTTCCCAGGTGTGTCCTCCACAGCCCTATTCAAAGCATGCCTTAGTATTGTCCATTCACTCTTCTGTCTGAGAGAGGTCAATAGGACAGTTTCTCCTGTAGAGTACTTAACATTCCTGCAATCTTCCTTGACTTGTTAACCCAGTAAACTGGAAAATGGATTCTGAGTTTCTCCCGAGACATTTGCTTTGCTGTTATCCTGTGCCCAGTGATTTCATAGCAGCCTTTCTCCAACTCGCTGGTTGCTCAGGACAAGGAAGAGTGGGAATTGGAATCAAATGGTTGAAAGAGAAGAAAGGTCTCCCGGAGTACTTTAACACCAAAAGGAACTGGCTGCAACCTCAGACTGCACTAAAGGATTGGCAAAGCAGGTTGCATTAATGGCTTACGGGCTGTTAAAAAGGGGCTTCAGGGCTGTGGCATTCTTTCAGGTTTAAACACTTTAAAAGCTGTTGGGATTATCATGCAGCTGTATCCCCCCCCCCCCCCACACACACACACAATCTTCAAGCAACTTACTACTTTGGAGGACATGTTCTGCCTCCTAGCTCTGTTTGTTTTAGCAGGGTGAAATTGCGGGATGTTAAACCTACGGCCAGCTTCTCCGGCTTGAGCCAGATGGTTCCTCATAAAGCCTAGGCTCAAATGGGCACCTCGGAGGTAGCTTCCTGCCAACTCAAGCTTCTAATGCTGCTGGTTAGGTTCTATGATTGGGTTAATGGCCAGGCCTCCTCCACCTGTCGCTTTGTGCTGTTTGCAAGCAGAGATCCCAAATTTATTTTCACAACAGGCTTAAATTAACTCAGTGCCTTTGAGAGAGAGATGCTCCCTGGGTCACTTATTCCCTCATCTCCTCCAGTGTGACCATAGTTTTGATCTACCCTGCAGGTGTGTTAGGACGGTGACTGAAAGAAGGAATATGGAGGAGTGCTTTGCAGTCTCGAAGGAGGCCTGTGAATGATTAGGTGTAGTACTTGGAGCCTTTGGGCACGTAATGTATCAGGAAGCTGTTTGTAGTTGCCACATTTGCTGCAAGCAAAATTTGCTTCCCTGGGATATGAAACGTACCAAACAGTGAGCCTTAATCTTCTCTTTCCCAGGGTCTTCCATTCTTCTTTGACTCCTCTTTCTTGGGCTTGTTCCTCTCATTCCTCGTTGTCCTTTTTTTTTCATGCCATAATGTGGCCTCTTCAGACTTTACCTTTTGTTTTGACAAGACTAGCTTCTTTGCTGACATTCCCTGAGCTCTTTCCCTCCATTGCGGGAGGAAAGAACCCACATTCTTTTGCCTCCCCTGGTTGCTTGGCAACATTGGCATACCATAAATGTGTCTGTCCTTCTGTCCCTCTGTCATTTTGTTATATCTTCCCTTCTCTTCCCTTCCCTTCCCTTCCCTTCCCTTGAAAAGCCCTTATTGGACTGATATTCTGAGCCATTCATTTTAAATCCCAACATTGGTGCCCTTTAAAAGAAAGTAGAACAGTTCTAGTTCCACCCAAATCTGGCATCTGTGATACAGATCTTAGAAATTATGTTTATTTTTATAATTTGCATTTGCATAATAGCCATTGTGTAAAGGTAGTTGCTATGCCTGCAGGCAGTTTGCAGAATCTACTGCATTTTTCATGTTGTTTGGAGACTGGCAGCGCTCGTATTGAAGACCTCTGGGACAAGCATTCCAGTGGCTTTTTAAAATTGCCATTCTCGGTTTCTGTGAGGGATGGCAAGTGATTTCTCTAGGATTCAAGCCTCACAATGGCCATCGAGACAAGAAAAGCTTTGTGGCTAAAGGCAGAGATGTTAAGGAATAGATCCTAAGGGACAAGAGGTGATGACACAGCCCAAGCCAAATGTCTGAAGAATTATTCAGGCCACTGTTTATCTTATGAGCCTATTTCAGACCAAGGTGACAAGAGGTCAAAGTTAACTATAACATGGAGGACTCGCAACTAGCTTTCTTCCGACTGACAAAGCTATTTGGATGAGCAGCAAAACGTTTCTATCTCTCAAGAAAAAGGGGTCCAGATGCCATGACTCAACTTCCAGATCTTTGATCAGTGGCAGACTCAGTCTGCCATTGATAATGAAATCATTTTTATTTAAAAGACCCAGAGAAACCCAGAACAGGAAACAACAACACTAGAATAGGATGCACAACAATGAAATACTTCAGGTAAATGATGAAATAAAACCTAGCAAGAGTCTAGATAATTTTCTATTACTGTATGTACATTTCTGTATAAAATGTTTGCCACACAAGGGGTGGAGAAAGCCCTCTTAGTGTCCAAAAGCCCTCCAAAGCAATTCTAGTGTAAAAAAATGATAGTAAGGCTGTACCTGGAGTGTTGCATATAGTTCAGGTCACTTCATCTCAAAAAAGATAAAGTGGAGCTGGAAAAGGTGCAAAAGAAAGTGACTAAAATGATTACTGGGCTGCGGCACCACCCTTATGAGGAAAGGTTACAGCATTTGGGGCTCATTAGTCTGGAAAAAAGGTGCCTGAGGGGGGATATGATTGAGATGTACAAAATTATGCAGGGCATGAGTAAAGTGGATAGAGGGATGCTCTTTCTCACACACAAAAGACCAGAACTAAGGGACATCCACTCAAACTGAAGGTTGGGAGAGTGAGAGCAGACAAAAGAAAATACTTCTTTACTCAATGTGTTGTTAGTCTGTGGAACTCCCAGCCACAGGATGTGGTGATGGCATCTGGCCTGGATGCCTTCAAAAGGAGATTGGACAGATTCCTGGAGGAAAGGTCCTTCACAGATTATAAACCATGATGTGAATGTTGCATCTCCAAGCTTAAAACCATGGTACTTCAAAGGCCAGATACAGGAGAGTGGTATCAGGAGACAGATATCTATTCTCATGTGCTCCCAGAGGCATTTGGTGGGGCCACTGTGAGATACAGGAAACTGGACTAGATGGACTCTTGGCCTGATCCAGCATGGCTCTTCTTATGTTCTTATGTTATCCCCTCCTTAATCCTTCTATGAATGCAATGCTTCTCCAGGACTCAGGGAGAGAATTCCTCTTTTTTGTGTTGTGGGGTAGCAAAACAAAAATGATTTTTTAAAAATTATATTCAAGCCAGACAGCTTTTGAATGCTGGCACCTTCAGAAATGTAGTTCCAGATTTTAACTCAAACACAGGTTATATTTTGAATTGAGCAAGTTTAGGTGACCTCTTGTTCCAGCATGCCCCCTGTCCCCATCTTTTGGATCCTTGTAAGTTAAGACTACGCCCTCACAAGAGTTTGACAGCCAAGCTCCATATAAATATAACCTCTCAACTTCTGTCAGGTTGGCTAAGTCTATAGTTAGCAAAAGCTCAATTCCATGTTGCATCTTTCTTCAAGAGGAACTTTGATTGCTGACTCATTTAAATGCCTTTTGCTTGGCAATCTACTGTGACAGCATAAAATGCAACCAACCAACTGACCTATTGTATCAGCTGGGGAAAATACTTAAGAGGTACATTCACTTTATTTTTTAAATTCCCTTAACAGCACCTCTATTTTCTTCTTAAGCTTATGCATACTTTGCTTAAACGTACCCGAATCCTCTGTTCAAATGAGATTCTAGCTAATCTTGTCTTCAGACGAAGCCTTGAACTTCTCATCCAAGTCAGTAACAGAGAACAGGGAAGGTGGGTGTTGAGAGGTGGCAGGCTGTTGGTTTCACAAGCTAGCTAGTGGGAGTTAGATTTCTCCTGTGCAGTATGTCATAACACAACGACTCTTTGCCCTATAGGTGGTGGCAGTCCTTGGTGTGCTGCATATGCTGGGATGGATTTACTTTGAATTTAAATCTGGCATATTTTTAGTTAGTGACTCTAACCCAGTATACCAAATGACCCCCGCAGAGCCATGGCAAGGACATTGATAAGGAATTTGTTGAGGTCATAGCATATATTTTATCCATATCCTTGGACTTTGTGAAAGACACGGGAGGGAGTAAGTGCCCCCCGCCCCGAATGGCAGTTGGGACAGTTAGATGGGATGTTCTCTGTGGTCCTTTGAGCTCCATTTGCCCATACCTTGTGGCCACTCAACAGCACTCACCATCAATGCATGTTTTATATGGATTACCATGCATGATTACATTGACGGATTTCATAAGAACACCAGTACTTTCTATGTTAGTTTCCACCCCTTGTAATGGATTTTGCTTTTCTTTTTGCATACTTTTTGTAGCTTTAATGTTACCTTTTAAACTTCTAAGATGCCTCTTCTCATTCCCAGTTCTTAACTTGACTATGTCTGAAATGGTCTGAGCTGTATGTTGTCCCTCATTATTGTAAGCCACCTTGGGTCCTTTGCCAAGGAGAAAGGTTGGGTTAAAATATTCAAAGTAAATAAATAATATGTTCATTGCAACAGGGCCCCTGACATATCTGCCCTAGGGCCTATAAACCTTCCAAATAGGCTTCCTCAGTGTTGACAGCAAAAATGCTGTCTAGTAAAAATCCATGGACTTTTGCTATTGCACTTCAGTGGAGGATGGGCATTCCTTCTTCTGCAATATCATTTGCTGGTAGATATTTTTGTGCAAAACAGTTTGGGATGGCGTATTTTGTTGGAGTATTCTGCTCCCAATTTCCACGAATCCTAATGAGACATCATTGCTGCAGGCCATTTCCAGAGAACAATCAGATTGTACTGCTCATAGAATAACATTAGATCCAGTAGCTGTAGTTGGACATTCCTCTTCAGAGTTTCAAATTGTTGCTTTTCTGGACTAAAACTCCCCAGATTACCATATGATAGGTAGGGAACTCTGAGAATCCAAAACCCCTTTCCAGCCTCTTTTCTTCCTTCCCCCTCCTGCCACGGACTCAATTCATGGTTGTTTTTTTTAATGGGGCAGATGTATTACCTCTGGGTTCCATGGGCAAGAAGTCATAATTCTGTGATCAGCGCGATTCTTGGCATATTTGGTTATGGGCAAAGCAGGTCTAGACTTTCCCAGAACCTAGGATTAAAAGTAAAGTGTCCAGTAGTGACTTGTTACCTTATCGGTTCAGCAGCATGCCAGCACTGGGCACAGTACGCTAGCAAACCCATTAATTGGCTTTCTTCCCACCTAAGATTAATGTCTAACCTGGAAGCCATGAGACCTGGAGTGACTTCATTTGGAGGGTATTCTGCCTATGCTAGGCAATGGTTAATTACTAAACCAAAGTGTCACAGTTCAGCCCTGCTTGGAAGTAGCACCCATGGCCTTAGATCCCTTCTGACTAATCCCCAGTGTCTGAAAACTGACTGTGTTTGTTGTTACATGCTGTACAGTCACCTCTGGTGTATGATAACCCTATGAATGAGCAGTCTCCAAAATGTCTTGTCCTCAACAGCCCTGCCAGCATTTATAAACTCAAGCCTATTGCTTCCTATATAGAAACTACCTATCTTCTATTCAGTCTTCCTCTTTTAGTGCTGCCTTCCACCTTTCACAGCAATCTTGTCTTTTCCAGGGAACCTTTCCTTCTTCTGATATTCCCAAAGAAAGACAGCCTCTGTTTCATCACGTTTGCCTCAGGCTTGATTTAGTCTAGGACCCAGTTTTTCATAATTCTGGAAGTTCAGGGCAACTGCAAAGCTCTCTCCCGGTGCCATATTTCAAACAAATTTGTTAACTGTCCAGCTTTCATAGCCATACATGATCTGGAAGTTGAGTCATGGCAACTGGACTTATTTTCTTGAAAGATTGAAATGTTTTGCTACTCATCCAAGCAGCTTTGACATACTGTTTGGATGAGTAGCAAAATGTTTCAGTCTCTCAAGAAAAGAAGTCCAGTTGCCATGACTCAGCTACCAGATAACCTCACTTGGATGACTGAGAATCTTCACAGACATCCATACATGATTGTTGAGAATACAAGAGTGTGGATGATATTGGTCTTAGTCTCCGGTGACACATCCTTACACTTGATGATTGCTTCCAATTATCTTACAAAATAAATAAATCCTTTATCGCTTCCATTCCTTTGATTTCTTGACTGCACTCTCCATTTGCAATGACAATTCAACCAAGGTGAACAAATATTTGACAATTTCAGTTTCTTCACTATCAACAATAGAGTTATGTAGTTGTTTTGTAGTCATAATTTTCGTCTTCACAGAATTCTATGAGTCATTCTCCTCCTCTGTCCACTAGACCAAATTTAACAACAACATAGAGTCCTGTGTTGCTTGCTGCCTACTGTGTAAACATTGTTTTGGAGTTTTGATCAGTTTCCTCCTATATAAAGCTTGCATTAAAGCTTTCCATTCCACCTTCAACATTGGTAGTTGGAGCATAGACCTAAATGATGATTATGTAGATAGTTTTCCCATGAAGTCTGATATTATTTGGTCTGACTTTAGATTGTAGCCCCTAACTGTCTGTGCTACATCTTGCTTCAGTATCAGAGAAATTCCATTTCTTCTGAGTTTTTTTCTAGTGTAGAACATTTCCAGACTATCTCTTGTTTTATTTTGAACTGTCTCATAATAGTATTTTAATGTTGCCACTTTCTGTACAGTACTAGCAAAAATAAGCTTAGTGTAAAAGTTGATGCCTCCTCTGCCAATGTCACCTTCAGCTATCTCTGCTGCTACCCCCTATCACCATTGGAACTCTCTATTCTGTTCTACTGATGCAGCCATTGCCCTTGAAGAGGGTGGACTCGTCTTACTCTGAAGTCTAGGCTGTGACCATTCCACCTTGACCTACCCTGCTGGGAATCCAGGCTTGTAATCGAGTCTGGCCTCCTGAGGACATTGTTCTCATCTTCACTGACACACTCAAACCCTTCTACCATGTTAAGGTGTGCATCAAAAAGAGGGATTATTGACCTACAGATTTGTACTGGTATTAAGGATGGGTGCCTCTTTACCAGTTTTAGATTCTGTGTGAACAGGTTGACATTGATACACAAAGCAAAGCCAGAGGGCTATTTTCAGTGTTCAGTTGTGGGCACTATCTAATCACTCTTCATTTGGTCTCAAAGTTGGCCAGGTATAATTTGGAAAGCAAAGAACCATGATGAACTCTGATGAGATCATAGACAGTCTTGGCTCTTTCGCCTCTCAAACAGAGCCTGCAGCTGACTCTGCCATGTGTTTACATGGCTGCTTACTTGTTTGCTGACTTTCTGAATGCTTGGTTTTCCCCTCTCTTGTAACCTTGAAGGGCCAGGTTAATGGCGAGATTGGATGCAGCTTTGTCGTAGCTCTGAAGCGAAGGAGATCTGGCATTGTGGCCATCTACAGTATTAAAAAAAACAAGTATCTTGGATTCCTAGTCCAAAAATGTGCTTTTCCCAAGCTCTGTGTTTCCTTTCAAGGGATACTACTGGGGAACTGTGTGTAATATTCTCAGCTCTTTGAAAGGGTTAGAGGTGTGATGCTTCCTTACTGCTGCAGAGGAAGATCCTGGATTGTTGCTCTTATGTAATAGTCAAGTTATGCTTGTGAGAAGTTCATGTTTGCAGCCTTTATAGTTTGTATGAGAGGAGTTTTATGGTCGGGTAGTAGTGGTGGTAAATCACACTGTGGCATCAGCACTCAAAGTGTTTTCCAGAATTCCTGAAGCAAATGAAACAGACAAGCAAGAAATCAAAACCAAAAAATAAAAATAAAAATAAAAGACAAACCCAACAAAACAAAAACAATCCGGCCCTTGACTTGAAAAAGCTGTTTGGGAAAGAAAAACCATGGGAAAAGGAGAAGAAAACGAGGGTTAGCAGAGGATGAGTGTGAACAGTAAGTGTAGCTAGACTGGGGAGATCTGGATTCAAATTCCCGATGGGCTGTGATATTTGTTAGATATTGGGGTAGGTGCCTTTTTTCAGCCTAGTGGTGCTTCCAGGCTTGTTGTGAGGATAAAATATGGCAAATTTGTGAACATCACTCTTGGATCTTTAAAAATTCACTGTCGTATCCCAGCAGAAATTTTTGTCGTATTTAGCATGCCTTTGTTAACCAACAAAATGAGCCCTGTTAACTGCATTTCTCCCTGGTGGTTTGGGTTTACTTTGAAAGAAGATATTAAATTGGAGTGGTGCCCCCCCCTACTTTCCATTCAGGTGAAGCTGTGTAGTTAGAAACGGGGCCATATGGATGTTGAGCTGTCTTCTCAAATGTATCATGTGGGAGGGCAACCCTCCCTAAGGCAGAAGCTTATTGCCAGTGCTCACCACCCTAGTCTGCCATTGACACTCACTGAATGTGTTTCTTTTTTTTGTTTTCAGGTGGAAGAGATAAGCGTGGAGGCCCCATCCTAACATTTCCAGCTCGCAGCAATCATGATAGAATACGACAAGAGGACCTTAGGAGGCTTATTTCATACCTAGCTTGTATTCCTAGGTAAGGGCATCTTTTATGCATTATGTGACATGCAGTGCTGTGTCAAAGCAAAACTGCTGAAAGGTAGACCTCTGCAAGTTCATACCGAGTTCATGTTCCTGTAACCTTCCATTTGTTGTAAAGGAAAATAACTTAGCAACCAAAGTGCAAGCCTCTGGAGGACTCAAGATGCTAAAAACAGAGAGGAGAGGGAGCAGAGCCTTGTAAACTTGAAATAACTTATTTTACTGGCCTCTTCAACCCCAAAGATCATGGGACTGGAATAATCAACGAAAATGTGCATTTCAAAATTATTGCTATAAAGAAGAATGCAGAGTAAAATTCCATGGATTGCAGCCAAGATATTGCTGTTTTCCCCTAACAAAGAGCAGGTTGAAAGAGTAGCTTTTGGAGAATGTATGACCCATTTTCATGTTAGGAAAAGAGAAGACATCAGCCTAGTCTTATCTGCACATTGAGTGTGTGTTATGGGTGTTTATACTTCTTCTAACTGAAGTGTGCAACCCCATGCTTGCATCATAAACAGGGCGGGGGTGGGAGAAAGAAAACCGAAAAAAGAGAAAAAAGAAAAATGACACACATACACCAAAAATGAGTTTAAAGAAGAAAAGTGCAGTGTCTGATGTTAAAAAATGCTCTGTAGACCAGTTGGTGATAAAAGCTTAACTGGAGAGAAATATCTTTTTCTTTGTCAGGACAGTGTGAAGGGAGCAGCCTAGCTTGTAGTGGAAAGAGTTCCATGCCGGGGGCAGCTGTTGAAAACACCCTCTCATGAGCCCCTACAGTGAGTCCTGCCTATGAGGGTAACAAGGGCTGAGAGACGGGTCTGGCACCTCTCCAAGACCTTAAAACCAAGGAGCTCCTGTGAGGAGGTGGTTTTTTTAGATAGCCTGAGTCCAAGTTGTATACAGTAGACCCTTGTATAACAAACAGCTTGTATAACATAAAATCTGTACAACATAAAAAATTCTGGAGATAGGGGAAATTTGCTTAACATAACCACCTATGGGGAAAATCCATACAACATAAAAATGGGATTACTCCATTTTCAATGCATTCCTATGGGAATTTGTATAAAGGAAAATTTGCTTAACATAATTTCATTTGGAACGAATTAATTCCTTTATACAAGGTACCACTGTAGATTGTTATAGGTCCTAGCTAGCACTTTGCCAAGATAAGCTTTTACCACTTTGGTTCTGCGGATTTTCAAGCACATGGGGCAGTTTGGTGCGCAAGGGTGTTTACAATAAATGACACATTCAGCCATGCTGGGGTTTATTACTATTGAACTGTGAAACCTCACACCTGATTCCTGAGGTAGTACAGTCCAAGACAGACTTTACCATATTTACTCTGCGAGTTTTTACAATTTATGTCTGAGTCCAAGAACTTGATCCATGTGGTAGACATTTTGGAAGGGGACAAATGGTGTTTACAAAACATGACACCCCAAAAATGAGTCCTACTTTTGCTTAGGTATCTGTGGCTGAGAGTTTCATTTAGCTGTTTTGGCAAATGACAAGACTTACACGCATTCCACTTAGCTCACATTAAGCCAAAGCCCAATTCTGTATTAAGGTGCCAGGTTCTCACGGGGAGCACATCTTGCTGAACAGCAACGCATTAAATCCAGAGTAAAGTTCACACCTTGTAAATGATGTTAAATATGACACGGCAAGAGTGCTTTTTTTCACTCAGGACCAGCTCATGTCTGAGACAGGCTGCCTTTCCTTTATTTGGTGAGAATAATATTGAGTGAAGTGTGGATATTCTGTTCAGGGCCAGCTGGCCCATCTAAGAACTGAAGGGGTTAGGAGTTTTCCAAATCACTGGAGCTAGGCTAGATTAAGGCATTGGTAGCATTTGACTCGAGTAAAACTGCCACATTTCTTTGGTAGGGAAAGGGAATGCTTGAAATTCAAACAATACACAGGACTGCCAGCAGAATCAGAATGGTGTATGAAATGTCCAAGGGAGAGGAGCGTAACCTAAAACTGTAACAGGATAATCTGGCATATTTCAGAAATGTTGGGCTACAATTTCTGTAATTCATAAACAGTGAATTTACCGGCAGAGGGTGGTGATAGTCTAGAAAATCTAACGAGAAGCTCAGCTGCTGGTCTGTGAACCTGACAGAACTCCCCAGAATGAGTTCTTCTGTATTTCTTGTCTGTAAAGCAGTGGTGTCCAAACTTTGGCCCTCCAGATGTTTTGGATCACAACGTCTACAGTTCCTTGTCATTGGCAGTACAAGCTTGGAATTCTGGGAGTTGTGGTCCAGAACATCTGGAGGGCCAAAGTTTGGACATCCCTGCTGTAAAGGCTTACCTAATGTGAACGCACTGGACCGTACGGAAACCAGTAGATCCTAGCTTGAGTAGCTTTGGGTTTTGCATCAGAGGTAATACATTAACAAAAGATGTATTGGCTAATGGCCATCTGGATCCAACACTACACTCCTGACACCCTTGTGTTGACCTATGAATCCAAGAATCTGAAATCCACTTGGTTCTGCCTTCACTAATGCGAAGCTGGCTGGCCTACCCATAGAACCTGAGCCAAGAGTTGGATGGGTCTAAGATATTGAGGAAGTACATTGGGTTAGCTTAGCATCTTGTTGGCTGGTGTTCTGTTTATCCGTGCATCACTCTCCATGTCTAAACCAGTGTCTCCCAACTGCTCTTGGAGCAAAGCCAACAAACAGTTTTTGAAACCTTAAAGATTAACCAGCTTCATTTGGGATACACTCTTCTGGATTGTGGCCCCTTTCTTCAGATGCGGCCGAAATGGGTTACAATCCACAGAAGCTTATGCCAGATAAAACTTTTCAGTCTTGAAGGTGCCAAAAGATCCTTGGTTGCTTTTTGTGGCAACAGACAAATGTGACTTTATGCCTCTGGAAATTTCAGAGTGGCATGCGGCCTCTTGATCCCAGAGTAAACAAACACATCTCAGAAGCCATCTGACGTCCATCAGCTAGTTGGGTCATGATTCTTCCTGTGTAGAGGAAGAGGCAAATAAGTAGCAGATGTTAACATTGAAACATGGAGGAAATAGTATCCCGGCTATTGTGCTCTTGATGTGCTGCATAACATAGAATGAAATGTATATCATCTTTCCATATTGTTGCATGTAGAGTAGGCGCGATCAATGCCTAACCCAACCCTGTATTGTAAACCTCTGGCTACACATTTTTCTGCAGGTAAAACTCTTGACTCAGTTGACATATGTGAATCTGACTCACTTGGCATATGAGAGCAACTGTAAAATTGGCAGGGAAGGTAACAAACTTGCCCCTTGTGACAGTGCCTAGAGACCTTTGGGTAGTGGGCGGCATATAAGTTGTAAAAATAAATAAATAAAAATAAAATGCTTGCTTCTATTTACGGCTGTCTTCTTTGTCTTCTAGTGAAGAAGTGTGTAAACGAGGTTTCACGGTTATTGTAGATATGCGTGGATCTAAATGGGACTCTATTAAGCCGCTTCTGAAGATCTTGCAGGAATCCTTTCCATGCTGCATTCACGTTGCACTGATAATCAAACCAGACAACTTTTGGCAGAAACAGCGGACTAACTTCGGCAGCTCCAAGTTTGAATTTGAGGTAATGGTGGGGAGACATATACATTTATACAATTGCTCAATTCTTACGCGTATGGTTGTATCACAAAGGTTACAACAACAAAGGGTTATCCAAAAGTTGGATTGTCCCTTCCCTCTGCCTTTGCGTTGGCTGCTTAAAGTGAAGAAACCAGCCTCTGGAACACCCGTTTCAAGGATTTTGGCAGAAATAATTGGTCACATAAAAACCTCCATGTAGCTGTCTGTCATTGGGGAATCACTGTCAGCAGTGCTGTGGTTGAATAATGGGAAAGAGAATGCACACCGGCAGAACCATGTGTGCCCATTGATGAGAAAAGGGGGAAACACATAGCCAGAAAGGACAGAAAAATTATGAAGTGGCAAGTACGCATATCAGAAGAATTGACAGGCCTTGCCAAGCCAGGGGCTATAACTAGTGGTGACAACGTAAACTGTCTGTTAATGGTATAAGGCAGTAGTGGCCAAACTTCGGCCCTCTAGATGTTTTGGACCACAACTCCCAGAATTCCAAGCCTGTATTATTCCCAGTGACAAAGGACTGTGGGAGTTGTGGTCCAAAACTTCTCGAGGGCCAAAGTTTGGCCACCACTGGTATAAGGCATTTGGAGTGACCTGGAATGCCTACCTCTAGCCTTGCTTTCTATTGTTAATGTACAAAAAAGGAGGTTGCTGCAGTTCTTCCTGGAAGTGGTAGTTCTTCAGGAGGCACCCTCTATAAGAGCCTAAAGGGCAGCAAAGCGATTTCTCCACTCTGTTCATTGTCATATGCCTCCTCTAGTCTGAGTAAGTCTGTCTGGAGTGTACACTGTCTCTTCAGATCCAGCCAAGCAGTCTTCTGTTTTCTCCAAGCTTCTAAAAATCTGTTCGTCTTAAAAAAATCCACTAACTTATAATCATGGTCTTGATCCGTTTTATGTAATTGTCTTGTTTGTTGCTGCAGTGGTTTAACCTATGGAACTCATGCTTCAGAATCCTAGTTTGCATTACTGATTCTTGTCTCACTAGAATCATGATTTTTTTTTTTGCTGGGCTATGGCCAGCGGTGGCCTAGGTTAGAGGGGAATGTCTTTCCGGTGCCACCAGACAAGCATACCGGCATGCAGAAATGAATACCTGCCCTGCAGGTGGCAGAGATGGTGGCTGTCGGAGAGGAAGTGCATGAGATCACTACATGTGTGACCAACGTGATCACATGTGGGGAAGAGAGTGTTAGTAGGAAGCAAGGAAGACAGTCTCAGCTGTTCTCTTTCCCAGCATGTTCTGCCCGTTCTTTTGCTATAGATGTCTGTGCCTCAAGGCCTGAAGTTGGACACCTGTAAGACTTCTTGGAAGGAAACAGTGAGGTCCGCAGCATACTTTTGGATGCAAAGCTGTTACGTGCAGAGTGCAATGCATGAGCTTTCTCTGCAGCCTCCACCAGTGAAGGTCCTTCTTACAAACTCTTATGTCACCACATCATGGATCCACAGAGCCCACTGCCTCTTGGATCTTACCATCTGGGTTCCAGTCTTCCTTTGAATGGTTTATTTCCTGGAGGTGACTGAGTCATTCCATACCTTGTGCTTGGAAGAGTATTTATTGACCTCAGGGTGGCTGTTGTTTTGTTGTTACACCCTTATGTTAGCCCTTTTGCTACTGCAGGGGTTTACAATTCCCAGCAAACGGATTTTATTTGAATATCTTAGAACATATTCAGTACTGAAAGGATAAAAACTTAAAACCTTGCTTTTTAGAGAGGCATACGGCGACTGGTCTTGATGTATTGTTTGTTGATCATGTTGTGTTGTCCCGGGGTATGTGTCCTAGTTTGTTAGTTGTTGCCGGTCGCCTTTAATTCTTTAGTTCTTTTCTCTTTCTTTTTAGTTTGTTTTATTGTTTTAGCTCTGGCTATTTGTTTTTATGTTACAATTTGTCTTCGTTTGGTATTAAATATAAACTTCCTGGAGTTCCTGTGCGGAAGATGGGTGATAAATAAATAAAATAAATAAATAAATAAATAAATAGAAGGCAGAAATACGAATTGACTTCGTCCCTCTAGCTATTGAAATATCTAGAGTTTGGGGAGAATCAGCCTTGAGTCTAGTCCAGGAAATAGGTCACCACTATAGGATCAGCGCTATTTCTCAAGATGATCTATCCTCGATGTTCCTGATGCAACAGCTTTCAATCACTGGCCAAAGAGGGAATGCCTGCTGTGTGCTCGGCACTCTCGGCCAGCCCACCAAACAATGACATTTGTCAGCAAAGCAATTTTAGCCAGTAAAAAGTGGTTGTAGTCGGCCAGACACTAACAGATCATTATGCAAAATGTTTGTCAACTGCGTTTTTAATAAATTTATTATTATTATTTAAAAAATAAATAAATCTGTAGGAGGGAAATGGCATGTACCACCTCTGGGGCTGGTGCATAGTGGTACATCATTAAGCATGGCCAACATCAATTTTTTTTAATGTTAGAAACATGTTATGGCTATTTGTTTTATGTTACAATTTGTCTCTTTTTTGTATTAAATGTAAACTGCCCAGAGTTCCTGTGTGGGAGACAGGTGGTAAATAAATAAATAAATAAATAAATAAATAAATACATACATACATACATACACACATACATACATACATAGGAGGGAAATGCCACGTGTCACCTCTGGGGCTGGTGAATAGTCGCACATCAGTAAGTATGGCCAACAATGGATTGATATCTTTCCAGAGCTGCATGGGTGCTTCCGTGGGTCACATGGTTTAGCTAAGATTTACCCTTTCTTGCCTTTTTTAGACAAACATGGTGTCTCTGGAAGGCCTTACCAAAGTTGTTGACCCCTCTCAGTTAACTCCCGAATTTGACGGCTGCCTGGAATATAACCATGAGGAGTGGATAGAAATCAGAGTTGCCTTTGAGGATTACATTAGCAATGCCAGCCACATGCTGTCTCGGCTGGAGGAGCTGCAGGACATCTTGGCCAAAAAGGATTTGCCTCAGGACTTGGAGGCGGCGAGGAGTATGATCGAGGAGCATTCGCAGCTGAAGAAGAAGGTCATCAAGGCCCCGATTGAGGACCTCGACTTGGAAGGGCAAAAGCTGCTCCAGAGGATACAGAGCAGCGAGACCTTCCCCAAAAAGAACTCTGGCTCGGGAAATGCGGACTTACAGAACCTCTTGCCGAAAGTGTCCACCATGTTGGACAGGCTGCACTCGACGCGGCAGCATCTCCATCAGATGTGGCACGTGCGGAAGTTGAAGTTGGACCAATGCTTTCAGCTCAGGCTTTTCGAACAGGATGCAGAAAAGGTAAGGGGAGACAAATGGGGGAAAGCCAGTGGAGGCAGCTGGCTGCTGGGACCACACATCCATTAGCATCCATTTGCCCTGTGCTGTGGAGGAATGGCAGGACACCTGGGAGGATGAACTCGGTACATCTTTCAGCACCAAGACTTGGCATGAATGCATGTAGGGTAGCCATCCAAGCTTGGAGAGTTGGTTGCTTCAAGAGGATCAGAACATTGGAAGCTACTGTACTTTAGAGTGAGGCAGACCATAAGTCCATTGAGGCCAATGTTTGTCAACTCTTATGGTAGCTTCTCCTCAGAGTTTCAGACTGGAATAGTTTCTAGCCCTATGGGGTTATCGGTAATATTTCCTTAAGGTCTCCCATTGCCAAGACCTAACCCTGCTTGACTTCTGAAGTTAGAAGAGATTGTTGGGTATAAAGTTATTTTAAAAAAGGTGTTTCTTTGTGGATACAAAATGGTGCTTTCCAGGAATATGGCTGAGGTTCTGGAGCCAAATAGAGTCCAGGATCCACCAGCTGATCCTGGATTAGAAGATAAGATAAGATAAGATAAATCTTTATTGATCCCACATCTGGGGAAATTTACTTGTTACACAGCTCCCAATATAAAAAAACAAGTAAAGATGGCTAGGTGTACAAAAAGTGTGCGGTGTGAGAGAGAAAAAATAGAGATTAAATAACATAAGAAACCCAATATACAAATATTGCACTAAAATTTGCATATAAAAATAAATATATATAAAGAGAAGTTACAATATATCCCATATGAATATGTTAAACTGTAGAGTTGAAGAGTCTTCTAATTCATTCAAAAGTGATTTTTTAAAGGTTTGCTATGTCTAATAATGGCCTCTGGTTTTCAGGCAGATTGATTCTCATTGCAGGCAATGAGACTTCTCTGCTAAGCTGATGATTAGACAGGAGCTTTAAGTTGTCATCTTATACAGCGTTGGTAGTAAGTCTTGGTTGTTCTTCATTCTTTATTCATTATCACATATTATCTTGATCTAAAGCTCCTGTTCTCGCCAGAATAAGGATGGACAACAATGAAAGTTCCAGGGGACACACTTTTTGTGAGACCAAACTTGACTGGAAGGTCGCTTCTGTTTCATAGGAGAAGACCATCTGGAGACATAATTCTGGCTTTCCTCTATCTATATGTATTTCTATGATAGGCTTGATAATTGTCTGGTTGTGGTGGGGTGGGGGTGGGGATCAGCAGTGGCGCATCAATACAAGCATCTTCGTATATAAGTCTTTAGTAAACAAGCCTTTCTTGCTCTTTCATCATTCCCAAATTGGCAATCAGAAAGGAAGTCAATCTTGCCCCCCCCCCTTTGGAGCAACGTGCCAACTGTGGTGAGCCCAGTGTAAATAATAGTAATTGCATGTTGTCAAGCTGGTAAGCTAGTTCTGACTTAGGGTGACCTTTTCCTGTTTTTTTTTAAATGGAGAGTGCTCAGATGTGGTTTACCCTTCCTTTATTCTGGGGGCATTGTGGGTCTCTAGAGTTTGCCCAAGACTGCATGGGCTGGCTCTTCTCCCAGAAGGCACGGTGGGGAACTGAACTGCTGACCCCCAGCTCGGTAGCAAGGCATTCCAGCTCACCGAGTTATCAGCCCAGCCCAACGTCAGTATCCCACCCTGACCCCAGCTATGATGGAGGAAGCACACAGAAGAGATCAAAGTGCTGGGAAGCTTTTTCTCTCTCCCAGAGCTTTTTGTCCTTGCTGCTTCTCAAGCTGAATTGGCCCCCGGGTGTCATAAAGGCTTCCTGGCTGAAACGGGCTACCTCAGATATTGGTAGTATTTAGTCCCACCTCAGTGTTTCAATGCCTGAATTTCAGCACTGTATCTCTTGGAAGCTTACAGTCGGGATTGTTATTCAGTATTGGATTGGAAACAAGTAGGTTGTCCTGCGACTGCTGGAATTAGAGTTATATAAGTGCATATGCTAATACATGCAGTTGAAGATGATGGCATATTTCTCTAATCTAGGGGTAGCCATCAGAGATAGGCACTTTTAGTTTGCTTCGTTTTTCGTTACTTGTTTTGTTACTTAATGAAACAAATAACGAACCCCAGAGTGAATTTAAAGTGGTCGGTGCTTGAAAAAAAAATCAAAATCAAAATAAATAAATGAAAAGGAGTGGCCAGGTCAGTGCCCTAAAATCAAGAAAAAATAAAAAAATAAAATAAAAGAGGCACCCACCTGTCCCCAGGGGTTGCGCGGTGGGCACTTGAAAACAAAAAAGAAGTGCTGGCCCCAAGCCAGCGCCTCAAAAAGCCCCTGTCTTGGGGCCAGGATCCACTGCCGTGCCGCCACAGGTAAGAACCCAAACCGGTTCAGATCGGTTTGGGTTTGTACAATATTTTTTTTATAATTCGTACAACCCAAACTGAACCAAGGATGGGCCTGAACCAGACGAACCCAAACCATGGGTTTTCTGGTTCATGCCCACCTCTAGTAGCCATCATTCCAGGACCAAGGGGGTCCACACTGGAAAACCCCAGTTTGCCAAGGACAGCACAGCTGCTGAAGGTCGATGCTTAACACTGAGGTTCCTACTAGTTGCCATGGAAATTGATTGGTGGCTGTGCTTGATAGACTGGCAGAGCTTTTCTAGTGTAGGGCCACCAGTTTTGATTGTGTGCTTACATCTGTGGGGCAACAAGATGTAGGAGTTACACACTGGCCAGAAAGAGATCATGGGCCATCTTTTGTCCAATCATGCACTAACCATTTGAACTGTATGCTCCTGGATCAAGGAGGCACAGGGGGAATAGAATTCCCAACGTCTCGCTCTGCAGCCAGAGACCTCAACCCCTGGTTTTAAGTACTTATTACTTACTGCAAGAACTAGAACTATCTTACTGTTCTATTACAGACAGTCTATTCCTCCTGTCCCTCATATTAATTTTTGTAGGGCTCAGAGCTATCTTACATGATTGTAGCTTGCTTTCATATTAATGTTTCCTAGAAATGTAAATTGGAATATGAACTATTTGTCCTTTAATTTTTACACCTTCCCCCCCAAAATAGATTTTGTGCTAAGGATGGAAGTGGAAAGGCATTCTAGCCTAGCCTAGCGTTTTTGATGCTTGGCATTTCATAACCCCTTTTGCTTTAGTACTCCAGAATGTTCTCTTAATGAAATTCTTCCGCTAAACAACATCAGCCGGAGAGCCGTCAGGGAGTCCATTGGAATCACTGCAGTGTGTTTGTCTTTCTCATTAAAAAAACAGTGCATCTGCATTTATCAAGGCATAGAAAAGATAAAGGGTGACACTCACTGTTAAAAGAGCTGTTTGCTAGAGAGAGGGAGATTCCAAATTAGAAAGGATATCTCCCCTCTGATTTACATCTAGTAGGGTGAGCCTGAGGTCACCGCCATTTGCATTTTGACTTCTTTGAAGAAATCAGAGTGATGTTTCTGGCAGGGGGTTCCTTTTTTGGTGTGGAATGCATCAGGGCTATAACACGCTCCCTTCTGGCAGTCTCTATGTAGAGGTTTTCTGAGCCAGCGGCAGCACTGAGAACATCCAGGTCTACCCGTTTTGCAGCCTAACAAAGAGAAGAAATTTCTGGTTTAGAATGTGCAGCCATCTAGTTTTCAGTCAAAGTGGGGATGTTCCCCAAGATTAAAGATTCAGGAGAGACTGAGAAGAGGCATATGGAAATATGAGATACATCCCCTTTGCCAATAGCAACAGGAGATGATACCATGAATAGGAGCCAATTCTGACATCATGTGGGTTTTTTTTTTTGACACTGAATACTCATGAAGGATTACATTTGAAACTATAATGTTGATAGAATGGAAAATACATGTGGATTTTGCTGGGTTCTCATCCTAAGTGAAAGCATGTGTGCTATTGTATTTGTACAGCAGTTCTGCTAAATACGAGCTGGGGTGCTGCTCCAGCCTTTAAAAATAACAAGACTGTCAAATTTATTACGGCATAGACTATTTGGGAAGTGAATGTCAGTCCATGAAAGCTTGGGCTGCAATAAAAGCGGTAGTCTTTAAGATGTCACACATGCTTGGTATTGTTTCCTGTAGTTTGCAAACAGAGCTATATTCAGTGGAAGTTCATTTTTTTAAAAAACTTGGCAGGGCAGCAGTGAATGAACTTGCATGACCAATGTGGCAAAGTTCTCCAAGTCAAGGGCTCTGCAGTGATCTCATCTTTCAACACAAGATGTGCTTAATTTACAGTGCAGTGAACTTGTTCTCTGGCACACCTGTACCAGCATCTGTGTCTGACGGCGTAGAGGAATTCACTTCTTCCTGTTTGTCCCTCCGTGTTTGAACTGCTGATGTCCTTTTCACATCCTGCTTTGTTTGTCTTTTGTGCACCAAGTGTTGGCTGCAATTTTTCTTCCCTATTAAAATTAAAAAGCAAAAACAAAAACAGAGATGATACTGAATTTCACAAATCAGGCATTTGGCAAAAAACAGAGGTGTGCTTTTGATTTGTTTGTTTTGTTGTTTTGCTGCTAGAGGGATAGGATAGCCCAGTTATAAGTCAGATCTGACCTTTCTTCATCCTTTATTACCTATTCAGGGAGGCGACAAAATCTGATCCCTCTCCATAGTACACTTCTGAGCATAAGATTAGAACCCATCCGGCGACAAATTTGAGGGTTGCAATACCTACCACATATTTGAGGCTGCTTATGTTTAGTTTCCAGTCTCGTTAGATAGATAGATAGATAGATAGATAGAGAGAGAGAGAGAGAGAGAGAGAGAGAGGGCTGTTCAGCTTTGAACAGGCCGAGGTCTACTTTTTCCAGCCCAAAGTGCCTGAGGGCTCCTACACTAAAACCTCTACTTACAAATTTTATCCGTTCCGAGCACATGCTCATAAGTAAAAACTTTTGTAAGTAAAGCAGTGGTTTCCCATAGGAATGCATTGAAAACCAATTAATCCATTATGGAGGGAACAGATTTCAATGTGCCATGGCCCTTGAAACTGCCCCGCTTGTCTGAGACAGTGGGCTAGCAGACTCAGAACTTTGCTGGGGCAGTGGTGGCCCTTGGGATGGGGGAGGGAGGGAGGGGTGGAGAACTTATCCCCTCACTTTTTTAAATTGATGGCTGGCGGGCTACTTTTGAACCCTTTGCGGGCTACCAGTAGTCCACGGTCTACCTGTTGGGCAGGCCTGGATAGATAGATAGATAGATAGATAGATAGATAGATAGATAGATAGATAGATAGATAGATAGATAGATAGATAGATTCTAAACATAAGCAACTTGTAATGTTAGCCTATATATCTCAACCTCAATAACAAGTCTAATTACTCTTAATTGAAAATGTTTTGATTTTATATACATATTTTTGAATTTATATTTTAACCCCAATCAGTTAGTGGTGTGTGCACCGCTCTGGGTAGCAAGCAAGTAGCATAACATAAGGATACAAAATCCAATAATAAAATTCATATAAAATGACACTCAAAAAGCATGATCTCTAAAATTAGGATGAGTAACACTAAGAAAAAAGAAACTATATTTCTAAAACATACAACATCAGACAACAAGTTCACGGACAAGAGTCTGCAGGTTATTATTTAAAAGGGGTATTGCTGCAGGCAGTTTTTAGAGGCCAGTTGAAAAACAGTCTTTAAAACTGGTCAGTTCCATTATGGCGATGGGCACCAGGTTTTATCTCTGCTTGCTTTTCTCTTCCTATAACAAACTGTTGTAAAAAAAAAAACTGAACCACTGTTAAGCAAGCTGTTGCATGTAAATGGTGACCTGCCAGTTATCGCTGATAACTGTATGCTCTGGGTTCAGATAATAGATAAGGATATGAATGGATCACTTCTTTTTCATGGCAATTTGACTAGGAAGGGCTGTTTTACCATTGGCTTTGACAAGGTGCATGGGCTCTGAAAAAGTGCATGCATTTCCACTTATGAGGTATGCTGTAGCACATATTGCACACATCCGTCTATTTGTCCTGTGCATGAACAGCTTGGTCCTACACAAATTGTTTAGTTCTCATGTAAGCTTCTGTGGCAGATGCATTAAGGCATTTTTGTGCCAGGGAAAAACTGAGTAAAATGGCTCCTTGACTTAACGAAATTACTCCATTCCAAATGCATTTTCGGAAGTCAAAAAGTGGTTTCCCATAGGAATGCATTAAAAATCAAATTGTAAAAGTGGTAGAAAAGGGTTAAAAAGGTATCAGATTAATTGGTTTTCAGTGCATCCCCATGGGAAGTCTTTCCCAACCCCTGTCAATCAAGGGCAGCCGAAGGCTGCTCTTTGCAGCCCCACCAGACAGCTGATTTTGACAGATTTGACCAGTCAAAACCAACTCTCTGGTGCGACTTTGGAGAGCAGCCTTTGGCTGCCCTTGATTGAGGGAGATCGCCCATTGATCTTCACCCAACTTGGGCAGCTTGCAAGGGAAGCGTGGATTGCCGGTTCCCTCCCAAACCACCCGGGCTGGGCGAAGAAGCATCAGTTCTTGCACTGCCCACCAATTTGTTGGGCAGACCTGGAACCGATACATCTTCAGCCAGCCGGCGCGCCTTCAAAGTGAATTTATTTATTTATTTATTTTTCTTTCTATCTATCTATCTATCTATCTATCTATCTATCTATCTATCTATCT
>JAHTLZ010000204.1:86907726-86932425 GCA_023846285.1 Phrynocephalus versicolor | reverse complement strand
TTATTTATTTATTTATTTATTTATTTATTTATTTATTTATTTATTTAACTGAACAGGTAAGCCAAGACGGAAAATCACTTCTCGACAAACTGCAGCGGCCTTTGACTCCTGGCAGTTCAGATTCTCTGACAGCTTCCGCCAACTATTCCAAGGCAGTACACCACGTCCTAGATGTTATTCATGAAGTGCTGCATCACCAGAGGCAACTGGAAAACATTTGGCAGCATCGGAAAGTCCGCCTCCATCAACGGCTCCAGCTTTGTGTCTTTCAGCAGGATGTACAACAGGTCAGTTCGTAGCTTCCAGTCTTAGAGGGTAGTTTATTATGGATGCTTGCATAGTATTTGTAGATTAAAGTCACTGCCCACTCTCTTTCTATACACTGGCTTTTACTAAGAAGATGAGCAGAAATAAAGGGATGGAGAAGCTCTTAGTCCACTTTGATTACCTTTCAGTCACTTAAGCACCACTTGGCAAGATTAAAGCATTTATTGACCTTGGCTTATTCCAACTTCAAGGGACAGCTGGAAAAAAAACATCAAGTATCAGGTTAAGAAAGAAAGATATTTCTGAAGTTCCACCGATAAGCAGGTGGATGGGCTTTCCTGTGTCTTTTGTGAATCCTTAAAAGCAGCTCCCAAAAGAGTAGTGGCCGGGCTACAGAGAGTTCATTAATTCCAAATGTAGGCAAGAGTATGTGTGTGTGAAAAATCATAATCAGACTTATGCAGGCAGGTTTTTTTATATTAGTACATTCAAAACAACGGTATGAATTCAGTGCCAGCCATCCAACACTGGGCAAGGGCAGGAAACACAAGAGAAAAAAAACGCAAGGAAGCAGCCAGCCAGGCTGTCTGCCTGGCACACAAAGATATTCACTCACCAAAGCAACAAACAGCAACACAACACCAAGGGAAACAGAGAAATGTCTCTAGTTGCGCTCAGCCAACAGCATCAACTAACCACAGCGTAGAGTGACACAGCCACAAAGTCCAGGCCCAAACATCCTCACAGAAGAAAACAAAAGTCTCCCCGGACATCACAAAAATATACACTTTAAGCAGAATAAATACACAATAAATTATTTAAATAACTTTAAAAAAAACAATCAAACAGGGAAAGCACCCCTCTACACACACACACACACACACACACACACACACACACACACACACAAGCGGTGTAAAAATCACACACAGAGCCACCTCTTCCAAAACCAGGAAAAGCTAAGAAACAAAGGAAAAAACCACAATTGGAACTACACACACACACACACACACCCCCACACACCCCACACACACACACACACATATGCAGGCCAATTAAAACAGCTAGAGAACATGGGCAAATTACGTTTCTCTCCGTGACTTGATCGTTGTGTACTTTTATTTCAGCAGGCAGCAGCCAAGCCTGCCTCACCTCCTCATCTGAGTTGACGGCTGCTGAAGGAGGTAGAGAATAAAAGAGCACCTAAAATTTATACAAAAGAGGGACCACAAAAGAAAGACAAAACTTTTGTGTATCCCTTTTGTATAGACACAAATATTTTTTGTATAAAAGGCTGTCTTATCCCTAAAACACAAATTATAAAAAAGAGTATTTTTGTTTGTTTCTTTGGAAGCATCCTGGCCCTTAATGAACATCAAAGGAAAATGTATTGAGTTGGACTGGGCAGGGCATGCTTAGGTCGTTAGCAAAATTTAGCAGGAACAGCCATCACCACTGCCAGACACAGCTGGCTAGTAAAAGAAGCACCAAATTAGAAGAATCACTGTCAGCTTTTTTTGGATCCAAATAGTTGTGCAGAATTGCTTGGAATTTTAGGATATTGTTCATGAACAAGTAGTAAAATCCTTGCTACTGATTACTTCCACTTGGCAAACTCCTCCCACTGTTGGGAGTGACTAAACCACTGGTTCTCAACCTTCCTAATGCAGTGACCCTTTAATACAGTTCTTCATGTTGTGGTGACCCCTAACCAAAACATTATTTTTGTTGCTGCTTCATAACTAATTTTGCTTCTGTTATGAGTCGTAATGTAAATATCTGATATGCAGGATGTATTTTCATTGTTACAAGTTGAACATAATGAGGCCTACTTCACCTGATAAACAGAGACAGAGAAAAATGTATTCACATGTTTCTTCAACAAATATCCACTTAATCAGCCCAGCCTCTCAATATGTGGTCTCCCCTATTTCGGAAGTGGCATTTTACCTGGCCATGATTTAATTACATAACTACTAAAACTGTATTAATAATAATGTGTTGTCAAGTCAATGCTGATTTCTGGCAACCATTTTTAGTGCTGAGAGTAGTGTTGAAATGTAGTTTCCCATTCTCTTCTTCTGGGAGGGGGTGCCCTGGGACTGTGCAGCTTGCCTAAGGCCACACAGGCTGGCTCTTTTCCCGGAAGGCACAGAGGTGAATCATACTCCTCTGACTGAACATAAGACCATAAGAAGAGCCATGCTAGATCAGGCCAAAAGCCCATCTAGTCCAGCTTCCTGTATCTCACAGTGGTCCCACCAGCTGCGTCTGGGAGTGCACAAGACTAGATATCTGTCTCTTGATACCCCTCCCCTGCATCTGGTCCTTGAAGTATCCCAGTTTTAAGACTGGAGATTATACATCTCCATTGTGGTTTGTAACCTGTGAAGGACTTTTCCTCCAGGAATCTGTCCAATCCCCTTTTGGAGGCATCCAGGCTAGATGCCATCACCACATCTTGTGGCAGAGAGTTCCACAGACGTAACAACGCCTGGGTAAAAAACAATTCCTTTGTCTGTTCTCAGTCTCCCAGCCCTCAATTTGAGTGTATGTCCCCTAGTTCTGGTATTTTGTGAGAGGGAGAAGAGTGTCCCTCTATCAACTTTACTCACACCCTGCATTATTTTGTACATCTCAGTCATATCCCCTCTCAGACACTGCTCAGCCAGACACTAAATTCACTGAGTTATCCTCTTATATAAAAATGGAAAAAATTGAAAGACAACAAAAATATAGAAACATGGGTTACAGGTAAACAATCAGGGGAATAGAAATGTTTTCTGTGGCTGACAAAACACACTTAGAGAAAGAAGAGAAACCTGTATTAATGAGAAAAGGTGTTCCACAATCATGATGCAACCTCTGAGACAGTCCCAGCTTCTTGTACAGTACTTCCATCCTAGATGGGATGCTGAAAAAGTTTTCAATTTTGAATTCAAATCAACCAAGTAGGTTCCCCGTGCAGATGTTTCACACTGGTTGTTACCAGATGCCATAGGTCTGTGCCCAATAACACATTTGATTGTTCATGCTGGACCAACTGGAGTTTCTGAGGCCTCATTAAAAGTGGCTTTGTGTAAACCAGACTACAGATGCACCCATTTTTGCGCGCTGGGTGCATGGAGCAGATTGCTCCACAATAGAGTGGGGCAGGCAAGGCCCTTGGCATGGGGGAGTGGGGTGCTTGGTCTGCCCTCATCCAGATTTGGCAGGGCAAGGAGAGCCTGAGAAGGGTGGGGTGTAGTCATATCCACCTCCCCCTCTGTGACCTCTTTTCCCGAGGACAGCCTCCTGCATGCATCCCGCGAGCGTGGGGCTGGGGGGTCGCTTAGAGGTAGCGTTTTATTGCTGCGGCAGCCATAATAATACAGGGACACACATTACTCTGGGAGGCTCCATGATGGCTGGGCGAAGGGTGGGTTTGCTGCTGCTGCTGCTCCACACTCTAATAATGGGGGCACATAAATCTTGTGGTTGGCGGATTGTCAGAAAGCAAGTGGGAGGGCAGAAAAGAGTGGGGAATCTGAATCTGCTCTCCCTCTCAGCCCCATCCCACCCAATCCACTCCTGGCTCCTCATTAGAGGTTGGGCACGAGCTGTTGTTTAGCACCAGCTGTTTGTATATTTTTCTTCCCTGGCTCGGCGACCCCTATGAAAGGGTTGTTGGACCCCCAAGTGGTTATCACCCCCAGGTTGAGAACCGCTGGGCTAAACGAACCAGAAATTAATGAAGGAAGCAGAAGTCTTCCATTACGTCTAAACCCAGATTCCCTGGTTTTCTGCATCCTTGTTGAACCAAAGTGTGATGGCAACATTTGAAAGTTATTTGCTCTTCCTGGTTGAAGCAAGACAGGGTCTGGGTTCTAATGTAAAACAAAGTTTCTAGTAGTTTGTTGGTTTCTAGTTTAATTACTTGTATTATTGAAAAGCAACAAACGGGCAGTTGGCAATATGCACAACCATGCTGTTTGTGAATGATAAACCAGGAGCCTCCTCATTTCTATAATAATTTTAGTGTCCAGGTGGAATCAGTTTTTCTTGTCTGACAGCTGTCAGAAGCCCTTACTACAGATGTTCATTACTATATTGTGCATATTTAGTCTTTCTCTCTCTCTTTCTCTTTGTCTCTCACTCTCTCTCTCTCTCTCACACACACACACATTTTATTTTATCACAGAATTGACAGGTATAATTTTGAAAGTGGCACTGCTGTCATAGTATTTGATCTGCACAGATCAGCTTGATGAAGGCAACGACTTCCTGTCATCTGCATCAGTGACTATCTGATGAATTAGGGTACCTTAAGTCCATCAGAAGCTGACCTCTGGATGCATATGGACACCTGAAGTGACGTGGTTGTTCCTACCACTGCTCTGTGTGGAAATGTGTCATCAGTGTTAACAATTTGCTATTTTTGCTGCCATTTCTTACCACATGTGAATGCACTGCATGTTGGAAATGATTTGTATTTCTAGTTCTCCCTATTGCTGTGCAAATTAAACGACAGAAGAATCTTTTGAAGATACCATGAAACTTGGGGTGATGAAGCCAAAACCTGAGAGAAATTATCATCCCAGTTGTAAACTAAAGGACATTTTAAAACAATTGAAGTAGTAGCTTCTGTAGAACAATTGGCTCAACAGAACCAACTACTGTAATGTGAATAGGCTTTTCATGGATTCAAAATTGTGTTCAGGTGTGAACCTGATTTCTCATGAAACAGACAAGATGATAAGCCTAAAAGAGCCAAATCTAATGACTATTGCATAGTTAGAGAAAATACATTCTGTGTCACTTAAGACTGCAGGTGTGTTGTTTACCAGATTTGAATATTCCTCCAATGCACCAAATTTCTATCTACACCAAAAAAAAATTCTACCTTAATCTTCCCTGCTGACATATTAGAGGGTAGGAATCTGTGATTAGGATATTTTAAAAGGGGCAAAGTATTCGGGCTTTTATACCATGGCTTAAATAAATGTCATTTTCATATTTGGACAAAACAGAAAACTCTGTTCAGTGTGCTGTCAATAAACAAGGTTATTGTCCACCCCTCCACCTTGTGTATGGAGGAGGGCAGAGTGTAAAAATGTAAAAGCATGAACACAGCTGATCCAAAAGGAAAAAAGTCCAACTCTGGATAAATATCACAGGTATAAATGTTACACATATATGGACCTGTATTTTCTGAAAGATATATTTTTTGTCTCACTGTAAAATGGATTGTATAATTGCTCATAACATTTTTCCTCTGGATTGGTTGTGAAAAGAGGACTATAATTGATTATAAGATCCATTTTATAGTGGTAGATTATATGTAGCTTTCATAAAACATATATCTGTTTCTGTACCTATGATTTTGTTGGAAATGTTTCTTCCACCAGTATGATACAGTACTCCCAGTTTGTTGCAGATGGCTTTATCATAAATTGTCTTGTCATAGATGCTGTTATGTTGGAACTGAAATTATAGTTAATAGTTTTTGCTCAGCCTCTGAAGGACACTGCCTAGAGAAATGATGAAAATGAAAGCAACTCAGCCCCTTTGAATGATGGCTTTCATGTATAGTTGGAAGCAATACCCACATTTCCCCCCCACCTTTCTAACAGTGCTTAGTTCAAATGCGTGCTGAGAAGAAATTATGGTTGGTCCTATGTTTGAAATAAATCAGTTTATCTGATTCAACGTTGAGATGCTGGTCTGTAATTATGAAACATAAGCATAATGAGAGAAAGTACATTAAGTCTGCCAGCCTCTTAGATAGTAACTTTCCTGAAGATACCTAGCTAGGAGCATAATTCCTTTTAAGCACGCAGGGTTAAGGAAAGCTAAAGCTGCACAGTTTAGAGAGCTAATGCTGATACATGTGGGCAGAATTGCACTAGATGAACCAGTGGCTAGATTTGGTGTAAGCTCCTGTAGCTAGGGCACTGTTTTAGAACAAAAACTGGGAATAACATGTGACCCTGCCCCACCCCCAAAAAATGGCAGCTAGACATTATATATGATTAAGTAGTGTAATTTTGATATTATCTTAGTGGTTAAGCTTCTGATGTAAATTTGGGCCTAGCAATCTAAACGATAAGCAGCCACAACATGTTTGTGCAAAAAAAAAAAAAATGCAGTGTAAAGTTAAGCAAGCTGCTGAAAGTGCTTATAACAAGGGCTTGGTTTTAAAAACTGCATCATCTTCTGAGGCAGTGAAGAATTACTAAACAGGAGGATTTCAGGCTGGTCTGAAGGCCAACATATTCCCGGTGTCTTACCATTGTTGGTTTGGTTAGGAGATTGCAGATCAGGAGAACCCTATACAAGCCAGGATTAAACCAAAATCTTAGCCATGATGAAAAACTCAAGATAATTCCTCACGAGAGAAGGGCTGAAATGATCTTGTAGACATGTGCACTAGGCCCACAGGTGGCGAACCTTTGGCACTCTAGATGTTCTGGACCCCAACTCCCAGAATTCCAAGCCTGTATTGCCAATGACAAAGGACTGTGGGAGTTGGGGTCCAAAACATCTGGAGTGCCAAAGGTTCACCACCACTGCCTAGCCTTTTAAAGGCAGTGTCCTTAAACCGCAGCTGTTATTCAGCCTTACAGTGAAATGTTTCTTATGCAGAGAGTTTGTTTTCTCTTCAAACTTGACAACATCTGGCTAGCTCTTGCATCGTTTACTCTAGAAGAATCTATAGAAGGAATGTGGGCCTGAAGAAGGTATAATATCTCTCCCCAATATAAGCAGAAGTGGAATGTCTGATGCATGATACTTCACTGGGTTGGTGGATTGCAGGGTTGAAGTTGGCTTGGACACAGTTTGCGATTCCTGAAAATATTGCTTGGGCGGGCTTGAATTAAACTTCACTTTTAAGGAAGAGCTCTTCACTTGCGCTCACGCTTGCCAAAATGATGCATCTGTATAGAATTTGTGGAACAGGGAACATCTTGCTTTCATTACTACTAATGTATATATTGGCATTGGGTTCCAGACCATTCAGTTGCTGAGCAGATTCTGATTAGTATGGATTTTGGAGAATAACATCAAATGAAAGCAAAATTCTTGCCTTATTATACAGTTACTCTTCCCCCAGGTTATAGTCCAGCATGGAGGGACAGTTTCTCAGGTCAAGAAAAAACCCAATTGTATATCCATGATTTTTGAGTTTTATGACTTCAAGCATGGTTCTGACATGGACTCTTTGCAGATAAACCATGGAATGACAATGCTTTGTCGATGATTCTAGAGAATGTTCTAGAACTCACACTTGATCCACATGGATACTGACAAAGCCTTTGAAACTCCTGCATTGCTTTATTTTTGCTGTGATTGCAGCCAGATAGCAGTCACTCTTCCATGGGAGAAGATTGGAGACAGAGTGTGAGTTTTAGGGGAAATAGATCCATCTTGTCTCCTGATACATTTTGGAAGAAAGCCAAGTACCAGACTTGGAAAGCCAAAAGCCATTTGGGTAAAAGGCAACATCTTCCCAAAAAAAAGATAAATACAAAATTATATATATTCTCGCTGTTCAGTATCATTTTATTTAGGGCTGGAGTGCTACTGATTTTTCTTTGCACTTTACATGGAGGCCATGAGGTGGTTGCCCTCACATTCTTTAACTTTACAGGCTTGTGGGGGAAAGGCCACAGCAGCAAAGACATTCTTCACATGGCAGTTGACTTAGTATTGTTGTCATTTTATTTTATTTTTTTCTTGCTGCTGCTGCTGCTTCAGGTGCCCAGTTTTTGTGGTGATGGAAGTGAACATACATGGCAGGCCATCCCAGCATGTTTCGGGCTTTATAGTAAAGGTTGTTTTTATATATATATATATATATATAAAAAACAAAGGCAAAAAAAAAAGGCAAAAAAAATCTCACTTTCATACATTTACAGATTTGCGTTCACCTGTTGAATTGGCCAGCAGTTTCTTTAGAATGTGTGAGGGAAATTGCAACCCATAAGTAATTCACCAAATTTGCTGCCACAATATGCTGGTAACCATTGGCTTGGGTGGTTTTGAAACCATATTGGACATAACTGGGAAGGCTGGGTATTCCTAATGGGAAATAGCCATGGTATGTAAATAGAAACTCCATTTTGTAGGGCAGTTTAGCACTGAATATCAGTTGCATGGTAAGAGAGGAGGTTGAGTTAGCATTATTGCTTTCTTGCCCAGTTACATAAGATTTCCCAGAGTGTCTGCTACCTTATGTAAGCAGGAGAGATTGAGGCCCTAGAAAGGCTTTTGCTCCTATTCCACAGGGTGATTTTTATTTTCAGAAAGCAGAGAAGTGACACCCAGCCCCCAGGAGGGAGATCTGAAGTCTTTGGCTTGTGAATCCTCCTTCAAGCATCCCTTTGCTTGGAGACAGTCTGAGGTCCAGTGCACATCTGATGGCTGCCATATTAAATTGCTCCCCTGTTGTTGTCATTTTTCATAGGGCTGGCTGTTCAAACTTTCTTCATGGTACTGTAGGCTCTGAACCAGGAGAACTGACAAAGATCTGTGGGGTAAATAGCTGGCTATGTGCAGTCCACTCCAGCTAGGGGAATAGATCAATGTGGCCTTCACAAAGTGACTGTTCTACTAGGGTCAAGATCAGCCCAGAACTTTCTGCTGCACCATTTCTGAAGGGAGTTGAATAGTTTTGTTGGGTGCAGGACCGACTGCATGGCACACACAAGGCTGTCCTCTGAGAGAAGAGAATGTCAGGGCCAAAGAGGGAGAACTGAGAAAGAAAATTAGGTGGGTGCTATTGTATCTGTTGCCTGAAGCGGTTGCCTAATAGTAGTGCCCAGCACTGTTCGCAGTGGCTCTGAGTCTGGATTCATATGGACCAAAGAATTTTAATAAATACTAGGCTTTCTTCAAAGCCAGCACAGTGTATTGGGTTTGAGGTATTAGGACTCAGGAGTTCTAGTTTTAAATCTCGTTTTAGCTATGGAAACTCAGGTGGTCGGAGAGGAGTAGTAAACCATTCCTTAAACATCTCACATGAATTGCTGGGTAACTCAGTAGTTTGGGTATCTGGCTGCAGAACCAGGAGTTGATAGTTCAATTCCTCACAATGCCTCCCTGACAGGGGCTGGACTTGATCCGTAAGCCCCCTTCTAGCAGTTTGATGATGAGGATGATGAGGATGACGACGACAACGACGATGATGATACCTCTATTAGAATTATCGGAAGTTGGAAATGACTTGACAGAGTATCAATAAAGCTTTGTTTGATCCCTCCTTAAATATTATTTGAATTTGTGTATATGTATATGTACTATCCACCACAGTATGTTTGTGAAGATTCTCAGTCATCCAGGTGAGTTTATCTGGAAGTTGAGTCATGGCAACTGGGCTTCTTTTCTTGGGAGATCGAAACCATTCGCTACCCATCCAAGCAGCTTTGTCAGTCTGAAAAGATGTCCAGTTGCCACGACTCAACTTCCAGATATCCACCAGAGTGTGTTTAAGATACAGTGTTATGGAGAAGAAATCTAAAAAAAATGTAAAGGTAGATATATACAGTATGTTATGGAGTTAAACTGCCTTATGCTGTTCATTTAGTATTTGTGAAACCCATCTGAAGCATGTCATAAGTATGAAATGGGGAATTTTTTTTCATGTAATTGTTTTCTTGCAGGTGCTAGATTGGATTGAAAATCATGGAGAAGCTTTCCTTAGCAAGCATACAGGTGTTGGGAAATCCTTACATCGAGCCAGGGCACTGCAGAAACGCCACGAGGATTTTGAAGAAGTGGCACAGGTAGGAACTATCCATGCCATTACCTTAGTTTGTAGCTATTTTATGCTTAGAATTATGCCCGCAAACCCTTGTTTTTAAAAATGGTTCATTGGTAGGTTGATTTTATATTTTATATTCTGCCTTTCTCCCTTGTAAGACCCAAAATGTTTTACAAAATGGCTTGATACAGGATTAATACATCATAACAAAGAATTAATATATAATAAAAAGGTCAGTGGTCACTCCTGAGTTACCTTGTTGTCCTGAACAGAATTGAGCCGGGAGGTAGGACACTATGTTGATGCTGATTTTGGTTGGCCTGATAAGTTTTACATGCTATTAACTGTCTTATTCATTGTGACTGGCAGCTTCTGGATCAGAGTGTCAAATTAGGTATTTACGGGGGGGGGGATTTCCCCCCCAGGCCACTGGGCAAATAGGTTTCTCTCAGGAAACAGTCAAGTTCTACTCCATCATACTAGGATCGTCTCCAACGTAACTGTTCATCCCATTGTGACATTTTGTAGATGGAGCAGTGCAACAAATCGGCGTGATATGAAGCTATTCTGTAGGCCTTTGACAGGAAACTAAGGTTGAGAGCCCAAAGGCTCTTTTAAAAGCCATCCACTTTCTCAGAAAAAGCTACGATCACTCTGAACTGGGAATACTATACATCGTATATGCCGTATATACTCCAAGTATAAGTCGACCCGAGTATAAGGCCCCTAATTTAATCCCCCCCAAACTGGGGAAACTTATTGACTCAAGTAGAAGTCTAGGGTGGGAAATGCAGCAGGGCCTGGCAGCTCCTCCTTTGTGAGCTGGGGGAACAGTGTGTGATGTGTAAAATTACTTTTAGCCACTGAGGCAAGTGCATGGGTTGGTGGCTAAAACTCATTTTAAGCATTGCACGCCACTCCCCTGTGATGCAGAGGGAGGTCATGACAAGTGGTGCACGATATTTAAAATGACTTTTTGCCACTAACCCAAGCACTTGCCTCAGTGGCTAAAAGTATTGACCCAAATATAGGTTGAGGACCCCCTTTTTTCAGCCCAAAATTAGGGGTGGAAAATAGACTGATATTTGAGTATACACAGTAGTTTGTTTTATACTGTAAACATCCCAGAGTGGCTTTGTGTCAGATGGGTGGTAAATAAATAAATAAATAAATAAATAAATAAATAAATAAATAAATAAATAAATAAATAAATAAGAAAGCAAAAGCATAAAACTAATCTTAGTTAAAAGAAAAAATATGTTCTCGAGTAACTTGATTACCCATACTTGTGTACAGCATCTGCTGTGGCCTCTTCTTATCCTGGGATGGATCATATTTATGTGCATAGAAATCATTAGATCTCATGATACCAGGTTATGTACCAAGGATGGCTGGCAGCTAAGTGCATGAACTAACTCTGTTCAGAAGACTGCTTCAGAGATAGTGCTGTGAAAGACGTGTGTTGTAATTAGACCTGCAATATCTCATCAACAAGTGTGAGTCATCCTGGGATGCTGCCGTCTTTGAGTGATGGACATCTCCGCCTAAATCAGTTGATTGCCACTATTCAGTTCTTCTTTCCAAAGAATTTTTGCTTACATTATTTTCTTGTTAGGAAGCACATATCTGTGGCAGAAATCTTGCCAGTTACACCAGCCAACACGACACTGGGATCACAGCTTGCAGCCATGTAGGCATTTCCTGTGGCACCCTAATGGAAGGATTTGTTGTGCAGAAAATACCTACGCTGACTTCCTAACTTGCAGTGATTCACTCCTGAAATTATACCATTGGTGTGTTAGCTTGCAGAAATATACAGCAGGAATCTGAGCTGTGTTTTTGTCCAGCATATCAAATACATATATATTGGCTTCATTCATAAATATTGCTATATTGTGGCACAGCTGCTGTTTTTCCATAGGTTCATATGAGTCCAGGTGAAGGCTTGTTTGCTCACATTTCATGCTCCTGCAAAGAGATGCATTTGCTAGTGTTTCTTTTCAGTTTCTTAGCCCATTTCTTGCAGACAAGGCATTAAGGTTCGTCACTATTGCTGATTGGTTTTAGAACCAGTCAGCTGTAAATTAAAGTTTCTAGAAGTCAACTTGTTTTTTTCAGTGACCATGATTTTTGATAAACTAAAATTCCCACTTCACACTACATGGTGAGATTAGGAGAAAATGAGAATAAACACTGGTAAAATTATTCTCCTACCCAGAGTGGGTTGCAGGGGAGCATATGTGCTCAAGACTTTTACAAGCTAAACATATAGTACTAAATTTTGGTTTGGCATAACACACATAGATAATTACTGGCTACTCACACCTATGTAGTCCAGCAGCAATAGTAAGAAGTTAGAAGAATTAAACAAAGTTAGCAGTGTCAATATGACTTATCGTGACAAATTTCAAGAGGTGAGTGGCTAGGGTGCAAAATTTTCTGTTGTGGTGGTTCTGAGATTACTATACACATTTAAAACTTTTGCTGTCACGTGCCTTTGTAATTATTGCCCCTCCTGCTTTCCCTACAGAATACATACACCAATGCCGACAAGTTGCTAGAAGCAGCTGAGCAGCTGGCGCAGACAGGAGAGTGTGATCCAGAAGAGATTTATCAAGCCGCCCATCAGCTGGAAGACCGGATACAAGATTTTGTTCGACGGGTGGAACAACGCAAGATCCTCCTGGACATGTCTGTGTCTTTTCACACCCATGTTAAAGAAGTAAGTTAAGAACAACAACAAAGAATAGAAGGCAATCATAGTTTTTGATAAACTAAAGTCACAAAACCTTGTGTGAACACATAAGTGGACTTCTAGCCAGCTTCTTCAGAAATTTGAGATGAAAATATGGCATTTGTACGTACCGTATGTAAAACTATCAGACATATGAGCAGTAAGTCGCGGTGTAGCTCTTGTCTTCCGGTATTCTCACACATGTTTCTTGAAATGCTAGTGGTAACCAAATTCCCTCATTCCCAAAGGTAAGATACCGTAATTGGCTTCCATACTCAGATGGATCAATTACAGAGGAGTTGGCAAGACCTCTGGCTGGGCCTTGTGCCTCCAGTTAAGAGACAAGTGAGGGAACCACTTGGACAAGAAGAGAAGGAGGGAGGGTGTTTGCAGCAACGGTTCCTCAAATAGAATTCTCACACCAGGAATTAATGACCAAAACTTTTCCAGAGGGTGGCTTATTACCGTTTATTGAGTAATGCACAGTTAGCTCCTTTCTTATTCTTTTCTGTCTGGTTTTTGCTTTTTTGTTGTTGTTTTAAAAGTACTGTGAATAACATCTACTTATGTCTGCACTCATAACGTTCTGACAGTCAGCCATATAAATGTGCATTTAAATGACGCCCGTTTCCTCTGGATGAGAACAACTGGATAAAGAGCCGGGCCAGGTGTTTGCGTAACAGCGCCAGCCTCAGGGAACAAATCAGTTCTGTCAGCTCCTCAGCAGAAGAGTGGGAATATAGATTTCAAAAGAGAAGCCACAGGGGATAGTATCTGAATATTTCTGTGTGGTGCTGGCCATATCATACTCTCCAGCAGCTTGGGAAGTGCGTGTCCAAATACTTGAGACCTTCCTTAACTTTGGTTGAAGATTGACAGACATTTTTTCCAGCATCTGAAGATTGGTAGCATTGAGGAGGGGCATGCCCCACTTTTGAAGGATAATGCAGATTTATTGTTTGCTGCCATATTTGGCTCTGTCTGTTTGAGTCAGTCAGGAGAGATAGAAGAGAGCACCGTTCTGTGGTGTTTGTTAAAAAAAATCTACAGAACATACTGTTGCAGAAGGTAGTGGTAACTTATATAGCCCTTTAAAGATGGTTAGACAGATTTATGAGCAAAAGATGCATATCGGTGGCAAAATAAATAGGATTGCTAAATGGAACTTAAATGGTCAGGATTGGTTTATTTCTAAATACTACATTAGATGATACCTTTTTGGACCACTTAAGAAATCAAATAGCTATCTGGCTTTCGATGTTCATTTATCTCCATCAGGCTTTGCACCAGGATACAGTCCCAATGTTTCAGGGCATGGCTGGTGTTCATGCCAGGCAAGTTTTCTTTAGAAGTGCTGAGCAATATGCACACAGCTTGTTGGGGTGGAAACTCTCCCTAAGCAGCACTTTGGAATTTATCACCCAAGAAAATGGTATGAACAGCAACCATGCCATGGAACTTTGGGGTGTTATCTTGGTTGCACAACCCGATGAAGATGAATGTCATCAAAAGCTAGATAGCTATTTGATTTCTTTAGTGGTCTGACAAAGACAGGACCTACTCCTCCATGTGTATTGGGGGTGGGGAAACCACATGACCTTTTCTTGACTTTTTTTCTAAATGCTTGGTGCAGATGAGAAACATTAGGGGAAAGGCTTATGGGCTCATGCGGGCATATAGATAGCGATTTTTGAGAACAGGACAGTGGACTAGATTTGCTTTTCCCATTCTGTGTCCCTCCAGATGTTCTCTTAAACTCTCATCACCTTCTGACCATAAGGGATCAGCATGGCTGGGGATGATGGGAGTTAGTGTTGAAAACAACAGGTTGAAACTTGGCCAGCAAAGGCTGATGTCTATAGACCATTTTGTCCATCAAAGCAAATGTGATGCTTTTATGCAAAATTCGGTAGAACAATTGTCCACATTACTTCTTAGGTCTTGTGGAGGGAAGAAGAATCAAAGTTAAGAGTGTGGCTTTTATATACAGGTACAGTTCCTAGCATCTCTAGTAAAAGAATGTCAGAGATGGCTAAAGGGGGTCACAAGGTCATAATCATTATGCCACCAAGAACTGCACACATTTCTCTTTGGCCCCTGCCATGTCTGCTTCTTGTTGGCCACTGGAAGTAAATTAGAGTCTGACCTCACCCTGGCTGGGGTAGGACTGTGTAGACCTTTAGCTCCAAGTGCCAGTATCATCTCATGGACATGTGTATGCCTACTTTCATAATGCTTAGCCCGTACAAAAGAGAACAAAATGAGCTAGACAGCTCCATGAGAAGTGCCTTTATGCCCCCAAAGAGATTCTAAATACTTGTTTAATAATTCAGCACAAACAATGTATTCACTCTCCAGAAACTGTATTTAAACCTGCTTTTCTCAGTATGGAGCTATATAAAAGCTGCAACTGAAATCCATGTGCACATGCAGAGACCTCTGAGGTAAAAATTAATAACACTCTCGCTCAGTGGTGGCCAACCCAGCAGCCTCCAAATGTTCTGAACCACAACGTTCAGCCTGAACGTTGACCAGGCTGATGAAAGGAGTAGTCAACGTTGTACTCTGGAATTCCCCAGCTGAAATCTTAGTTTACCGTAATTGTGATGATTTTTGATGGCCTTAAATTCAGTGCTATACCTCTGCTGCATGTAGTCTTGCCTTCTCGGGAGAATAATGTGACAGTAACAGCACATCTACCTAACAAAAGTCATGTGATAATAGCGGAAATAACATCTAAAGTGTCTGAACAATTTCAAGATTTCATAATGTCAAGATAGTTGATGGAAGCTGTGGAATTCTTTGCATCAGGTTATTGATGTTCCAAATGGGGAAGAATAATTCATTCATATCCCACCTTATCACTGTGATTCCTGGGAAAAGGTGGTGATTACTTTGTGTGCAGACTGCAGTTAAAGATATTTAAAACACTTAGGTTGTTCTGTTGGCAAGAAAAGTAATCCAAATTTTAAAAGTAAAATAATTGGAATTCAGCCCTTCAAAAAAGACCCCTGTGGTTTTTGAATGCAGGTCATTGCTTCTATAGTCCATGATTCAGAACCCCCAGAAGTAGCCTGAGTTTACCTTCTAATATCATGCCTACCAGTAGGAAAAAGGATACCATGCTTTACATGCCAAGGTCAGCCTGAATGTTGATCACACCAGTGTCAGTACCAGTCATCTGTAGGATCCTCTCTTGTGCTCACAGTAGCCACCAAACAAGGGAAAATCCAAGAACCTGAAACTTTTTACATGAAAAAGTCACATCTTGCCCACCCCAGACACAGTTGAACTGCACCCAAAATGGTTTAGGCAGCACAAAATAAATAACCCTGAGTTTACAATGGAAGGCATTGTAATCATTGGGCGGTCACACCTGGAAATCAATCCCACTGCATACAGTAGAGCGTCCTTCTAAGTAAGCTCACATGAGATTGCACTGCATATGATAACTCGGGGAGAGAATGTACTTGGATACTGTTTCTCTAACGGATCCTAGCTGCCACCATAGTCAGAAGATAGTCTGAACTAGTGGCACTTTTGCCTGGAGTATGGCAGCAGCTCTAGTATTGTGTGCTGTCTTACTGAGAAGTAGAGATGCTCTGCCGACACGAGAAAGCAATGAAGAAATGGAGGTGCAAGGGAAGGTTTGCTTCAGAATCCTGTAGAATCATAGAATCATAGAGTTGGAAGAGACCTCAATGGCCATCCAGTCCAACCCCCTGCCATACAGGAACCCACCCTCAAAGTACCCCCGACAGATGGCCATCCAGCCTCTGCTTAAAAACCACCACACTCTGTGGCAGCTTACTCCACTGCTGAACAGCTTTAACTATCAGGAAGTTCTTCCTAATGTTCAAATGGAATCTCTTTTCCTGTAGTTTAAAACCATTGCTCCGAGTCCTAGTCTCTGAAGCCATGGAAAACAAGCCAGCCCCTTCTTTGATATGACATCCTTTCAAATATTTAAGCATGACTATCATGTTCCCTCTCAGCTTTCTCTTTGTAAGGCTAAACATTCCCAGATCCCTAAGCCACTCCTTGTAAGACACATGCTCCAGACCTTTAACAATCCTGGTTGCCCTCCTCTGGACCCGCTCAAGGTTGTGAACATCCTTTTTAAATTGAGGAGAGCAGAATTGTACACAGTACTCCAGGTGAGGTCTGACCAGAGCAAAATAGAGTGGTACGATCACCCCCCTTGCTCTAGAAACCATGCTTCTGTTGATGCAACCAAGAATCGCATTGACTTTCTTGGTCACTGCGTCACACTGCTGACTCATGATCAATTTGTGGTCCACCAAGGCTCCTCGCTCCCTTTCACAGTTACTATCATCCAGTCAGAAGTCTCCCATCCTATATCTATGCAATTCATTTTTTTCCTGCCAAGTCATTAATAAAAATGTTGAACAGCACTGGATCCAGAACAGAACCCTGGGGCAACACATTGTTCTCCCTTGTCCATGCTGAGGGGAAGCCATTTATGGTCACCCCTGTGTACGATCAGTCAACCAATTACAAATCCACCTAAAAGTAGCATTATTGAGACATACTAAATTATGCAAAGCGGATAGAGGGACGCTCTTCTCTCTCACACACAAAATACCAGAACTAGGGGACATTTCCTCAATTTGAGGCTTGGGAGAGTGAGAACAGACAAAAGAAAATGCTTCTTTACCCATCGTGTTGTTAGTCTGTGGAACTCTCTGCCACAGGGTATGGTGATGGCATCTCACCCGGATGCCCTCAAAAGGGAATTGGACAGATTCCTGATGGAAACATCCATCACAGGTTACAAGCCATGGTGGGGATGTTTAATATCCAGGCTTAAAAACAGGGTACTTAAAGGGGGGGGGTGATGAACGACTTTTGAGTATTCATTGTCTAGAAAACCCTGAGAAGGGTTGCCGCAAGTCAGAATTGAACTGACAGCACATGATTATTAAAGTGTTTTTAGAAGGGCAATCTTACTCAAAATGATATTCGACAGTGGTATTAGTGTGTATGTAAAAACAGGAAAACAACATTTACTTTAATTACCTTTCAGTGCCAATGGAAAAGTAATTAAACAGAATCCCTGGGCTACCTATCCTAGAAATAGAGCTGTAGATGGCATTCCTAGCTTGATGAAATGGCACAAGAGCTCCGTGTGTTGCTTGGCATCATGTGTGGTAGGGTTTGTCTTATTCATGAAGTAAAGTGTAGTGTGGTTCCTAATAACCTGTGCGGGAGCCATAATATCTCATGAGCATGTGGTGCTTGAGAGACTGCAAGAACCTTGTGTTTCCTATGTGTTTACCATGTGAAGCGAGATTCCAGAACAGATGCTAGACCAGCTTCCGTTTTGTGCACAATGGCCAGCCAGATGTTGGTGGGATCCTCAAAGCGCAACTGCCCATCCTTGGCTGCAGCCCCCCAGCAATTGGAGTTCATTAGTTGATTGCCCCTGAACATGGAGGCTCCGTGATGCGTCATGGGTAGTTTCTGGAATCAGTACAATAGTCTTATAAGGTTTGACAGTCAAGTTTATACGATCTCCAGACTGCAGAAAAGAGGTCAAAAGTTGAGAAACATGGACTGGCTTTGCAGTCTTCTCCTGAGTTAACAGCTGAGGTTAGATTTTCACAAGGAAGACACTGAGGTTAGATTTTCACTGGGAGAGATTGCACTAAATGATGTGTAAGCGGGAGGTCTTCGGCTCAGGCTTCAACTTGGTTACAGTACACACTAACTGAATGAGTAGAGTACCACTTTCTCCAAAATTATGGTGTTACAATATGGTGTATAGTAGCAATATAAAATAATACTGCTTTGGTTTTATATGTAACATCTGAATATCTGCGGGACAGATCTGGGGTTGGGGTGCTTTTCGTTACATACTGTGTAATGATTGTATGTAAATTGTAACTAAGTACAAAAACAAAATTGCAGAGGGAAAAGCCAAACTCCCAACCAGATCAGTCTGAAGGGTTTTTTTCCCCTCCCACTCCCTCCAGCTTTGGACATGGCTGGAAGAGCTGCAGAAGGAACTGCTGGATGATGTCTACGCAGAGTCGGTGGAAGCTGTGCAGGAGCTGATCAAAAGGTTTGGCCAGCAGCAGCAGACCACTCTTCAAGTGACCGTGAATGTCATCAAGGAAGGCGAGGATCTGATACAACAACTGAGGTAAAACATCCTTACAAGATGACAGCCTCATGTAAGATTCTCTCCCTTTCCTTCCATACTGCCTGTCCTACTAGATTATCGCAGATGGGACGCCTCCAGGTAGCCCCTCTGAGGGAGTCCCATAAATCCTCCTCGAGAGGCAGGGCCTTCTTCGTGGTGGCTCCATTTTGTGGAACCATCTTCCCAGAGGAGCTGCACCTGGCCCCCACCCTGTTAACATTGAAGAGGCATTTGAAGATATGCCTCTTCAGGGAGGCTTTCCACACTGACCTTCATTGAGCCGAGGTTGATCTTAGGTCTTTGTTCAATTAGTGTTGCCCTTATTTCCATTTTGTTTTATTTTTGGCTCAACACCTTTATTTCCTATGTGGATGGTTCATTATATGATTTGAGAATATCAGTTTTTATGACTGTGTATTTTAATATGAACTGCCCAGAGTGGTGCAGTGGCACAAGTGGGTATGGTATATAATTTGAACAGACAAAGAAATAAAAAACATGGAAGTGAGTCACCTCTTGTTGCCTTTAAGCTCTCTGTTTTCCTGTCTCCACTCCTCCACATCGCTGGCAGAGGCGACAGAGAATGGGCAGAGGTGAGAAGGAAAGCACGGTATCAATACAAAGCATGATACATAGGGAGAAAATAGTTATTTCTCTATGTTCATATTGTAATGTGGAACTATTGTTTGCGAGAGAGGGTTTATATCTGAGATTTAGAAAAAATAGAACATGAATTTGTGTGAACTCAGAGCGTGAATCAGCTTCTGCACTTAGTCCTTGTAGAATGAGAACTGTGGTGTTGTTTTTGAATGAGCACAGTGCTTAATAATGCAGAGGTGTCATGAGACTCTGGTTTTTGGTACTGTCTTTTTGCGATAATTCTGGGTCTCTTAAGTGACAAGTTGAATGCTAGTGGGACTGGTTCCAATCCAGCATACATAGCTAAATGTACCGTTCCAGGAAAGTATTCAGCTCATTTTAGGTCATGCTGTCAGCTTGTGGTGAGGCCCAGTAGGACTAATCAGCATATCTTGTGCATTAGAACCTGCTGAGGGATCCTGTGGTGCCAAGACTGCCCTTGTCATTAGGCAAAGCATAGCAGCTTGCATGACACACATTGAGAGGAGGGGAGGAGATATATTTTGTTCTTTTGGAGAACAGAAATGTGCCTGGTATGTTGTCTCTTTAGCACCTATAAACTAGCATTCTGCTCTCACGTGAGGTGGAGGCCACAGTCTTGTGGCCAGTTGTTTTCCACTGAGTACTTGGAACTGGGCTAAGGGTGCGTTTTTGCCTTACTCTTGCTGATTTTGTGTGCTGTGGGTTCCTCACCTGATGGAATGCTACGGAAGGTTGTTGGAGAAGGGAGGGGAATTTGAGAAAAGTCTTCATAAAACCAGTGGAAGACACCCTCATTTCACTTCAGCATCTTCAGGACATAGGTAAGGCAGAGTGCATGTGTCTACATATGCTTCCATTGAACCATGCTTCTCTGATTGTGCCCCTTATTTTTTCCCACAGGGATTCTGCCATTTCAAGTAACAAGACCCCGCATAACAGCTCAATTAATCATATTGAAACAGTCCTTCAGCAGCTGGATGAGGCCCAGTCACAGATGGAGGAGCTTTTCCAGGAACGCAAAATAAAGCTCGAGCTTTTCCTACAGTTGCGAATATTTGAGAGAGATGCCATCGATGTAAGTCTACAATGCATACACTGGTGATTCCATTGTTCTTTCCTTGCTCACCTGAAAGCAGAAAGACACTGAATTCATTTTTCAGTATTGTCTGGTTGATTTGGTTTCCCTCAGTCCTCCACAGAATGAGACAGGAGTAGGTTTTTAAGCATTGTAATCTTGGTGTTAGTGCAGATAATTATGATCCTAGGAAAGTTCAATCTATTTTTCTGTCAAATATTCTGAACCTACAGCAGTCCTTGAAATGTGTTTTTGTGTGGGGGGGGTGCAATGTGAATAAGGAACTAGAACAGTGTTGGCGAACCTATGGCACGGGTGCCAAAGGTGGCAGTGGGCACCCGACATCGCCCCTTCACATCCACCTGTATTCAGGTTAAATGGCTGTATTGGCACTTTGCAAAAAAAAAAAAGTGGGTTTTGAATTGCAGTTTGGGCACTCGGTCTCTAAAAGGTTCACCATCACTAAACTAAAAGGCTTGCAGTGAGAGAGGTACAGGTTGCTGGGTTATTTCATCTACTTCCTTATGTGTATTTTGATTTCATAATTAGCAGTATATTAAGATGTAAGGTCTGAAGCATTTGTAATATTCTCTATGTTTACATGTTGGGAAGCCCCAGGTAACATTAGTGGATGTTAATTGCTCTAAATGAGACATACACAAGCTTTGCAGCCATGCTTGTATGATCTTGCAGAACTAGTTTGAATCCCTCACAAGGGCTTTGTGCTTGGAATGAAATATATACCGGTAACTATTCCTTGCATAACATCCATGAACACTTCAGTAATGTAACTGTTAAGCCTGCCCGTATCCCTTCTGAATTAAGGAGGGCCATTCTCTGGAATTCGGAGTTCATGGCCCGTTTCCTCACTTTAAGTCCTACCTGCTAAACGGACCGAACGATGACTTTGTTATCCTTTGTCAGCAATTCATTGTATTCCGCAATCTTTTCCATTTATATTAATGAGCAGTGTCTTCGAGATGGTGAGTGAGGGTGAGCGCTCCTTCCTCTGGGGTAGATACTTCTGACATTTCAGTGGTCAGCTGACTATCAACATGTATTATATTCTTGTTTGGTGGTCACATTATTTTTTGAATACCTCAAGAACCATCCAAATTTCTTGGAGTCACCCAAACCCATTGGAACTTTCTTTCCACAGTCAATTTAGAAGTGTCTCTGTCATCCCTTTTCGTTGTTAGTATTCATAGTCTGGTCCAAATTCACACTGAGGCCCCCTCTTTGAATACAATTTGTTTTGTCTTCAAAAACTCCAGTGGGCCTAACAAATGCAAACACTTCTTACTGTCCTACCAGCTTCATAACAACCACGAGGTCTGGCTCACATGGAGAAGCTGTATAGACAGAGGTGCCTCTCGTTCTTCAGACAACCCTTGCACATATTGAGGGCAAATGATAGAAGGGAGTGTGGCTAGTACCACCCATGCAACCACCTGTCTAATATTTTGCTGTTGGTACCCTAGCTTACAGTCCCCATTGTCTTCATACAGTGCACCTATGATTCTCTTAAATTTATTATTCATTCAGAGGTTCCTTTCTGAGGAGCTGTTTTACACTTTTCAAAATGGCAGTTTCTGGTCCTCAGGCACCCAATGTCTGCTGTAGCCCAAATGCAATCTTTTCTAATGTATCTGAAGGCCTCCAATTAATTCTTTGCAAGTTTAATTTCTGCTACCAAGGTGTAAAAAAAAGAAGAAGTTATGACCCTTGTTCACTACACAATCAACATTTTGAAATACATGTCGAGTCCCCTTTGGTCTCTCAGCCTGTACTGTATTCTGCGGTATATGCTGACAAGCATTTTCTTCTTTGTTTTGCGTTAGATCATTTCAGACCTTGAATCTTGGAATGACGAGCTCTCCCAGCAGATGAATGATTTTGACACGGAGGATCTCACGATAGCTGAGCAGAGACTTCAGCACCATGCAGACAAAGCCCTGACCATGAATAACCTGACTTTTGATGTCATCCACCAAGGACAAGATCTCCTGCAATATGTCAACGAAGTGCAGGCTTCTGGTAAGATCGATCTGTCCCACCTTAACCGGGCTAATGGATTTATACATATTATCCCAGCTGAGTTCACAAGGTTGCTGGGGCACCACTGGTTCTTAAATCTGTTGTAATGCTGAAAGAATTAGGAGTTGTCAAGTGTCCTCTTTGGAAAGCGAAAATAGATACTTATTTATCTTCTTAACAAAATGTATTTTATTATGAGTTAGCTTTTATAATAAGCAGACGTAGCCAGTATTTTCCAGTCGAGACTTGTCCCTTCCAAGCTGTCCTATGTGTATTTTGTACTCTGCTAACCAACAACCAATATGGGGTAATGTTATTTGGAAATCTCTCTGTAGGAGAAAATGGCAGCCTGTTCACTGTCACTGCAGCACCTCCTCTTCCCATATCACTTAATTTGTTGTGGTCAGAGATGTTACTTGCATCCTTTCCTGGCCAGCTTTACAGTTGATAGTGTCAGATATGTGCCTTCCGTACACAGTTTTTATGCAGATGCTAAGAACTAGGAACAAAAGCAATCTACAGGGCAGAGCTGTTGACTGTCAAGAGTCAGCCATCTGCCATTTCACAGTTCTGTGAGGGAAGTTTCAACCAAAAAAGTTCCAGTGCAAAAGTCTGATTTCTTTGGTGGTGGTTCCAGGTGTGGAGCTGCTCTGCGACAGAGACGTGGACATGGCAACGCGAGTTCAAGACCTGCTGGAATTCCTTCACGAGAAGCAGCAGGAGTTGGACTTGGCCGCAGAGCAGCATCGGAAACATTTGGAACAGTGTGTGCAGCTACGCCACCTCCAGGCTGAAGTGAAGCAGGTATAAATCCCTCCCGTGCTACGAAATGTCTGTTCCATACCAATACCCAACATTTGATGTGAAGTGATTGTAAGGTAAATTTGTAAGGTAAATTTGATTGTAAGGTGAAGTGATTGTAAAGCCCGCACATGTGTGCTAGTCGGGTCCGACTCAAGGGGTGATGCTCATCTCTGTTTTCAAGTCAGTGAGCCAGTGTTGTGCAAGTCTGTGGTCATGTGGCCACCCTGGCTGAACACATTTCTGCGCATGGAACACTTTGTACCTTCCTGCTTTTTACAATGGTACCTATTTATCTGCTCACATTTACATGCTTTCGAACTGCTAGGTTGGCAGAAGCTGGGGTTAACAGCGGGAGCTCACTCCACTGCATGGCGCCCGGGATTTGAACCACCAAACTGCCGGCTTTGTAGCTGACAGTTTCAGCGCTATACCCCAGTGAGCCACCATGACCCTTGAAGTGATTGTACAGCTTTTCCAAATCATGACTTGAGGCGGTTGAGGCATGGATTTGCAAATGTGGTGACTATGTTTTGACAGTTTGTGTCTGTTACTCCCTCGTGGATCATGTGAACTGCCTTGTTGGGTATTTTTCTTTGCAGATATTTGAATTACAAAGCAAGCGACAATCCCAAAACAGCAGCGAAAACAACCACTTTAAAAAGTGCAAACAACTGAATGTGGTCTATAAAAAGCCATCCTAGGCAGACTCTATTAGGAAGTGAAGGGATGGTGTCCAGCAGCGCAAATGTTCTTTGACTTGGCTCACATTTCTGTGATGAAATTAAATTGTGTTGATGAAAGCAATAGCCATTACAAAATAAATCAAACTTTTTAAAAAAAAATGGCCAAAAGAACAATTAACTAAGATAAATGAAATCACTAAATAGGAAATAGTGGTCTCTTGATACAAACAGCCAAGATAATTCCAGCTAGACAAAACATTTTGATAGCATCTGCACTTCTCTCAGCCAAAATTTTAAATCGATTTTTGAAATGGCTGGCATTTTGGTAATAGACCATTTTGTTTCAGAAGCAGGACAAAACAGCTATTGAAGAAAATGATGCACAGTTGGACATGCTGTTTTCACTAGCCCCAGTAGCTCTCGCCCAGTCACGTGATCAAGTACCTATAGTGTGACATAGGTAGATACTGATAGCTGGGGAAATGTCTCATTCCTCTTGCAGAATTGCCCTTACTTGATTGAAATACATACATACATACATACATACATACATACATACATACATACATA
>JAHTLZ010000204.1:86840860-86907716 GCA_023846285.1 Phrynocephalus versicolor | reverse complement strand
ATACATACATACATACATACATACATACATACATACATACATACATACATACATACATACATACTTACTTACTTACTTACTTACTTACTTACTTACTTACTTACTTACTTACTTACTTACTTACTTACAATAAAAATGTTGTGGCACCAGAAAGACTATCTGCTTTATTTTACTTTGAGCTTTTGTGGGCATGTCCGCTTCTTCAGACATATGACTACATGGCAAACTTATGTCTTTAAACTTGGTAGAATTTACCGTATGACACCCAGTGGGGTATATGGGTAGAATGTCAGATCGGGACTCAGGAGACCTGGGTTTTAATCCCCCACTCTCCTTGGCCATTGAAACTCACTAGGGGGTGAAGGTGCTAAAAATATCTCACTTACTTTTAAAGCCCTATTAATTCCACCTTGATGACGCATAGCGTACGACAGAATTTACTTATGAAAGGCCAGTGACTCGAGAACAGAAGCAATAAACAAAAACAGGTCAATGTGGTCCTATAAGCTTGACAGTGAAGAAAATTCCAGACTCACATTTCAGCCCCAGAAGTCACCTCGTTGGAAGTGCTTAGAATGCTTGGCATCAAAAGGTCTTCTCTCTTCTAACATGAAGTGGCCTTGGTACAAAAATGCCCGTTTCTTCCTTAAGCCAGAAACGAAGATGGCTTACTGTTTTCTGCCTGAGCTACAAGAAGCTTCACAGCTCAGCAGGGACACATAGATTATATCATGTTTTATTGTTTGTGGTGTTTATTACCCGTGGCTCCCATTGCACAGTTCCTTTAGCTAATAAATGTGACTTCCTGCCATATTGACTGCTGTTGGATAGAAGTGTCTTAGGACACATTGTCAGCAGTGAACATGAGGTCTGGGTGGCCTAAAATGGTAGGTGATAGGAGTAAAGTTGGTGAGACATACTATGACACTACTACTTTAAAAAGGGGTAATTTACAGAAACAGAAGCAAGTGGCATTTAATTGCTTTGTGTTCTTTTTCAACAGCTTCCCTCCGTGCTTTCTGTCTGGTTATCATTATGTGCTGGTTCTTTTAATGTGTCCAACTTTACCCTTTAATTCCCACAATTTTTGCCACTGTATTTTCTTTTGAATTGGTGTTCTCCGTGCTCTATGAAGATTGGAAAGGCTTCATCGCCATTGGACTTCAGTGGCTTGACCCTTTTAATGTTTCTCTTATTTTACTATCAAAGTGTAAATCCACAATTGGCATTTCATTTATATAAGAGAAATACACCACCATACTGAGCTGGTGCTAATAAGAACCTAGCCATGTTCTAAATAGTGTTGGGTTTAATTTGGCAATTATGGATAGGGTACAATGAGGCTGAAGTTTTTTTATCCTCTTTTATTCCATCAGAAGATTGAGGGACTTGATACATTGGGATGATTATTATTTTAAAACATTATTTCTGGAGGAGTTGTTCATCATGCATTAGGTATGATAATGTACTGCAGTACAGACACAGTTCAGCTGAATATTAAGGGATCAGGTGCGAGTTGTCTCCTGATTCACCCCCACCCCGAAACCTGCTTTCTTTCTGGATTCAGTAATAACTAACATTTGTTGATCTTGGCCCAGAAGGCATCTTTCACAAGCATGATTGAGCCTCACTTAATAGCAGGATCAGTAAAATGAAGAACAAGTAGAATGGTTAGTCATATTTTTCAGAGATGAGAAAAGATGAAAAAGGGACACAAGCTAGTAGTGAAACCTTAGCTTCTTCACAATTTCCCCTGTAGGCTGAATACTGAATCCCCTTAATATGGCTGTTTATAAATAATGTAACTTCTGTTTAGTCTCAGGTGGGTGCCACAAGTAGTGTTCCAGCATAAAATTAATCTCATGTGTTCTAATATCGCTTTTTAAACTGTAAACGATTGATTTTGGACTTCCGATTCTGACTACCCCGTGCGAGACCTCCAGCTTATCAAGTTGAATTCAACCAGATACAGGAACCCTAATAAGGGTAGAGTTTTGTGGGAGGGGAAACGAAGAAGAGGCAGCAACTGCAGACCACGAAGCGAGTGGCAGCAAACTTTGTGGAAGCAGGAAAATGCTTCATCTCCCACTGGGGGAAGATCTTTGCAATGGCGAAGGCGGAGGTGTTAGTGCCAGACATTGAAATTTGGTGTGTCGTGAGTAGAATGCTTCTATCTCTTTCTATGCGAAGCTTCTGCTTGGTATCTGGAATATTGTTCCTTCAAACAAGCACTAAACCTCCCTTCTGAGGAAGTGGCTTTTAGCAAAAAAGGGGTGAATATTTTCAAAAGTCAAGCACAGAAGAAGTGATTGTATGTGGTGGATTTAAAGACAAAATTTAAAGGAAACTACCTTATGCCTCTGTGCTTTTTATATGTTGAATTTAAAGATGCAACTGTAAAAGCAGCGTTAAAACCCATAATCTGACCTTGGAGTAACCGCATGTTTTGCAAACAACTTCCTTGCTGCCTTGGCTTCAGTCTAGTCTAGTTACTCTCCTCTGTACCTCTCTGTTTGGAAACTAAGTGGCAAAAACTAATATTGCTATTACAAGGAATATTAACCCTTTCTTTTGAGCTATAAAACACAATAGATTTGGAAAACTTCTCAGAAGATTTTGCCCACATAATTCTATCCAGATTGCAAAAAATATAGATATCTACACAGACTCAACCTCTGAAGATACAGAGATTTTCAATTCTGATAAAAGTCACACAGGCAAAACACATAACTCAAGATGGAGTGATGGATAACACTGAGTCTCTAGAAAAAAACTGAAATTAGTTCTGATCAGGAGATTGAGCTAAAACAGACATCTGATTTTAATATAGAGACAAATACAAGATTGATGCAGGATAAATCTTTGGATATGCCAAATTCACAAAATATGATAAACACATGTACTGAAATCAGCTCGAATCAAGAGATTAAACCAGAACAAGGGCGGATCTCAACATGAAGACAAATATGACAAGAATGGTGCAGGATAAACCCTTAGATGTGCCAAATCCACAGAATATGATAAGCACATCTGTCTTACTTAATATGGGTGTCAAAAAGAGGAAAATTTGGGACTTTTTCAGTAGCAGAGCGGTCATCAAGATTACTATCAAGATAATACAACAACCCATGAAGAGAAAGTATTTGACAAGGCGGGAACAACCTGTGAAGATAAGGGGCTTGGTAGGAAAAGGGACAATTGAAAAAAAGAATTTCTGGCTTAGTGTATCTATTACATTTAAAAAATGTTTTCTGTATTCTGATTGTCTAAGGCCACTAGTTAATTGGTATGATATGGAAAATGGAAATGTGAAGATAAACCTGATATATAAATAAATGTTAATCTGTTAGATTTTTAACAAAATAGAGCAGTTGGGTATAAACAAGAACTTCTATGCATAAAGTGAAACATATAGACCAGGAGGTAGATCTCTTATAATGGCCCATAAAGTATTGAATTAGTGATGATTGCTCAAATTAGGCATTCTTTGGAAGAACTGGTAAATATACTGTGAATGATATATAGAAAATATATAATTAGCCAAATCTATGCTAAATTGCTTAGTATTGAAGAGCTAAAGCAAGTTTAGTATTGAAGAGCTAAAGCTAAAGAGTAAGTTTGAATAATATTCTTTGTATTAAAAATAGATGTAAGTAAAGATAGATAGAATAGGGATGAGGGATAAGGAAACTAAGTATGAAAGTATGCTTACTTAAGCTGGGAAGGGAGATATGCATTCTCTTGGGCTCAGATGTTGAAAAAAAACTGATTGAAGTGGTAACATGGCAGGAGACAGGCAATATATTTGTTTTATGTAATTTTGTGTAGAAAATAAATAAAAATGTTTTAAAAGACATATTTTAAAATATTTGTATCTGAATTCAATTACACGTCCTAAATGAAAGAGACTGATGGAAATCAACAGTTGTATGATAACTCAGCGGTTACATAAATCTAGTTGATGCCATGGTTTTTGGGTCAACGACTGGATCTGAGCTATTGTTCTCTAGCAGCAACCTCCAATAATGTTTTGTCTTGCCCTTCATTTTCAGGTACTGGGCTGGATCCGAAATGGCGAGTCCATGTTAAATGCTGGCCTGATCACTGCAAGCTCACTGCAGGAGGCAGAGCAGCTGCAGCGTGAACATGAGCAATTTCAGCATGCAATAGAGGTAAAAGTGGTTTTGGCTGTTCGTTCCTCCTTTGCTGTCCAATGGAGTGTGAAAAGACATCCTTTCGACACAGGTGCTTGAGGAGCAATTTGGTGGATATTTTATGAGCTCAATAGTTACACTTCCTTAATGCACCAGGCTGTATATGCTTGCCTTGACAAGATTGAAGTTGCCAGGGGTTAGTAAGTGGTCAAGGAAACAAGGTTATTCTTGAATTAATTTCATAGATCTGCCACTGTGTTCCAAAGTGTACACGTCTCTTGACGTTTACGGATTTGAGCGGCAGAGTGTTGGTTACACGCAGGTTTTTGATCCATAAATAAAAATTTCATGAAATATTATGCTGCTATTTGTCACCATGAAGTAGATTAAGAACTGTTGGCGTTGGACTTACCTAGGACTTGGTTGTGAGCAGTGCAGCAGCCCCTAGTCTAGTGGCAGCGGACCCAGCCAGCAGCCTCTCCTGCCATCTCTGCTTCACGTGGTGACTAGAGAGGGTGCTGGATGTGCCACGAGGCTGCTACTGGTCAGATGAAATGTGCATGCATGTGTTTTACTCTCTATGATTTATAGTTACATTGGAGGGGGCATAAGATTTATAAATGGATTTTGAACTCCATAGAGGTCCAGTGCCCTACCTTTGGTCCACTCATAGTAACTCAGTGACATCCAGACCTTTGCCATGTTGTGGCAACCATAGCTGAAGTTTGGGGAAAACATTGGTTCCCGTAGCTGCAAATTAACTGCTGCTACCTCAGACCCTTTCTGACTGTAAATATTTAGGGAGTATTTCTCTGAACGAATGGGACTTCACAGTGCTCCGTAACTGGCCACTGCCCAAAATACCCTGTTTCCCCGAAAATAAGACCTCCCCCCAAAAATAAGCCCTAGCAGGATTTCTATGCATTTGTTAAATATAAGCCCTACCCTGATAATAAGACCTAATGATGGGTGTGGCTATGGTTGTGTGCAGGGCTGACAGTCAAGCATATTATACTTAATAAAAGTAATACATCCCCTGAAAATAAGCCCTAGTGTGTCTTCTTGAGAAAAAATAAATATAAGACAGTGTCTTATTTTCGGGGAAACACGGTATGCCCATTTTTAGTGGTTCCTTCACCACAGTCTGTACAGTGGAATGTCTTCAAAGAGAGGCTGTTCCATAGGTAGATTCCATAGTTGAACACAGATGTCTTGTACTGCTTTCCCTCTCTGTTCCCTCACTGACTTACTTCTTGGGCTTTCAGTATATCTTTTGGTCCTTCAGTGAACCAGCCGAGTTCACAAGATTGTGTCCTAACGTAAAGGAACTAAAGTGCATTCATATTGAAAACTCTCCTGTGGAATTAACCTTCTGTTTGTATGCTTAATTAAATGCATAAAATGGCTGACAGTAAAATTATGTGCTTTGTTTTGCTGGGAAGCTTTTTATTTTCAGAAATCGCTACTTCAGTAACTGCCTTCTGTTCTACTATCGTTCTGTGGAGTTGTCTGTTTTCCCTTTCTGTTGTTCACAGTTTGCAGTGTGTGTATCCTCACTCTTGACAGCTTTGGTAACTTTCCTGTATAACATTTTCTCCTTGTAGATATTTGTTTTTGTGTAGCTGTTTTAATGGGGGTGGGCTACTTTTCTAGTTGTGATAGATAGAGCTGGGTATATGCTGGCTATACTTAAGGATTCCAGACCCAACCAGAAGATCCCGCTTCCAGCCTGGGATTCTCTTGCACAAAACTCAGCTTGAATTTGTGCTGGCAGCCACTAACATCGAAGCTAAAGGAGTCTAGGAATTAGAACAACTCACGTTTCACGCTACACAGCAATTCATATAAGAGGCAGCGAAAAAGTCCAGTATGCTTGTATAGAACCTTGTGTTGCTGTGAATAGTTCTGGAAAGAGATCCCGTATCTAATATCTGTGAAGGTAAAGAACTATTGATGGCTAACTTTTCAAGGTTGTTTCAAGGAACTGTGATAGAGTATGTCAGGAGAGAGCAGACTACAAGCTGCTGGCATTTAGTTTATTTTCATTTGAACCTCAGGATCCACCAACCTAAGCCAGATACTGAGGATAAAATATGTCTTCATGGATCTTCAGTTCAAAAATCCATACTTGTTATCACCCATCACCCAAGTTTTCTTCATGTCAACACTATACTTTTGGTTGGCTTTTTTAGTTGTCATTGATTGTTGTTGTTTTTTAAAAAAGAGAACCGTATATCCCATATTTGCTTGAAAAATCTTCATGAACAGCAGTAGTCCTGAAGCTACTTTAAAAAAAAGAAAAGAAAGAAAGCAGTAATAGCAGTTGGAACACATGTTATGAGCTTAAACCAAAGAGATATTTGGTCTCTTTTTCCTTTGACTGCACATGGGAGTGGAGAGAGTATCACAGTGGCAGATACCCTAACCCACCATGTGCACATTTGTTGGGGTGTACTCTTTGGGCCACACTTCTCTCCAGATAATTAGAAATCTTCCTAAATTGGGAGGTACACACAAATGCGTGCAAGTCCATTTGTGTTGTCACATGGCAGACATAACAAAAGGTGCACCTATATATGAGTTGCCCATCTCAGTACTTCTGTTTTATTCAGATGTGGTGCAAATAGAATGAACCAGCACCCATAGCAGCCATGATGAGTACCATATCTCTTTTATAAATGTGCCTGGCTGGTATGATTGAGTGTAATTATTCTGGAGCAGTTCTCAGATTATAGCATATGTGATCCTTTCTGGGCACAGATGGGTAGCCATTGGTGCCAGTCCTAATGAGATTGCTTGAACTATTGTCTTATATAGAATGTGACAAGGCTTATATGTGAACCATAACACCTCATCTACTCTCCATCTACCCCATTCATGGCTGTGCTGCAGGCAGGTGATTATTATTAGCTGCATTAAAGATTATGTAGTTACACAATCCACCAAGATCTGGAATCCTTAATTACAGCCAGCCTTGGCAATCAAACTTACATCTTGTGGGGCTTGCCTTCTTCCACTGCTTGTGCTGCTGAAACTGTGTATAGATTAGATCTAGACTGAGGCGAAAATCCATGTCTTGAGCTCTGCCTTGTGGACTTTCTGAGCTACTTGCCAATCCCACTTGGTGAGTAGTTTCCAGACAGTTGGCCATTTTAGACTGCTGCAGCAAGCATCCTGTGGCACCTTGCATTTATCATGCATAAGGTTTTGGGAACTGGAATTTGTTTCATTGTGGACGTCAGTTGACCAAAGCATATACCATGATAAAATTCTTTCTTTATAAGGTGCCACCAGGCTATCCTTATTGTTTAAACTCATTAGACACCAAAGGGTTGGTTTGCTTCCTCCGGGTTGATGTTGGTCTCCTCCATCAGAAGAAAATCATAGATATTCCAGTGGAATCAAAGCATGTTGCTTCCATGTGGTTTAATCCATTCTAGGTAGCCCCTATCTGGATTTTTAGAACAGCTGTTGGAGTTGCCGTGATGCTCCACTGTCGATCAGACAGACAAGTTGATGTTTCTGTTCTTCTTTAGTGCCTTTGTTTCTAATGACTCTGTTGTGGGGGTTGCTGGCTAAACCCAGTAGATAGCGAAAGGAGGACACCTTGAGAATACGTGTGCTATAACTGAGTAGATTGCAGCTTATGAGCAGAGCACATTCCCTCCACCCCAATTAGAATAGTATCAGTGGCATTTTTTCACAACAAAGGGCGTGTATTTTGTGCATCTTGTTTTTAAGCAGAATCCTGATGCTGGAAGTTTTCCCAGATGGCAACCAGGCTTGAAAACAAGATGTGTGCTTCCCATGGGCCTTACTTTAAAAGAAAAATTTTGGTAGGGCATCAGATGTTGGTACATGCACACACACATGCACACACGCACACACAGAAGCAAAGGTGATGTTTGCCCTGGTATAACTCCATATCATGTGGTGAAATATTCTGCATTTCTGTGGAATGTTGCTTGGGTTATTATTCACAGGAATAATTCCATCTGGAAATAATATATCGCAATACTGGACTGTCAGCTATGTCCTTTTTGAAACCAGCTTGAAATAGTACCAGTAGTGATAAAGACCTGTGCTGCTACATATGTAGCACACTGTAGATTAAATATATGCAGCTGGACACAGAAGAACAAACAGAAAGTTTCTTGCCCCCCCCAAGAGCCTTTGATTTAAATTACAACAGTGAAGGAGGCAGCAAGAAGAAGAGGGGAAGGTAACAAAATATGAATATGAATGAATACACATCAGTGAGGACTATGCAGCTAACCCAAGACTTCACAGATGGTGCTGAGGAGAAATTCAAAGCAAGAAAAAATGTGGCCCTACAAACTTAGCCTTAGATACCGTGTCATACTGACTCATATTTCTGACTCTTCCCTCTTAGGGGATTTGCTAGCGTTAGGTGAGAGTGTGCTGCTTCTTGCAGAAGGTGCTGCTGCTTGTTTCTTGTGATGTGTGTATTTGGCTGGTGTGTGATGGCAGTGTAATGATCCTACAAAAATCACAGATTAATCGTTTGGCATTAAGTAGTTTTGAAGATAACTGGGAACGTGGTCACGAACTAATTGGTGTGTTCAAATTTGCCTTTGACCAGAAAACCCATCAGAGCGCACTGCAGGTGCAACAGAAAGCCGAGGCCATGTTGCAGGCGAATCATTATGACATGGACATGATCCGGGATTGTGCCGAGAAGGTGGCCTCTCATTGGCAACAGCTGATGCTCAAAATGGAAGACCGGCTCAAGCTTGTGAATGCCTCTGTGGCCTTTTACAAAACATCGGAGCAGGTAAAAGACAGCAGTTCATGGCGTGATTTAATAAACCCTTATGGGTAGCTGATGGTAAACTGTTTAAAGTGCTGGTTTTTTTAAATAGCAGTTTAGTTTTTAAAGCAGAGATTTATTCAGCTGCACTCAATAAGGCAAACCAATTCCATTTTACAGAGCGGGATCATTTGCAATAACGTAGGTTGTCATCCAGCATTACATGACTATTTCAAAACTGACCAAAGCCTTTCCGTTCATAGCGTCTGAAACCCCACCCCCGGAACTGTTTTCTTCTGAAGTGAGCACCATTTGCCTTGTTTCTAGCATAAACATATACAATATTCCAGTTCAGGGGACAGATAGATGCTTAGATATCTTGATGCCTGCTCTATACTAACTTTTCTTCCTTGCTTTACTTCATTCCGTAGTTTCATCTCAGTTCAAACGAAACTGGGCTCACAACTAGGTTTTATAGGAGCTGTTCTTCTACCCTAAAAATTAGTAACCACTTGGCTTCTCCTCCTATCTCCCCGGGTGACGCCAAAACGCACATCATAAAGAACTGGAAATTGCTATGCACAGATTTTTCCATCCCCACAAACAGCGGCGTAGTGGAATAAAGAGCTCAGAAAAGGATGTTGCAGGGAATTTGCGTCCTGAATTTTGCAGCATGTTCTCTCTGACTTTGGTTTCTCCAAGAGTTTTGGCTGCAACTTTTGTTAGGCCCATCTAGCATAGCTAATGTTCAAGGATGATCTTGAGAAGGGCTCCTGCTGAGAAACATTACACTTTCCAGAAGAGAGAACAAAATCTGCAGTGCTTCCGCTTTTTGTGGCAACCATTTTGATTTCCAGCCTCTAACTCAGAACTTGGAGAAATTACTCTTTTGAGTACTCTTTTCAGTATAGAGGATTATAAATAATTATAAATGTATAAATATAAAAGTAAATATAACTTACCCTTTTCTTCTCCCTAGCTGTTTGTTGTTCCAGAATCAATTCCTTTTGTTTTGCTCAAAATAATTTATCCTCCATCATTTGGGTTAATAAGCTTTTCATAGCAGTTAAACGAGACAGTACTCCTGTGTACCAGCAGACTATGTTGGAGACACTAGGCAGTAGTTCCATCAAGAGGTTAGGTAAACCCATGATGAGGGATTTTGTGTTATTTCAAATGAAAACAGTAGAATTAATGTGGCCCTGGCTGGAGGCACAATTAATAGAAACAACCCTGTATACTGGAGCACAAAGGCCAGATGTTCCCCATGGTGCAGTGCTTAAATGTCTGTACTGCAGGTAAAAGTATGTTCATGACCTGGGGTTCAAGCACAGGTAGCAGGCTCATGGTTGACTCAGCCTTCCATCCTTCCGAGGTCAGTAAAATGAGTACCCAGCTTGTGGGGGGAGGGGGCAATGTGTAGCCTGCATTACTGTAATTAAAACTGTAAACCGTCCAGAGACTACTTGAAGTGGTATGGGGCAGTATATAAGCAGAACACTTTTTGCTGAGAGTTTGCCTCCCACCTTTTCACATCAGTCCTTAAATCTGTTCCTTTTGCATGTGTGCTAATAGGTGTGCAGTGTGCTCGAGAGCTTGGAACAAGAATACAAGAGGGAAGAAGACTGGTGCGGAGGAGCTGATAAACTGGGGCCCAATTCAGAAACAGACCACGTGACTCCGATGATTAGTAAACACCTGGAACAAAAAGAGGCATTTCTGAAGGTAACTGTGGCACATCGTCGGGACTGTCCATTTTGTAAAGTGGTCTATTTTGTAAGGTGCCCATGCCTGCCCACCTGTACTGTTTAACTAAATTAAAGGCAGGACTGAAGAAAAGAGGGGGGGGGGCAAAGGGAGACAAAATCCAGTGTGATAGTTACACACAGAGAAAAATGTCAGTAGTAACAGCAGCTTCATTACAAAGTTCCGTTTTCAACTAGTTCTTGTGTGCAGCAGAAAAATATGCTACAACATTGATATTCTTGGTATTTTGTCACACACATGGAATACAGATTTTTAAACGGAATGCTGGGTTTGATAGAGTTGAGCACGATTGCAGTTAATTCACCACAGTAGGTGTGTTGTTCTTTGCTAGTCTGTTGCTTCCCAATCTTGAGTCCCCAGATGTTCCCCAAAACTACAACTTCTAGACACCAGCAACACAGCTAGTGGCGAAGGCTTCTGGGAGATTTAGACCAAGAACAGCTGAGGACCCAAGTTAGGGAACCATTATACTTGTCCGTAATAGATTGAATTCAAATGTGTCTCTCTCCACTACCATCAAAATGGACACCACTGATAGAAGAAATTTACACTTCTGCACTGTATCCCTTTTTCTACATTCCCAATGTATCTTTTCTGCAACATTGGGTATTTGTACACGACCCCTAAACTCTGCCGCAAATAGCTGCCAGCTCCGGAGGTTACAATTGTTTCCCCACCAGCTCCGGAGTTTGCAGGAAATTAAGTGCGACCACGCCCACCTAAGCGCGTCCCAGCACACTTTTCATGTACCTGCTCTTGGAGGGTGAAAATCCCCAGATCCGGATGTAATCTGGTGAGTGCCCGGCTCTCCTTGCTTCTGTTTGGTTTTTTTGCCTCCTGCCCCTTTAAGAGAAGGAATCAGGACGACGACAGGACTAATGGGCAGCTTCAGGGGTGAGCCTGCATTTTTTCCTCTCTTTTTTTCTCCCTCCCCTCACGCAGACAGGAGCAAGGAAGTGCGGAGGGGTGGGGACGCAAGAAGAGCAATGAACCCCCAAGATCTCTGGTCCGAATTTAAGTGGCCAGCGGATCTTAGGGGTCGTGTGAAAAGGCCCATTATGGACCCCCTCCAAGGTAGGTTTGGGATGTATGTGCAGTAAGTGTCAGAGAGCAGGAAAGGTTTAAGTCCTATTGCAAGGGAAAAGGCCACTTGTGCAGTCTTTGGTGTAGACCTCTAGCTTCATCTCCTGGGTTTTTTTTTTCACTTAAAAAAAAACATGGACGTTATCTACAAGGAAAGCAATTTTGGAAAACAAAATTGATGAAGAGAGATGTTCTAGAAGGCTAATGTGAAAAGAATAAAAAAGATTGTGGTTCGTCAGATTAGCAAATAAACTCTGCCAAATCTAGTGCAATTAATTCACTGGAGTGGAAAGCTGAAGAAGTTAAAAAAATACAAGGACATCCAACTGTTTGATGCATGAAACTAAGTTCATTTTCAGAATTTCTTTCTAATATTTCTAGGAAACATGCCTAAAAAGGTGATTGTGTGGAAAACCAGCAAGGACTGTTCAAAATTAACAAATATATGGTGGCATAAGCTGGTTGTTTTATTTGGTTAGTAGAGTAAATAAAGCCCAGTGGACCAACACCAGCAGATGGCATGGCTCTCCAAATCAACACAAACTGTGGAAACTTCACACCAGACTTCAAGCACCATGCATTGCGTGCCTCTCCATTCTTCCTCCAGATTCTGGGTCCTTGGTTCCCAAATGAGATGCCAAAGTTGCTCTCATCAGAAAAGAGGACTTTGAACCACTGAGCAACAGTGTTCAGGAGTGGCTTGACAATAGGAATACGACATTTGAAGTCCAGAATCCGTCTCTGTGTGGCAGCTCTTAATCCACTAACTCCAGCCTCAGTCCACTCCTTGTGAAAGTCCCCAACATTTTTGAATGGCCCTTTCCTGACAATCCTCTCCAGGCTGCAGTCATCCCTGCTGCTTGTGCACCATTTTATTCCGGTCTTTTCCCTTCCACATAACTTTCTATTGAGGTCCTTTGATACAGCACAGAACATCGAACTTTTTTGCAGTCTGTACCTTTGGGGGCTTTCCCTCCTTATGGAGGGTGTCAGTGGTAGTTTTCTGCACAACTGTCAGGTCAGCATTCTTGCCCATGATTGTGATTCCTATGAACATTTGCACGATACTCTAATTTTTTTCGAGTTTCACCTGTAGTTCGGGCTTGAATTAAACCAGGACACATTTGTTTGTCCCTCTCGTAGTTCACAGTACCAACAAAACTCTCCTCCAGCACTGCATTTCAAACAAATCATTTTTTCCCTTTGTCAGCTTTCTTCACCTTCACACCCGTACATGGTGATCAGAAATACATGAGTGTGGATGACGTTGGCTTTGGCCTCCAAGTGACACATTCTTGCAGTTGGTGATCCTTCCTAATTCCTTCATTGCTGCCCTTCGGAGCCTCAGCTTTCTGATTTTTGATTTCAAAAACAGAGAGAAGCAAAAATGAAAGTGTATAGAATGCTGAAAATGTTTGGAAAAGGTCTCTCAGGAGAGGTCAGTCATAGTGAAGTTAACAGGAAAATGCTATAGACCAGGCCTGCCCAACAGGTAGACCGCAGGCTACTGGTAGCCCACAAAGAGTTCAAAAGTAGCCCACCGGCCATCAATTTAAAAAAGTGAGGGGATAAGTTCTCCACCCCCTCTTTCACCCATCCCAAGGACCAACACTGTCCCAGCAAAGTTCTGGGTCTGCCAACCCACTGTCTCAGCCAAGCGGGACAGTTCAAGGGCCATGGTGCATTGAAATCTGTTCCCTCCAGAACAGATTAATTGGTTTTCAATGCATTCCTATGGGAAAACACTGCTCTGCTTACAAAAGTTTTTACTTATGAGCATGTGCTCGGAACAGATAAAATTCGTAAGTAGAGGTTTTAGTGTAGTAGCACTCAGGCACTTTGGGCTGGATAAAGTAGACCTTGGCCTGTTCAAAGTTGAATAGCCCTGCTATAGACCAAGGACCACGAGGAATGCGTGGTATTCGTGTTTGTACTAGAGGTGTCTCTCTGCTGTTTGTCAAAAAAGAGGGAGGGACTGAAAAGTTAAAATATTTCTGTTCCCTTCTGTTTGCTTTTCAGGGGACTGTTCTAGGTAATCACTTGGAAATGAAATCTCACAGTGATCCTAACATGTATGCTTAGGATTGTAGCCATGGCAAATTTTGTGATCTACTACTCAGCTCGCCAGCTCACCTTCTTTCTTAATAACTTTGAGCCTCGTTGTGGTACCTTCACCAGAAAGAAAGCATACCCTTCATTTGTAAGATAATTGGCCCAGCTTTATATTAAAGCTTTGTTTTGCCTCTCTGCATTTTGTCCCTCTGCATTTCCACAACTAGCATGCTTGCTGTTCACCAGCAGGCCCAATTAAGAGATTACTTAGAGGTTGTTGTTCGTTTGCCTGTGCTTTTTCTCTTGTCACCCGGGTCCAACATAGCACAAGCACTACTGATGTGTAATCTGCAGATTACGGATGCTGGTGAGGACGTAATATGCTAGGGCAGCTGATCTCATCAGACAAGCATTTCCCCATTAGTCCTAAGAGCAAAACACAGCGTGGCAATTTGTGTGCAAATCATTACTTTGAGAGGATTTAGTCTACTTCAGTTCTTGAGAGCAAAGTGCTAGGATGGTCTAGGCCAGTGGTGGCTAACCTTCGGCACTCCTGATGTTGTGGACCACAGCTCCCACAGTCCTTTGTCATTGGTAATACAGGCTTGGAATTTTGGGAGTTGTGGTCCAAAACATCTGGAGTGCTGACAGTTCGCCACCACTGGTCTAGAGTATCCTGCGCACTTTGTGAAGCATTAATTTTGAACTGCTGTGATAATAATTTCCTTGATAAAACCTAGCTGGGTGGCCACAGTCTGAAAAAAAACTTTACCTAGTAATTCTGTTGTGGATGCCTGGATACATATTTTTTCAATGTGAGCTACTGTAACTAATCAGTTTGCATCACAGAATACTGCATACCTTGTAATACAAGTCCACAAAGCCTGTGCTGCAACTCCCTACATTCTCGCCCTGTGCTTTTTTCTCCTTGTTTGTTTAACAAATTCAAAGGTGGCATACAATCTCTAGCCTAACAACAGTCCAGATTAGCATGACTTTGAAAACTCTTGTGTTGAGGTGGTGCCTTTTTTCCCTCTCTTGCAGGCTTGCACCTTGGCTCGGAGGAATGCTGACGTGTTCCTGAAATACCTGCACAGGAATAGTGTTAATATGCCAGGGATGGTCACTCACATCAAGGCTCCTGAACAGCAGGTCAAAAGTAAGCCTCCTTAGTTGACCACAGGTTCATATAATTTAGCTCAGCAGTTTGGCTTGAATGGCAAGTGACGTCATTAAGGTTTCCTCATTATGTTGATGGGCAAGAAGGACAAAAAGAGAAGTTGACATCTCTTCTGTGATGCCAATCACAGGCTGCCTCAACATCTGAAATAATTCACTGAGCCATCCGTAATGTACACTCGTTGGCTTTGGGTAAAAACTGTGAGACAGTTATGGCCATAAATGCAGCGGACATGCCAGGCATATTAAGGGGGGGAGGTGCAAATCGTACAGCTACATGTGTGTTTAATTATCCAATTTATATTTGTTTAAAAACAACTCTTGTAACATTTTGAAAACATACCAGTCTCTGTCTGCCTTTCCTATACTGATTTGCGATTTGAGTTGCTTCAATAGCTTTTCAGGTGTGTTGGTTCCATGAGCTTTGTCCAGGGACCCTAAAACATAAATGATGTAAATTTCTGAGGACGCTTGTCTGTGAAGATTCTCATTCATCCAGGTGAGTTGATCTGGAAGTTGAGTCATGGCAACTGGGCTTCTTTTCTTGAGAGATCGAAACCATTCGCTACCCATCCAAGCAGCTTTGTCAGTCTGAAAAGACGTCCAGTTGCCACGACTCAACTTCCAGATTCTTAGGAAGCTTCCTCCCACATGGAAGGTGATTTTTTAAAGGAGAAAATAAGATCTCTTCAGGAATTCTGTAGAGTCTGCCTGCCAGAAGCTCTCTTTTTCACAAAAGCACACTCCGTATGTGAAGGGTGATAGAGCAAGGTAGTGTGAACACAGCCTTCAGCCTTGGACATGTTCCGTCTTCAGGTTTTGAATCTCTTGAACAGGGCTGTAGGCATTCACTTTTAACCCAGCCAACATAATAGATGTTTTCTCTTCCTGAACTGGCAGATATACTGAATGAGCTCTTCCAGAGAGAAAACCGGGTCCTGCACTACTGGACAATGAGAAAAAGACGTCTCGATCAGTGTCAACAATACGTGGTCTTTGAAAGAAGTGCCAAACAGGTAAAAGCCTGCATTTATTTATTTATTCATTTATATTTGTACTTGTTAACCGCCCGATTTTCCCTCGGGGAGTCTGGGCAGTGCACAACAAATAACAAACACCACAACCCAAGCAAACGCCCATCATAAACGAAGCAAATATAAAACTGAAAACGATAACAGCACAAATAATACGACAACGAGGAATCCGGCAAGAAGAAGGGCAGAGACAAAATGAAACAACCACCAGCAACTCACAATTGTACGCTCAGTGATCACCAAAGGATTCCACAAAAAGCCGGGTCTTTAAAGCTTTCCTAAAGGCCAGCAGAGAGTCTGCCAGCCTAATATCCGACAGCAACTTATTCCAAAGTGCCGAGGTGGCCACCGAGAAAACCTGATTATGGATAGAAATCCTAAGGACCTCCCTCGGAGTGGCCACCCGAAGTGAAAAAGCAATCAAAGCTCTGGTCGGGACGAAGCTGACCTCTGGGAGATCCGCTCTGCCAGACTGAAGTAGTTTCTCCGCCAGAAACTACTTTAAGTAGTTTCCCTTCCTATAGAGTTGATGCAAAATATGCCGGCTCGCTTACAGCTCTTCTCGCAGGCAGTTGCACATTTTCTGATTCTTACAGTATCTGCTAAAATGAAATGCCGTCTTATCCCCACTTGCCTTTATAGCAGCACTGAATTCATCTGGGTGCGTGTTTACACTGTAACCTTTATCCCTCTTGCGCTATGAGGAGTTTCAGTCAGCATGATATCACTCACGAGGTCACAATTGAGTTAAGCGTTGAACTTGCTAAGAGAAAGCCAGTGTTCATGCCAGAGAAAGCTGAAAGGACACAGGAGGATTCAAAGGGTGAGGTACAGCCCAGTTTTTTTCACTGAAGCTTTTCATTTGTCGTCCGCCCCATGCAGACTCCTCAGTTCTGAGAATAGCTGGTTATATGGGTTGTGACAAGTGGAGCAATCATCTAATGTTCCCTGTGCCGCATGAAGGAGTGGAAAGTTTGTGGTGTCCTTGCCCCTCTCAGAACCCACTACAGCCCTGTAGATCACAACAGAGGCACCTGTGGGCCTCCATACATTGTTGGAGTCAGTTTCCCATTGCTTCCACGTGCCTAGCCAGTGGGTGAGCAATGTCGGCATCAGTAGCATCTGGAGGACTACAGTTCTGATCTGAATAGATGCCTGGGACATGTTAGCCATAGGGTTTTTTGTTTGGGTTGGGCCCCCCCCCCCCCCATGGCCATAATTCTACTGGGATGTTCATTCCCATACAATCACAGCGGCAATTGTAAATCACAGTATCATGTTGATACTAGGTAATTACAGTGGTACCTTGTCTAAAGGAATTAATTTGTTCCAAATGAAATTCTGTTAAGCAAATTTTCCTGATGCGAATTTTCCATAGGAATGCATTGAAAACAGAGTAATCCCTAATCACAGCCATTTTTATGTTGTACAGATTCGCCCCATAGGCAGCTCTGTTAAGCAAATTTCCCCTATCTCTGGAATTTTTTTATGTTGTACAGATTTGATGTTATACAAACCGTTTGTTATACGAGGGTCCACTGTAGTTACTTCTTGTATTCCTTGGTACACTCCTCCCACGTCATACAGGTGATAACATGACAAGGAATACTCTGTGTGACACAATAACGAGTGACAGTTCACTCTTCTCATTTATTCCATGGTGCTGGTTTGTACCAGCCCTAAACTACGAGTGTAATTTTGGCCAGTTCACCCAATAGAAAATACTATTAAGGGAAAGAAGTCAGATGAGTGAATGGAGATAATAGAAGTGGCAGGAAGACGCAGTGTTTGAGTGTGTGGTGGCGAAGCTTTACCCCGCTTTGAAAAAATGTATGCATCAAAGACAAGATTAATAGGGAGCAGGGCATGAGACCAGGTCCATGGATAATAGGGGTTGTAGGTGGTGTTTGGCCATAAATCTGTGGCCCTTAGGGAGCAGATCCTGTTCTGAATCTTTTGCTGTTAGATATATAGTGGAAACACAGTGTAGCTTATTTATCAAGTGGGCAGCTTCAACATAGCTGTAACAATGCTTTCCAGTTCTTGAGAAGCAAGACATTGGTTTAAATATTAGAAGGGGAAATAGCAAAATTTACAAATAGGGAAATGGTGAGATGCCAAACTTTTTCTTTCCACTAGTTAACTGCAAGCAGGATCGTTTTACACATGTTGCCTTCATACAAATCTTTGTACAAATGCGGTACAAATATTTTGATGATTTATTCATCCTGATGTTTTGGACAATGATTTTTTTTACAGAGCTGTTCTGGTGGATCAGTCCCAAAACTGCTGATTTATTCCCAGTGCTTTCCTGCTATTTCAGTTTTATTAAAAAAAAACAACTGAGAGCTTCGACATTGTGGCTCTGAAAACGCTTTCTCCTCCAAAGCTCAGTTGAAATATATTATACTATATAATCATTGGTGGCCATTATATCATTTCAGTCATGCTATAAAATGCCTCATCTTTATAATTCTCCAGAATATTAGATTTTGCATTCTTTCCCATCAGATCTAAATATTTCTTCCCTGGAATTTGCTATTAATGTCTTATCCATCGCAAACCAATCAGAATGTGGGGAAGTTATTATTGTTGCAGCTCATATTTACTCCTTAGGCTCAAAGGAACTGAATAAATTATGGTAACTACGACTGTAGTCTTAACGTTTCAGTCATTCAGGAATCTAGGTTGAAATACATGGATCTGTGGCAAGGATTTTTAATACATATGTGTGCCTAAATGAAGTGCTGTACTTGCTTTTAAGTTCTTTGTTACAAACTGTCTTTTTAGGCGCTGGAGTGGATCCATGATAATGGAGAATTTTATTTGTCAACACACACTTCCACTGGTTCCAGTATCCAGCATACCCAAGAGCTGTTGAAGGAACATGAAGAATTTCAGATTACGGCAAAGGTAATGGGAATAGCTGTTTAGGTTTGCTGCCCTTGGTTTTGTGTGCCTTGTGCCTGGTTCGTGAGTTATTTGTTTTTCTGGATTGGTGAAAAAAGGGTCACATTGGCGGTCTTCAGAAAGAAGGGGGTGGATGTTGAGTCAGGTGGGGGAATACTAAAAGAAGGAAGTAACAAGACACCACCACCACCACCCCAAAGTGTTGCGAATTGCGACTACTCTTGACTCAGTCGACAATGCAACATTGGCAAACGTTCTGTATATAGTTTCTTACCAATTCAGAATTAAAATCCGGGGTTGGGCAATATATTGAACTGCTAAAATGTCATAATCACCGTCATACCTTGAAAACCATATTGTTTGCCACATGGTGACAGCAGTTCAATGGCACATACCAAAATTATCTATCAGAAATTTGTTCACAGGACTCTTAAAGTCCAGGGGGGAAGCTGAAGTTGCAGAAGATATTGCTTTTTTTTTTTTCATTTAGGTATTGGACATTGCTTTCTACAGCTATTTGGGGCTGCTTCTTACTGTTTGACAAAAGTGTGTCTGTGTCTGCATAGAGAGATATCTTTTGCAGCTGCAGGTTGAGGGCAGGTTGCATGCGAAAGTCGTCCTTTCTTTCTCTATTTCATCTCTCTAGCTTATGGAATTCTGTTGGATAAAACTTTGTGTGAGCCCATCTGTACCTCACTATGACCAGCTTTGATTTCTGTAGTACCTGTAGATGGTGCTATATACAGTTGTATTTTTATGGATTGTGAATAATATGTACTCCTCCGTGGGTGTTCTTTACAATATTCAGAATATTTTTCAGTAGTCTTTTTAAAAATATGAAAGCAAAACTAAGCATTTTGTATCCTTCGGATTTTAATTCTTGAGGTCTAGACCAGTGGTTCTCAAACGTGGGGTCCCCAGATGTTTTCAGACTAGAAATCCCAGAAGCCTTCACCACGAGCTGGGCTAGCTTGGATTTCTGGGAGCTGTAATCCAAGAACATATGGGGACCCAAAGGTTGAGAGACACTTGTGTTAGACCATGTAGGCTGGGCATGAAAGAGGTGGAGTTCTGTGAAGGCTTAGCAAGACAGATGGTATGAGTTAGGGAGTGTGCAGTTATAAAAGCTGTAGAGCAGTGGTGTCCAAATTTGGCCCTCCAGATGTTTTGGACCACAATTCCCACAGTACTTTGACATTGATAGTACAGGCTTGGAATTCTGGGAGTTGTGGTACAAAACATCTGGAGGGCCAAAGTTTGGACACTCCTTCTGTAGAGGAATATGGAGCTACAGACCCTCAAGACCTTTCTTACAGCATGCCTAAGCTTTCATCTGAGGCCTGGAAAGTTAAGCCTCTGTTACTTAATGGTCTTCACTAACAATTTGTGATAATGTAAGTTGGGTGATGAAGCCAGCAAATTGCATTTCCCTCATCAGTTCCGATCTTCAGGTCCTTCCCTAACAGAATCGCCAGAGGTGACAATTCCAGGGCCTACTTTTCTCTCTTAAGTTGATGCTACAGATCCAAGGAATAGTTTTTAGTTTTGTGCTTGACAACACAAAAAGCTGCTATCGTGTGGATAAAAAGGAGCATAGCTGTTGTTTGAAATAACCTGGAGAGACTTTTGTTCCTTTAGAATTATAGAGGGGTCTGACTTCCCAATCTTTTGTATTCCCTGCAGCAAACCAAAGAGAGGGTGAAGCTGTTGATCCAACTAGCGGACGGCTTTTGTGAAAAGGGACATGCCCATGCAGCCGAGATTAAAAAATGTGTCACAGCCGTGGACAAGAGATACAGGGATTTCTCTCTGCGTATGGAAAAATATAGGACCTCTTTAGAGAAAGCCTTGGGGATTTCATCAGATTCCAATAAATCGGTGAGTAGGAGGTTGTTATTGTTGTTTTCCCCGAATACAAGTGAGAACTAGGTTAACGTAGCCGCTTAATCTCCTTAGGAAACAGAACTAAGTCTTTTCTTCTTCTTCTTTTTCTCCTTTTCTCCCCTAATGCTGTTGTTTTGCTTCCCTCTTCCCACTTATCTTCATTCAGAGTAAAAGCCTGCAGTTGGATATAATTCCAGCCAGTCTTCCTGGGTCAGAGGTGAAACTGCGGGATGCTGCTCATGAGCTTAATGAAGAAAAGAGGAAATCAGCCCGCCGGAAAGAGTAATGCAGCTTTTCCTTCCCTCTAGATATATTTACAGTGCATGGTGTGACTTTTTGTGCGGCATTTCCCCCCGTCCCGTCCCATTCCCCCCATGTCAAAACCTTGTATGCCTGTGCCTTCCTCTCACAGATGTGGGTGTGCATGTGTGCGCACATGCACAAGATGACTTTAATTTATATAGAAGTAGACCAGTATGAGCGGTAAATCTATAATGCTGTTCTCGAAGATACCTTTAGATGACGTAACAAAAAAGAGAAAACTAACCATGCACAGTCAGAATGGACAACAATCCAGGGACACTGAATTTCCCCCCCTAATTACTACTCTTGGTAAAAATGACAAATAGCAGTAGACCTACGTCCACAAACCCTGGAACTATCCTCTTCTAAACTGAGCAGTTTCTGTTTGTTTGTTTTTTTTGCATTGTCTTCTTGTTTTTCTTTTTTGTATTTTTGGATGTGTGTTTTTTTTCATTTATACTTTTATATTTCACATGCAATTTCTGCTCCAGCCAAATGTCTAGTTCTGTCACTCACACACACACACACACACACACACACCTAAAAAGAAGAAAAGTGGCATAAATACATTCTAAGTTACTGAACTTTTCCGCAGTGAGAACTTATGTCTCTGCTATTAGGCGTGTTACTACACTGCAGTTCTTTTGATGATTCGCAGGCAGGTCATCTGTCTTCAGCCCTTTTAGAACTGGTATATCTGTCGGCTACCAGAAAGATAAGAATCGCACACACACAAAACCCAGAAAACTAAAAATCCCAAGCATTCTTATACGACAAATGGTTCTATTATTTCTCCCAGTGGATTTTTGTATGAGGTTTTTTTCCCCCCCCCCTGCTTAACTTACAACCATCACATGGTGAACAGGAAAACACAGTCAAGACAAACTGAGTGCCAAAACTGCTTGCTTTATATTATAAAGCAGGGCTACCCAAACTTCGGCCCTCCAGATGTTTTGGACCGCAACTCCCAGAATTCCAAGCCTAGATTGCCAATGACAAAGAACTGTGGGAGTTGTTCAAAACATCTGGAGGGCTAGAGTTTGGACACCACTGTTATAAAGCAAGGGCAAAGCAAGGGAGGGAGGGTATGTGAGGTGAGTGTTCAAATTTATTACTAGGCACAGGCTAATGAGAATCTTTGTTACAGTTGGTCCAGTGGTGCTCTTTCCTCTTACTCTCTAGATTACTTCCTGATTTATAGGAACTGTGACTTTTTGCTTCCATTAGAAACATGGATTGTATTGAAGTTCTCCCACCACATTTGGGTTAATTAGCCTACTGTGTGCCTAGTGTCTACTAGCTATTGTGCCCACAGGGAATGGTGTTTTCAGGAGAAAAGCCGGTGCCGTGGTGCTAAGTCAAGAAGATTAATCTTGTGTCTCTCCTGTTGTTTCAAAGGTTCATTATGGCCGAACTTATTCAGACGGAAAAGGCTTACGTAAGAGATCTCCGGGAGTGTATGGACGTAAGTGTTGGTCCCCAAACTCACCGATACTCAAGTGTGTTATTGGGATAAATGGTACTTGCACTATCGAGTCGACCATTTTGTAGGAAGCAGCTGTACTGTGCTGTATCTTCAACACGCCCAGTAGTCGACAGAATTGTATCGGACAGTTGCCACAGTGGTGATTTCATTAGTGTCTTGTTTTTGCTGTTTTAACTTTCCTCTTTTGACTAGATGAAGCTATTGCACTTTTACTAGTTTTGGAACACTGTGGACTGACTGGAGTCCCTTTGTTCCGATATGGGTGTTTTGTTGAACGGGTGATCCCCCATTAATGCTTCTATTGTGTTTACTGTGCATTCGAGAACTGGCCCATTCTGCTTAGACAAAGTCCTGATGGCTGATGATACAACAGGGAAGTCGTGTTCCATAGCTGTCAATGTCTGGCTTTCAATTTGGGGGCTTTATATGCTACCATGTTGTATCCATTGTCAGCATGTTATATTTGTAGGGCCAAAAGGAACTTTGCAGCTATACGCTACCTCTGTTAACATATTCTAGCCTCTCTTAGACCTTGAAGTTCTGCTTATTCATAGCTCACCCTTTGGCTTTATCTTTTCGACCAGACTTACCTGTGGGAAATGACCAGCGGTGTCGAGGAAATCCCTCCTGGCATTGTCAACAAGGAGCATATCATCTTTGGAAACATGCAGGAGATCTACGAATTCCATAACAAGTGAGTGACGAATACTGTGTTTCCCCATGTGTAAGACTATATTTTTGCTAGAACTGATAGATTCAAAATTTGGGGTCGTCTTATACACGGATGTAAGCCAGTGTGAGAAACACACAGTAGAGAAACTGTTGTTTTGGACTGTAAAATTGAGGGTTGTATTGTACATGGGGGTGTCTTATAGATGGAAAAATACAGCACATAGCATGCTCTCTCTCTCTCTCTCTCTCTCTCTCTCCCCCTCTAGTTGCCAGTTCTGGTAGTGCATGTGAACATATGTTTCTCTTTTTCCTTTACCATGCTATATAGGACATGTTCACACTTTTCCGCATCTGCGGGGAAAGGGGGCTTGGAATCAATCTCCTGCAGATATGGGGGTCCTACAGTATATTTCTTTCATATTGTGTTGATCACTGCAGCCCCCCAAAAAGTTTGGGAATGGCTGAATAAACTCATTGTCCTGTTTTTCATCTGTGATTCAGTAGTTTCAAAGAGAGCTGTTCGGTCATGGTTGATGACACATGTGCTAGATAATGTGTGGATAGCAGCAGGTTTCATCCATTGAAAGATTGCAGTGTCAAAATACTACTTCCTACCTCTGTAAAGGCTGGGCACCATTTTTAATGTTCCTACTCAGTATGATCATCTGCATCTCCTGAAAATGTTGTTGTGAGGGTTGGTTAATCATTCACAGCAGAATGGAATACAGTATGGAGGGCTGTAGTGGATTTGAAGCAGAAAATTAGGTGCTTCACCTTTAAAGAAGCAGATATGCTTTCAAAGGCATCACTGGATTCAACCCATATTACAACACTCAGTGCATCACCCACTCAAGTTCAAGATTCAAATGAAGTGCCATCCTGAGTAGATGAACGTAGCACTGAATATTGAAAAGCAAACACCCATTCCTGTAATATCTGCACTATGGGAGATTTAGCCAAAGTTAAGCACCTTTAAGTTGCGCTGAATGGTACTGAATGTGCCTTCAAGTTTCTTATAACAGGCCACATTTTCCTTTTAGCATGCAAACAGTTCAGGTTCATATCTACATTCGTCCGTGTGATCTCAGCTACCCCCAAGCACCTAAAATGCTTAGAAAAATGCTCACAGTGGCAATGGGGGAAAATGTTGTGGGGTTGTTGTTCTTGTTGTTTTGTTGTTGTTGTTTGCTAAGAATTCTACCCATGCCAGAAAATGAGGATATTAATTCTGATAAGAGTTGGGAGGAGATAGACAATTCTAGCATTGTGTGTGTGTGTGTGTGTGTGTGTGTGTGTGTGTGTGAGGGAGAGCGAGAGCGAGAGAGAATAATTAATTGCTTTTTCTTAATTCTTGTTGCTTTACAGCATATTCCTGAAAGAGCTGGAGAAATATGAGCAGCTCCCTGAAGATGTTGGCCACTGTTTTGTAACTTGGGTAAGGCAGCTCATTGTGTGTGGGTGCGGAGGGGGTCACATTGCACATGGACCAAAATGGAGCAATCTAAACACTAACATGTGGTTGACTAAATCATAACTCTACAGGAGCCACATCCGTAGCCCTAATCTCCTGCAACAAAAATAACAGGACAGTCTCATATCGCTTTAAAAATGAATAAAAGTTTTTGAAGACACAAACTTTTTATGGAATCTGAAAAAGCAGATTACGGTCAATCAAAAGCTTCTATCAGAAAAAAAAAAACAATCTTGCTTTACATGACACAAGGCCCATTCTTGTTTCATCTAAAATGAGTGCATCTCAGATGGCCTGACTAACCTCATCTACTTCCCTTATCTTTTGTTGCTTTTATCTTTAATATTGCATATTTCTTTCATTATCTACCTGATTTGGTCTAAGACCGCAAATAAAGACTTCTTTTTCTGATTAAAATAAGGAAAACTATTTTTAGGTAGGTAGTTTTCAAGCAGATAAAACATTTTGAGAAAGAAAAAGAAAGAAAGAAAGAAAGAAAGAAAGAAAGAAAGAAAGAAAGAAAGAAAGAAAGAAAGAAAGAAAGAAAGAAAGAAAGAAAGAAAGAAAGAAAGAAAGAAAGATCAATTATTTATGTCTTACAGGCTGACAAGTTCCAAATGTATGTGACTTACTGCAAAAACAAGCCAGACTCCACTCAGCTAATACTGGAACATGCAGGTGCTTATTTTGATGTAAGTATCAAGACTCTTTTCCTTTAGCTTACATCTCCTATTGTTTTGGAAGTATCTTTCTGGGCATCTCTGTACATGTGCATTGTCATTTGAGCTGGGAGTTTATGATCAGCTGGACACAGCTAGCTTAGAGGCAGCATAGTACAGTATAATGCATTAATCCCATTGCTTTTTTAAAAGGGGGCATACTGTTATATTGTAAACATACGTAGTCTTTATTAACTGTAGAACATCTCTGCCAGAAGCATTTAACATTCCTATAGTCTATCTCTCTGTTAGACTTCTTTCCAATCAAAACTCCTTACCAAAACTGTTAAATTGTGTCCCAGAGTAATTTTTACTGGCCTTAAGGTGCCTATTTAGCATAAATTGCATTTAACAACCTTATTTGAATATTAGAAGAGAAATTGCAGCAAATAAAAAACAAACAACCATATATTGGAATTCTTATTTTAACTATGAGTATGATTGTTTAAATATTTAGTCAAGGCCCATGAAAAAAAGCAGGGGAAGCTTATATAAGCTAGGGTATACTGTGAATATTGGCATTAGTTGTTAATGAATTGCAATGGATACTATAACCATGATGTATTAATGGAGTCACTGATATTTTGAAGCTTCATTCAAACATGAAACAGCTGTGTTTCAAACTGTAGCATATATTTGTTTATCAACTTACTTCTGCTCTGAAATAAAGAATGCAGTAATACCTGGGTTTACGAGCATAATGCATTCCGGAAACATGCTTCTAAAACTCATATCAAAGCAAAATTTCCCATAAGAAATAGTGGAAACTCAGGTGATTCGTTCTGGAGCCCCATTTCGTACACACAAAATGCCAAAACTCACATAGGATGTTGGCTAGAAGTCTATGTATATACTGTGGTTTAGGTACCTGGCTGCAGAATCTGCTCTGCCTGGGACTATCAACTGGATTTTACTCTGTGTTTTTAATGTGACAATAATAAAATGCAATTTGTAACCCTATACACACTTAACTAGCTGCCCTATGATTAGAAATGGTTTGAAAAAATAAGAAAGACTGTTGAAAATAAATTAGAGAAAACTAAAATAAACCCCTAATCTGCACTCCCCTTTGAAAGCATTCCTGGCTGGTACAAAGGAGACTTCCCTTCCTCTCTCCTCCCTCTGCTTTGGAGGCTTACCTGAGATGGACCATTCCAGACAATCACTCACAATCTAGCAGGGGGAGGGACGGGGAGAGCTACCATTGGCTCACTGTGATCATGTGACCCGTTCCAGTGCTTGTATATCAAGACATTGCTTGTTGATCAAGGCAAAAATTAGAAGAAATGTTTGCTTGTCTTGCAAAACACCCTTAAACCAACTTACCCTTAACCAAGGTATTGCTGTACAGTTTTTCCTTACAAAAAGCAGCTATTCAAAGGCTTTCTTTATTTTATTTATATGTTTGTTTGTTTTTATCTGCGGCTTTTCTCCCAATTTTAGGGGGATGGGGAATCATGGTGTTGACAATATTAAAAGGAATTGAATTAAAAATATAGTACAGTGGAACCTTGACTTGCATCATTAATCCGTTCCAGAGGTCTAGACATAAGTCAAATATGACTTAAGTCAAACAAACTTTTCCCATAGAAAGTAATGGGAAAGTGGATTAATCCGTTCCAGATGATGAAAAAGACCCCCGAAAACAGCAATTTAACACAAATTTGACTGGGATAGGAGATTCCTTCCAGGCTTGTAAATGAAATGTCTCTTCAAAGAGAGGAGGAGGTAGTGGAATTATAGTCCACAAGTTATACGCCTCCACTTTTTAATGTTCATAGCAACAGTGTCTAACATTTAAGTTTTACTGATTTTAACCTGACGTTCCAAGTTCTGAACAACTCTATGCTTACCATTAGAGTCCCACAACTGTACAGCTCCCCAACTAAAATGCTTCCATTGTGGACCAGACTTCTGCAGCCAGATTTTTTGCAAGACTGAGCCGACTGTCTAACCAGTGAGGCCACCCCCGAGCTCCCGGCCGTTCTTCTCTTCCGGCAGCAGCGGCAGCTTCAGTGAGGCCGAGGACCAGTTCCAGGTGCTCTAGGCTGTCCTCCCCGAAGCCACCACTGCCGGAAGAAGGCAGGAGCAGTTTGGAGATGGCAGCTGCGATGCTGGGTCGTGGCTGCCGCCCAATTCCGGTGCCTTGCGCCGGGGCTCCGAGCTGTAAGTCAAAGCCTGCGACTCAAGTCAAACAGGCCCCTTCTTGCTGCAAGTCAAATATGCTGCAAGTCAAGCAGCATGTAAGTCAAGGTTCCACTGTATGTTAAAGATTAAAAAACAATTAATCTACGTGATAATTAAAAACACAGTTGAATAATTAAAAGCAAGTAAACATAAAAAAGTATCTTAACATTTTAAAAGGCATTCAGTAACTCTGTCGTGGTTGTTAAAAGCCTGCCTGAAAAGCTGGGTCTTCAGCTGTAGGGAGAGGGCCATTCTGATCTCCCTAGGAAGTGCCTTCCATAACCTGGGAACGGCCACAGAGAAGGCCCTCTCTCTTGTCCCAATCAGCCATGCCCGCCCTGGCAGTGGAGCCAAGAGGAGGGCCTCCTCTGATTATCTTAAATGCTGAGAAGGCTCCCATGGGGAGATACGGTCCTTGAGGCATCCTGGCCCGCAAATAAATAGGGTATAGGTAATGAATAGCACTTTGAATTGGGCCCAGAAACAGTCTGATAGCCAGTGCCATTATAAGAGGAGCATTATATTTGCCCCTTTAACTGGCCCTAGTCAGTAGTCTGGCTGCTGCATTTGCAGAAGCTGAGGTTTCTGAGTTGTCTTCAAAGGCAACCCCACATAGAGCACGTTACAATAATCTAAAGCCTATGTGATCGTAGCCAAATCAGACATCTCAAGGAGGGGCCATTGCTGGCGCACCAGTTTTAACTGTGCAAAAGCACTCTTGGGCCAGTGCCAAAACCTGGGCATTCAGGAGTACACCCAAGCTGCGTACCTGAAATATAACAGATATAAAACCTTTAGATCATGTTAAAATGTTTATTTGGAAAGAAGTATGTTTAGTTGCTGGTAGAACAGAGAGAAGATGACAGCCTATTGGGGCAGAGACTTCCACTTCAAGGACACCATCCCAAAGAAAGCTTTCAGGCCACCCTCTGCTTCGTGCTGTTATAGGACTAGATTTGTGGGGAAGGTCTTCTGCCTTGAATGTTGAAAACATTTAATGAGGAAGAAAGGACTTTTTAAAATAAAAAAAAGATTAAATGCAGATAACCACACCAACATAATCCAGATTCTGCAGCTTGCACCAGCGTGAGCAAACCAAGCATGTTTGCCTGCTTTCCTAATTTGCATGATTCCGTTTGGGGTGGGGGGTTCCCCTGGGAAATTGTGGGTCCACCACAGTGACTTCACCATGCTGAGTTGCTCTTTTGCTTTGCAAACTTTATGGTGTGACAGTTCGTTAGGTTCATGGTTCACCCAGACCATGAGATAATAAGGGATAACTAGGCAAAGTAAAGAAACATTTCCGATTTAGAATGTGATGTCAGAGATTTAGCCTCTGTACAAGTGATACCGCAGTGTTTTATCCATTCTGTAAAAGTGGATTAACACTTGAGCATTAATTACTCTACCCAGCAAACAAGATTACGTCTTCAAGTGAAGCATGTCTTTTTTTTTCCAAATACTGAAAGAAAGCTGAACCCTTCTCAAGGCATTGATCATGATATGGAAAAAAATTGAATAAAATTTACTAGGTAGTTGATCCAGCAGTTTCCAAGCTGCTGAGATTTTAGTAGCCTCTGCAGTTGGTATGGAGATAGCTGAGGCTGAATGCCAACATGACATTGTGATGTCATGATTTACTTCATAAACAGGAGTTTCACATCTTGGCTGAGTGAGACAGTTACCTGTCTGTACACTGAGTCTGCACAGTGTTAGAAAGGTTTGTTGTGACAGATGATGAGAGGCTTATTTTGCGGTTATACCTTGAACAAGATTTATAGTGAATTTCCTTAGCCTTAATGTACTCCGCCAGGTTTTAGCAAACGAACAGATCTCCATCTGTAGGTATTAGCAATTCAAGGATGTGAGAGAAAAAAAAACCTCTTATTGTACCGGGATTGTCTCAATAGCTAAGCCTACCCTAGCAAGTCTAGAGAGCAGAGCTTACTGTATCAAGTGCTTTATCCAGTGTGGCATACAATGGCACACAAACACTCATCTTCTAGGATTTAGGGCATCTGCAGCTCACTGCTTAGCTGCAAACTGTGTCATAGGACCAAGATGTTCTTCCTCAGAATAAAAATGATCCTTGACCTAGTTTAACCTTCCATAATTCATGGCTGTAGCAGGATAAGGCAGCAATTGTCATGGACTAGGTACCAAACAATTCTAGGTTTTCAGTTTTGTTTTGTTTTTTAATCACTTGCGTGGATGCCACTATAATCATTTTGACCTATCTTATTTAATCCTTCTGCTCTATCCTGGATTGGCATTCTAATCAACAAAACCGATGAGAATAATAAGAATGCCATGACTGATTGACCCTTCTGCACAAGTACCTATGCATGCTTTTCTAATGATGGCCAGCAAACGTGTGTATTCTCAGCAGCTAACTGTTTGGTCCAATGTTAAAAGTTTGCTTCGCCCCAAAACTCTCTCCCCCATACCCTGGTCCAGGAGGTCAGAAGGCTAAGGCATTGTCCCTGCCCACCACCACACAGAGACCTGTTCCCAGTTTTCAGGGATTTTTCTCCTTCCCTTTCATTCCTCCCAAGATGATGAATTGAGTTTCTGCTAGTGGAAAGAGAAGGGAACAATTTATGATAGTCTTGTTACATCACTGTTTAAACCAGTGAAATGCCTGTTGTTTAGGCACCAAAACGGAGCCACCTTCAAATAAGGCAAGGATTCTACATGCCCTGGTGTGACGATCCCCCTTTCAGAGACTGGGTTTTCAAAGGCACAACCAGGTTTATTTCGATATCCCACTGCTGTGTCACTAAATTGTGACGACACCTCCCTTTTACACACTGAATTGTGACGGAAATGGTAATGCTGCCACCTTTTATTTACTTGGTAATGCTGCCACCTTTTAAAATTGTCGCCTCATGAATTGGGACCGACTCAGGTGTAAAATATCGAAACAATAATGAACTTTATTGAGAAAATAATAAATATAACAATATCTGAGGATGGTATGTGTTGCCTTTAACATGTACTGTAATAGATTTAATCAGCTCTACAAGCCTCCCTGACTTCAATAACTAGTAAACAGTATAGCCCTCACTGCCTGACAGAACTCTCAGAGAACAGTGCTCTCTCCCAGCACTCACTCTCAACTTAACTGAACTTACTTAACTCAACTAACTGCCTAGGCTCCACCCTTTTTATATCATACCATTCCCTGCCCTCCTGCTGGGATTGGCTGATGATTTGTATATTCATCACTCCTGTCTGCCGGGTTTGTCACACCTGGTGAACTGCATAAGTAGGAGTGAATGATCCATGGCCCTCAGGTGTCGCATTGCCATTCCTTTCTATAACTGTTACCATTGTGGCCAGTGGTGAGGGGTGATGGGAGTTGTAAACCGTGGCAATGGCACTTAGTAACTCTTCAGACAGTGATCATAAGTATAGAAGTATAGAATAACTGCGTTGGAAGGGGCATCTAAGGCCATCAAGTCCAACCCCCTCAAGGCAGGAATCCAAATCGCAACAGATCTGACAGATGGTTGTCCAGTTTTTCTCTTGAATGCCTCCAACATTTGATTTCATTCACTTTGTAAAAAGAAGCCTGAAAGGCAGTTGTGTGTGGCACAGAGCTGCACCTTTCACCATGGCGAGTGAAGATGGACGACCCTACTTTTCTTTCTGTCTTGCTCTCTGTACAAAGTATTGCTCTGTGGGATGGGGTGGAGACTTGAGGGGTTAAAATAGTCTCCTCAGTGATGGATGGATACCATTGTCCGAGCCTTTTATTCTTGTTGTCCATTTTAAAAATTTATACCGGGTTGGTTGACCCACTTTGTTATTCGCCTAGCAAGATGCTCCCCGGGAAACATTTGGGGGCAAGAGTATTCTAAAATTAACCCACCTTGTTGATTGATGCAGAATCACTTTTATGACTTATTCACAACAGCTCCCTTGACTGGCTTGTAAAAATTAGGAACTCTCTCTAGGTTTCTAATTCTAAATGATCCTAAAGCAGAGCTTTGAAAAGTTTACTTTTTTGAACTACAGTTGCCTTTTGGACTACCACTCTCCATTTGGAGTCCATAACCATGGGCTTTGTAATCCCTAACAAGAAATTTGAAAGCTTTGGTTTAAGTCAGCAGATCATGCTCATCCTCCAGCACACTCCTATGCTTCCTATTAAACACCACCAGAAAAATGCAACACGGCAGGTCTAAATGTTCCCCTAAGCATTTTTAAACCAGCAGAGTCTGCAACAGCTGAATTCATCTTCCCTGCATTTAGGACTGGAGCTGTCAATGTGTAGGGTGCTTTAAAGTCCAAAGAAAATAGGAAGAGACTCCTGCCTAAAGAACCTACTCTCTCACTGTAGACAAACCAGAAGTCCAAGAAAGGAAGAAGGTGGAACTGGAGGGAAAGAGTTTGAACTTTAAAGGATGGATCCCATCCTATATGCTGCTGAATTTGTTGTGGAATGTGTTAGTGGAAAATGGCTGTGGTTTAACTTGTCGTTGCCTACCGAACAAGGTACCCGACTGGCAAAAAAGAGTTCCGATGTTCTGTGGGATGGTCCTCATTAGGGTAATTAGTTCAGTATTCCCATATCACAACAGCGAGCATTCCACATACACTATCTTTTAAAAATAGAAGTCATTCTTGGTAGCCTGATGTGTTGACTTAGAAGTGCAGAGCGTGTCGAAGTGCTATGTACACCAGAAATAACCATCATTTAACTTAATGGGACTTCACAGTAGTTGCATATAGGTTGACACTGATGAATTTACAAACAGACATTGAAACTTGTAGGTATGGATGGCTCTCCAGAGATCCCTGCGGCCATGCTAGGAAATGTTCTGGTTTAGCTAACCTTCTCAAAAACATTTTTGTTTCTGATGCAGGAGATACAGCAACGGCATGGGCTAGCCAATTCAATTTCCTCTTACCTTATTAAACCTGTTCAGCGAATAACAAAATATCAGCTTCTTCTAAAGGTAAGTGTCCCTGTTCTTATGAGTCACCTTTGCACTAGCCTACAGACACCCAGGCGTGAAACATAAATATTGTATTTGTCACAAAGGATCCTTTTCCCACCTCCCCAATTCAAAAAAGCTGAGCCTGGCACGCAACTGTTTTTCAAGAGAATATATATATAGTATATACATTTACAGTTTGTGACATACAACATACATCAGTTTCAAAAATAAAACCTACCACTCTTAAGAAATGTTACATTTGGAAAACCATATAAAACTATGAATAAAGATGGAAACAAGTATATTTAAAAGTAAATATAGGAAATTCCTGGGAAATCTCTTGTTAATCTTGATGTATTTAGCAGTAGAGCATGGTTATACAGAACTTGGAAAAGTACAGTAATGTTGATTTCCTGATGAACAACTGTGTATTTCAACAGGTTTTCAATTAAAATGGTGCTGTACTACTTCTTTTCATAGTGTACTTCAGCAGGTTGGTCTGTACATAATTCGAGAAACACAGGCCCAGTCCAACAGTGTAGATAACATAGTGAGTTCACAGCATTGAAATAGGCAGTTGGCAGAAGTGATTATTGCGAGACATTTTATAATGCTGCAGTCGTATAAACAGGTATGAATATATCAGTCACACTTGGCTTGCAAATGTTGCATTCATGTGGCACATGCATGGCTTTGGGAGACCAGGTGAACCATGCAAAGAGACTCCAGCTGATATAAGATATGACAGTAACCATGTTGCGGAAGCAATATAATCAGTTAGAATCCATGTTAAGGTTTAACTCAGTTAAGGCTCCCCCAGATTTGAAAAGTGGTCAAGGCAGAAAGCTAAAAAAGACAGTGTCATAGGGTTTCAGGCCCTGAGCCATGAAAATAAAAGTCATGACACTTTGGTTTGACCTTCATATTTCGGCTTCTCTGGGCATGTGTAAAAGTAGATGACTCCTATGTCAAGAAGATGCTTGAATGTGGTGCCATTTCCTGATTATTCTTGTGTGCTTCATATTATTCATGCATTAACAGTTATTAACTTACGGTCTTAAACTTGCTCCTGTGTACTGGTTTTAATTTTTAAAGAAACACCGCCAGTCTTCCCATGCAAACAGAAGCCATTTTCTTCCTGTGGAGTAGGCGGCAAAAGTGACATATCTTGATTATATGCTTCACAGAACAAGGTTTTTGCACACCTGCTCAACCAAGTGTCAAGGGACTGAAAAGCTTATTAAAAGCAATTATAGGAGGCTTGGCAGATGGCAGAAGGTGCTTGTGAATAACTACCAGGGAGGCGTGAGCACCAGTAGATGAATGAGACTGTCTACCAAGCGAAAACTGTGTTACCTAGGCACTTCTCCTGTCTTGTGTTGTTATTGTTGTTGTTGTATGCTATCATGTTGAAACCCCAAGAGGGGTTTTAAGGTGAGATATTTAAGAAACAGTCTGATCAGCTCCTAATCAGTTTCTGTGGCTGAGTGGGGATTTGAAACCTGTTCTCCAGAGTCTGAGTCTGTCACCCTATCCACAACTCCACCCTGGGAACCTATATTGCATAAGATACGCTTAATTCATCTCCTATGGATTTTTTTTAAACTCACTCTATGTGGATATGGGTTGCTCAAGATTTTATTGGAATTCATGAACAGCCTTTGAGAGACTGCTGCCATTCATGAAAAAGTCAGTGGAGTGAAGGAGTCGGCTCCTTGTCTCTGCTATTTATCCCGTATCTGGCAAAACCAAAGCATGGAGCTGGTTTATAATTAAGTGGCAAGACAGAATTTTAAACTTGAGAAGCCTTAGTTTAAATCCTTGGCATCGCTGCTTGTCCCTACTTGAGCAGTTAAAGTCAGTCTCAAACCTGCCTGGGGTTAAACCCTAGTCGTATTGGGATTCAGCTCAGCACTTGGAAATTATCTCTGCCTGACATCCTGGGGAACCACTGACAGAACAAACTGGCTGATATACCTGAGTGGAAGAGATCTAGAAGTAATGATTCATCTAACATTGTGTTGGGTGTATTTCCAGGAGCTGCTCACCTGCTGTGAAGAAGGTAAAGGGGAGATCAAAGATGGCCTAGAAGTGATGCTTAGTGTGCCAAAGCGAGCCAATGATGCCATGCATCTCAGCATGCTAGAAGGTAGGGTTTAGAGTCAATGCTTTCCTCTGCATAATCTTATTATTAAGCTGTATTATATCACAGACAAAAGAAAAAAATTACCCAGCATGTTCTTAGTATGTGGAACTCCCTGCCACAGGATATGGTGATGGCATATAGCCTGGATGCCTTCAAAAGGGGATTGGACAGATTCCTGGAGGAGAAGTCCCTAACAGGTTACAAACCATGATGGAGATGTGTAATCTCCAGGCTTAAAACCAGGGTACTTTAAGGACCAGATCCAAGGGATTGGTATCTGGAGACAGGTATCTAGTCTCGAGTGCTCCCGGGCACATTTGGTGGGGCCACTGTGAGATACAGGAAGCTGGACTAGATGGGACTTTGGCCTGATCCAGCATGGCTCTTCTTGTGTTCTTATGTTCACAATAAAAATATTGCTTGCTTGGTCACCAGAGGCAGATAAAAATACTTTTGGGTAACCAATCAGGGAAGTTTTTATTACCCAACATGCCAACAGATGAATGGCAGTTCTCAGTGCCACAAAAATGACTTGTCAACACGTAATTAAATTGCACATAGTTTGCCTACGTAAAGGGCATCAAATGTTTGATTTTTGTATGAAATATATTATTCAAAACTTGCTCTTTTTACACAGTGACATGGTTCCTCGTTTATGTTAATTGAGATCCTCTAACCAGGGCCTCTAGACAAGAGTTTCTGAGGCCATGACTAAACAAAACTTCAAGTTTAAACTGAAATGTCGGAATGAGAATAGAATCTCACATTAGCAATCCTTTGTCATGGAATGTGGGCTCTATGGAGTATTCAGATATTTCCTTTACACAGGTTAGACTTTTAAACAAACCCTGTTGAACATTTGCACCACTGACATGTTGACATCTTAAGTGAAATTATTTCCTTTTAGACACAGATCTCTGAACTGCCTAATCCGTCTGTTGATACTTACATGTCCTTTGATGGATTCGTTCTCAGAATCCATGAAGGGGAGTGAGTATTTATTGCTGCATACTTAGCATTTTCTTTTTTATGAGGTAGGTGTGGGCATGGTGTTAAACTGGGGTGGGCGCACATCCCAAAATATTTTAGAGCTTTGAAAAAAAAAACTTCAGATAGGTGTACTCTATCCCTGTTGGGAGCATCAGAAAGAAATCACCTTATTTTGCTACATTCCCACAGCCCCAATCTTCCCCCCCTCCAATTGCAACATATTTGCCCAAGATTGATTTTGATTGTTTTCATTAATAAGCAGCATCATTTTTAAATGAGGGGACTGCAGAAGTGGACACAGTAGTCCAATGACCACAAATCAACTTGTGTTGGCCCTGGACATGTAAAGGTTGCTCTCTTCTGGCATAAATTCTAGTCTTCTATTTCTTGCTGATAATTGTGGTTGACTGCTTTTGTTTGACGCTGTTTGCAGTAAGTACATACAACTTTATCCAATGCTTTCCATGAGCTAAATACCTTTTATTTTGGTCCAGTAAATAAAAGTAACATTCACAGCAATGGCATTTAAATAAGTATGGTTCCTCCATGCCTTAATCAACTCTACCATCAGCCACAAACTAATATCTGACTACTCACTTGTAAGAGGACTGTGCAAGCAATCCAAGTGATTGTTTGAAGCATCAATGTTGTTCAGGTCACCAGTGAAATAGAAGATCTGAGAGCTGCATCCTGTGGGTCTCTACATGTCTTGGAAATGCTGAAGACACAATTTTAGGGTCATGCCACTCTATGTAAGCCAACATCTTGGAATTATTATTTTTTTTTAGTTTAACTGCAAACCAAATTGCTGTAGAATCTGGGCTACTTAAAAATATTCTCCCCTCCAAGCTGTACTGTTTGTTTGTTTACTTCTATACTTAGTTACATACTGACCTCCCTATTAGTGCAATGCACTATTCTGGGCAGTTAAAGGGAAAAACAGTAATACAGTGGACCCTTGTATAAACAAACAGCTTGTATGACATAAAATTTGTACAACATAAAAAATTCTGGAGATAGGGGAAATTTGCTTAACATAATCACCTATGGGGAGAATCCGTACAACATAAAAATGGGATTACTTCATTTTCAATGCATTCCTATGGGAATTTGTATAAAGGAAAAATTGCTTAACATAATTTCATTTGGAACGAATTAATTCCTTTATACGAGGTACCACTGTAGAGAGATGGTAAATCAAACGATAAAAACAATAATGAGATAAATGTACCAGATTTGAAAACCAGGGTGTTTAAACACACTGATTCTGCTATCTTACTGTTATGATAAACTGTTATAGAGTATGTAACTGGAATGGTCCTCAGTAGACATTTATATCCCATATAGGAATTCTTCCCCCTCCCCCACCTGCAAAATTCTCTACTCAAGAACAACAGAAAACAAATTTCTTTCAGCATTTCTTAACAGTCCTTCAAGTATTTTTGAACTATCATATTGTCTCTTAATCCTATCTTCCCCTTTCAAAATCTTGCCAAAGACAGCTTCAATAAAGTTTCGCAATATGTAAATGTTGCTGGGGTTTCTGCATGTTTTATTAAGAATTAGATAAAAGGCTACATTGATGTGTATTTATAGCTTCATTAAGTACTGGTTGTGGAGCAAAATGTTAAGACAGTGGTTTTTCGGTTTGTACATTCAAGAATGGCCTTCCAAATTATTTTGGTTCTCAAAAACCAGCTGCCTATTACCATGAAATCTTAGCATCCATCACAAAGGATCCTGAAGGCCAATCAGCTATATGAATGGAGGCAATGCTGAATATAGGCCACACGTGATGGAACATTGGGCTGCCCTCCAGGAACTTGGAACACTCCATCTTATCTCTTGTAATTATAACTGCATGATTTAGGACACGGCTGGCCAACGTCCAGAGTTCTAGAGTCGTTCCCTTGCCTGGCCTTTGGAGGGCTGTTCTTTGACACTTTGGTCCTTTTTAAAAGGGGGTGAAGGGATGAGGAGGAGAAAGAGAAGCAATTGCTTAGCACAACCTTCCTGACCACTGGGGTCCATTTTGCCATGATTTCCCTCCCTTCATTTATTTTATCCTAGGGGAAAAGCTAACACCCAAAACTGGAGATGAGGAATCGCATAAGTTTTTTTAAAAAGTAAACAGAATTGTGCTCCCTGGGAGGCACAACAGAACTTAATGCATCAATTTGTCTTTGTTTTGTTTTGTTTTGTTTTGTTTTGAATGTTGGGAGGATGCAGAGATGACAAGGAGCCATTTTATGCTGGCACCCTCTTTTGCAATGGAAAAGTTTGTCATATCAATGGCCCCTCTCTGAGAGAGCTCAACCAGTGTTAAGTGGTCTTCTAAGGAGCCCTTGAAGTTTCTACAGAACGCCAGAATAAATTTTTGAAAAAACGCTCTAATAGAATACAGCAAACTTCACCACTTGATCCTATTCTCGTTTCTTCTCTCCCATGTCTCTGTATTTCCCCTTGCTTCCTAGGTTTTGATGAGAACATTGAGTCTCAGGGAGAGCTCATTCTTCAGGAATCCTTCCAAGTGTGGGACCCCAAAACTCTAATCAGAAAAGGTCGTGAGAGACATCTGTTCCTCTTTGAAATGTCACTGGTGTTCAGTAAAGAAGTGAAGGACTCCAGTGGGAGAAGCAAATACATCTACAAAAGCAAATTGTTTGTAAGTTTGAGACATTACATATAAAGAGAATAAAATTCAGCCAAATCTTCTTGGCAGATCTTCTGCTGCAGGGGCTTTGAAAGATAGCAAATTGCTACACTTCCAGGTTTTTCTTAAATGAACTCAGTTTTCTTGGGAGTCTGTTGGAGGGCCTCATAAGTCAGATAGTTTATGAAACTGTCTCCTGAGAAACATAAAGCTGTTTATTCTTCCCCCCCTCCCCCGCCCGCAAAATGAACAAATAGCTGAGGTGGAAGCCAGAACCTCAAGCAGGCAGGGTTGTCCCCCAACGCTCTTCTTCATCTGTGACCTAAAAAAAAAGAAAGAAAACCACCCAGCACAAGGCAGAAAGATATCTCCAGGGCACAGACTGCCAGTCTCAGCAATTTCCATGAAAGCATTTGATTGACAAAACCATAGATGATAGCTTTTGTCCTAAGCCAGGATTTGACCCGCAGTTAAAGAGCTTCATGAATTGACTCTGCTGAACCGTGTGATGTGAAAGTGATGTACAACTCAACATCAGCAGCCACGTATCAAGCAACAAAGTCTAGACATGTCATCTTTTGGCTTTTCCAATTATTCCAGTATTCTGCTTTTGGACTGATAGTATTAGAAGCTTCTCTTTGTTGTATGCTGAGCTATTATTGTGGTTTTCAATATTCTGTTTTGATGTATGGAATAAAACACAAAAAGGTAACAGAAGAATCCAAAACTTCTAGATAGAACTATAGGAGCCTGTTGGACATGACAGTGAACCTCAGGTTTTCCACAATCAAACCGATTGGAATCTTGTCAGGCTTAACAACAACAAAAAAGATAAATCCTGACATGTTTTGTAGAAACTCCTCCTCTTGAACAGTCCAGTTGCTATGCTCCCCAGCAACTGATAAAACAAATTATAATGTGCCCTAAGGACATCCGATCTCGCCTGATGTCGGAAGCTAAGCAGGGTCAGCCCTGGTTAGTACTTGGATGGGAGACCACCAGGGAATACCAGGTGCTGTGGGCGCCTGAAGTAGGAACTGGCAAGCCACTCCAGTATTCCTGCCAAGAAAACTCCATGGGCATGGAGTCACAAAGAGTCAGTCACGACTGTAATGACGCAATACATACACACACACACACACACACACACACACACACAATTATTGAAACTTCCTTAAAAATCATCAACATTTGCCATCAAGTCAATTCTGACTTAATGGAGACTTTTTTCAGGGTGTTCCAGATAGAGAAAACTCAGAAGTGCTTTACCCTTCTCTACCTCTGGGGGCATTCTAGGACTGTGCAGTTTGCCTAAGGCCCCACAGCCTGGCTGTACTTGAAGGAGGCACAACTATCAACTACTGATTCCACAGTGAGATAACTAAACCTCCAGCCAGCTTGAAGCTTCCTTAAAGCTGTTGTGAAACACCTTATGAACCCGTATCATTGCTCTCAGCTCTGTTCAAAATATACTAATAGTACACCTGCACTAGGCTAAACAATCATGGGATGATTTGTGACAAACTGATCTTTTTAATTTGGGATTACAGCAACACAGACATTTGAATCTGGAGAAGTATTTAGTTATAGTGTTGAATAGATGTAATAATTGAAGTCTAGGCATGGCGGATGAATCAAATGCCAGTAGGAATCGATAAATATTTCAAGCAGTTGTTTGTCATCTGTTTTGACTGCTGCTGTCATGCGGTTTTTCATGACAGGGAGTTTGTTAAATTGATCAAAATGCTTTTGACGGTTCAAAATTTCCCCTTCTATTTAGAAGTGTATATAGAGTTTTCTCATTCTTCCCTGTCTCCCTCCACTTTATTTTCAGACCTCCGAGTTGGGTGTGACAGAACATGTAGAAGGCGATCCTTGCAAGTTTGCACTGTGGGTTGGAAGGACACCTACTTCAGACAACAAAATTGTCCTAAAGGTAATTGGAAAGATCTAATGTTATTTAAGTGTATGGTTTTGTTTCTTGTTTAATTGAATTTTTATACTTGGGAATCACATAACCCAGAATTCAGAGCCTTACATGTGCCTTGTGTTTTGGCAGTTTTTCTCATAGGTCATCATCATGCAGCCCAAAGTAACATCTAGGTAAAAAAGTAAAGACACCCCCCCTCGCACTTGCAAGCTAGTTGTGTCCAACTGTAGGGGCAGTGCTCATCTCCATTTCTAAGCCAAAGAGACAGTTCTCTGCAAGTCTGTGGCCATGTGGCCAACATGGCTGAATGCATTTCTGCACACGGAACACTGTTTACCTTCGCATTTTTTATGGCGGTACCTATTCGTCTACTTGCATTTACATGGTTTCAAACGGCTAGACTGGCAGGAACTGAGGTTAACAGCGGAAGCTCACTCTGCTGGATGGCACCGGGGATTCGAACCACAGAGCTGCTGACTTTGCAGCTGACAGTTTCAGCGTTCTAGCCTGCTACATCTAGGTCAGTGGTGTCCAAACTTCGGCCCTCCATATGTTTTAGACCTCAACTCCCACAGTCCTTTGTCATTGGCAATACAGATTTGGAATTCTGAGAGTTGTGGTCCAAAACATCTAGAGGACCAAAGTTTGGACACCCCCAATCTAGGTATTTGGGGGCAAAACCATGATATAGTTATGCTGCCCTTCCAGCTAACTTTTAGTTTAAGAGATGCCTCCTCATTTCTTAAATGAAAGACATATATTTAAGTCTTATCATACTTGGTTTTAAGTTTGTTTCTATCATAATACAGTATGTACTAAAGCAGGCATGTCCAGACTTCAGCCCTCCTGATATTTTGGACCACAACTCCCAGAATTCTAAGCTTAGATTGCCAATGACAAAAGAATGTGGGAGTTGCGGTTCAAAACATCTGGAGGGCCAAAGTTTGGTCATGCCTGTACTAAAGCTTCCAAATGCATCTGTTAAGAGGCGTTCTACCATCTAAATGCTATCCGTCTGAGTAGCAATTGACAGATCATCAGCATACATAAAGCTTCTGATGCTTTGAGGAAGTGGTCAATCATTGATGTAGATGTTAAACAAAGCACAAACCATCTTGCTGACCTGGAATACAGACCATTCTTTTTAGTCCTCTATCAGCTGTGTTCTCCTTGAAGATGTCTGTGATTTTGCAAAAGGGTTGCTATTACTTGAGTTAGTTTTTTACAGTCTTGGATTAGGTTATATAATTTTTTGCAATAATACATGATGTATAGTGTTTATAGGTGGCCAAGAGGTCAACAATAGGGTAGCCTTAGCTTTACTGAAACTGTCTTCAACATGTGTTAAATGTTGGATTTGAACAGTACAGTTCATACACCTAAAGGTCCTAAAGCCAACCTGTTGTGGGAGGAGGAGTAATTGCGCTACTCCCGTTGGAAACAAATCATTTTTATAGGACTTTCTAAAGGGGACAAAGATCGGCCTGAAATTTTTAGGTCTGTGGATTATTTACCAAGTTTCAAAATTGGTGACTTTCTCCAGATTTTCTGAATTCCGAAAGAGTCTAGACACTTATTAAAGAAAGTAAGGAGGGACCACTTTTTTATGTAGCCTGCATAAAACAAATTGTAAACTGCCCAGAGAGTGCTTTAAGAAGTGCTACGGGGCAGTACACTTTGCTTTGTTACCATATGGATGCCACTCAAGGCTGCTGCCTTAACACAGTTGCAATTACAGAGAGCTTTTTCCAATTTTTTCACACTTTCAGTGTTAAGCTCTATCATTAATACGGAGTTGATGGCCTATTTGAGTTGCTAAAATGTTTGGATAAGAAAGGACTTGAGTTGAGCTGCTTTTAACCTTCGAACTTTTTTTTACCGTTTCTTGATGTTAAATGAGTGACTGCATGACTTCAAAAATAATAAACCAATACATTCTTTTTTTAAAAGTGAAAAAATTGGTTCAGGTACACTAAAATCATTCAAGGGGACAGTGTTCAAGTTATCAGATTCTTTCTCACACATCCATAAACCTTTACCCACCTTCATGATTTTTAAAGCCCACCTGGTAATATTTTTATATCTCTGAAAAAATTCCCTTATTTACCTACCTAAAACAAGTGGCTTACTTTTATATTAAAGGCTTCCAGCATTGAGAACAAACAAGATTGGATCAAGCACATCAGGGAGGTGATACAAGAAAGGACAATTCATCTGAAAGGAGCCTTGAAAGAGCCAATTCACATACCCAAAACTGCACCAACAACAAAACAGAAGGGAAGAAGGTTAGTAGAGTCCTAGTCAGCTGCAAGGATGGAGAAGCGATATATTTCCAGTCCGTATCATCCATGAGATTGTTCTGAGGCAGAACTCTTTTTGGGGGGAAAAGCATGCTCCAGCTATTTTGCTTTTGTTGCTAGCTTAAGTTTCGGTACGGAGTTGTAAGATCTTCAAATCTGATTGCACCAGGGAGAATCATGGAAAGTTACATTACTTTGTTTCATGTCACTCAGATCCTTGTTCTGAATGCGGCTGTGTTTGGCATTTCAAGGTGTGGATACGCTTCAGTTGCACTTGTCAAAATGTTTGGGCTTGTACTAAAATGTATCTTGCCAAGAATTTCAGGTCACTAAGTGACTAACTCTCTGAAGCGTTCTGCGATGGACAGGTATTGAAATGTCAATACATTTAATAGGTTTGAAATACCTGTATATTTGGATGGAGAGTGTCTTCACATAGAGCACAGCTAGACCTTGGAGTTTGCCACTACAAGGTATACAGATGGCTGTAGTGAACACAGCTAGATAAGAACAATAGATGAATGTATTATCATTGGTCAGGATGGTCAGGATAACTATTCTCAATATTAGTGGCAGCATGCTTATACATATCGGTTGTTGAGGAACATAAATCAATTATGCTTTCCATAAGCAACTGGTTGACTACTTGAAATCAGAATACTGAACTTCATTAGTGATTTGCCCTGATCTCGCACAGCTCTCCTTAGTTTCTTATTGAGAGTGCACATAAATGTCTAGCCATGGGAATTTTGCACATTGCTTCTTTGGTATCCAAAATCTTGTGGTACACGGTAACCGCCCCAACATCTTCCTTGTATTGAAAGTTATGTGATTTTTTAAAATTCTTTTTGGCTTAGATATCTTGCAACATGACATGCTGGATCATGTGCATTAAGTTATTTCATACACAGCATGTATATTTAGGTTATCTATTTTGGTATATTTTCAAGTAAACCTGCATAGTAGCTAGTTTTTATGTGTGTGCCATTTAGTTCTTTTGATCATATACTGTATCTTAATCCCCATTGAACTGAAGAGCAAAACTGTATGATTAGATGAAGTTAGGCTTTTTGATAAGCAAGTCTGAATTTTCCCTCAATGTTTGTATACCATGTTGTACCATTTTACCTCCCTGTCTGCTTTCTATATGGAGATAAGTATTAACAGCTTTTGAAACAGAAAGTGCTTTTTCAATTAATTACTTGTAACTTCCCATGTTTTCAGAGATGGAGAAGACTTGGATAGTCAAGGAGATGGCAGTAGTCAGCCTGATACTATTTCAATTGCATCACGAACCTCACAGAATACACTAGACAGTGATAAGGTAAGCCAAAGAGGAGTTCAATTGGGGTGAAAGATTGCTCATTCTTTTTCCTGGAAGTACAGGAAAGCAGTTGTTTCAATTATGCACACGTTTTGAACCACTGAGTCAAAATGTCGCATCCGTAAGCCCGCAGAGGCTAATAATTAGATTTTCATTTATTTAAGAAGTGAATCCTACATTTAAAAAAAAATGTTTTTATACGCTACTCTTCTGCCAAAGAATGAGAAACAGGTTGTGCATGGTTCCCTGGTGGCATTCTATCCAGGTTTTGCTAAGGGTCGATCCATATTGGTTTCAGCAGTCAGACCATATCGTGTATCTTCTGACCATTACAGTACCTGGGCTAGGGCAGTGAACTCTTCAATAATATTATAATTGATCCTCTCCAGTAGATTTTGTACATGCTCTTCTGTAAAACTATATAAATTATTCCTCTTTAACTTTACATTCCATGGCAGATAAATTTATGTTTCTAGATCACACCTTTGCTGTGTTTTTATTCCTTTTGGTTCCTAGATGTACTTGTGTATGAAGCTTTCTGGAGGAGTTTCTACAAGTACCCATTGCCTAAAATCTTCCTCTTAGAATGTGTTGAAGTGGTAGCAATCAGCAGCAAAACTATTAATTTTCACAATATGATTCTCAAAGCAGTTATAAGAGCATAATCTAGCCGTAACAATATATAAGGGCTCTTAAAATGTAAGTGTTGCAAATTAACTCACATAATATGCTTCATGTGGAAGAATATGCTTCATGTGGAATAGATATATCAAGTTGTATCCGATCCAAACAGATTGTGTCACTATATCCTATTGTGCATTCAAATGCCAAGAATGTTTCATCTTGGGAGACAGAGGCATGACATTGCCCAGAATAGTACCCATGGCCTCTGAAAAAGGATAGAGGATTTGTTGTGTTGTTTTGTGTAGTCACGTCACTTCCAACTCACGACCAAGTGAGTGAGTTATGCTGTCCTCAACAGCCCCGCTCGGCTTTTGTAAACTCAAGCCAATGTCTTCCTTTAGGGAGTCAGCCCATCTCATTGTGGGATAGAGAATGGACTTCAGCATATATCTCACAAGGCTTACAGGGGGTATCTAAGTCAAAATATCTAGCTTTTACCACTGCCCGCTGCAAATATTTGCAGGGGCATCAGCCTCTTTCTACAATAATCAAGGCCCTTTGGCTACCATATTTTTGTCTCCAGAAGACACACTGGACCATACGAAGCATCTAGTTTTAGAGGTATGTATGTGTAAAAAAAAATATTCACACATACATACGGTGGTCAAGGTACATCTCCAGCCCCAGTTTACTCTACGGCCATGCCGCTCTTGGGGTGCCCAGAGTGGCATGACTGGGGAGTAAAATGCAAAGACAACCCCCCCCCAGGTCTCCATGCTGGGAAGCCTCCGGCCCTTGCAGAGGCCTTTGGACCCTGTGAAGGTCCCAGCCCCAGCGGAAGCTTCCTGATCCGGCTGTTTAAAAAAAAATTACGTTGCATGATTGATTTGTTCCATAGAATAGAAGAGGGAGAGTAACCATTGCTATGGAGATCATAGAGATGATGAACAGGCTAGAGAGTAACCACCCACCATGATGACCATAGACCTGCTCTTCAAGATGGGCTGAATGGGAGAGCTCCCTCCCCTGGATTCACATTTTGCCTGTCTTGAAGAGTGGCATCATGGTGTGTGGTTACTCTCTACCCTGTTTCTCATCTCTGTGGTCTCCAGTAGCACTGGTTACTCTCCATCTTCTATTCTATGGAACAAATCAATCATGCAAGGTAATTTTTTTAACAGCTGGGTCAGGAAGCCTCTGCTAGGGCTGGGACCTGCACTTGATCCTGAGGCCTCCACAGCAGTACGGGAACTCTTAACGTCCCATTTTTAAAATGTTTAAATCACAAATACTTGTTTCTCCTAGAGCTGCTATTCCCAATGGGAGCCATATGAAAGGGGCTACAGACTGGAAACAATTATTTATACACCACCTTATAAGATTTGTTATACAATCCTGATCTGGCCTGTATTCCTTTCAGGTTGAGTTTACGGCTGTGTCCAAAAGAAAAGGTGGAGAATGGCTATTCTAGAGCATATGGGAAGATATGGTAGCATGTTGCCTCTCATTTTCCCTTAGCAAATAATAAAACAATGTAGTATTCTGCGTTGGGTAACTCCTTTTAAAGACTGCTAAAAGAATGCAAGCAAAGTGAGCTTTCGAGTTCTCCAGAACTCTTTCTTAGATGCAGGTGGTACAAAATCTGTGAAGTGGTAGAAGCACAAAGTCTGAAAAAAATGGCCAAAGTTGTGGTTGATGTATCTATAGGCATATTGTTGTTCAAGCTGCAGCATAGATTTTCAGAAAGCCCAACTGGGACCACTGTAGTTGTGCCCGTTGCCTTGGGAGAGGCACAATGACCCTGTCCTGTTGGTTAGGGCATTATAAAGGAAACTGTCATAGCAACCTTTTTGTCACCAAAATAGGCATGTTTATGTAGATTCTCACTAGGTTCAAAGTCAGCAGTCAATGTTGATAATTATGGAGCCAGAGCATAGTACCCATGGACAATCAGGAGTTATCAGCAAACTTGGGAGACCCCGAAGATATGTTGACATGCACAAAGAATAATGACAGTTGTTCACACGTGTGCTCACATGGAAAGGGAGATGCATGAGGAAAATAATAGGAGGAGAAGAGAGACGCATGCGTCCTTCTGAGTCAAGGAGGAATAGGCAGCTTGTCCACACAATAAGAGAGCTTTGCAAGTATGAACCAGCTGATAGTCAGTTCATATCTTCAAGAGCTCTTGGGTGAGAAGAAAGCTGTATCTCAGTCAGAGAAGGAAGAGCTTTGACTTTCTTACTCATCTGTCCCCACATGCACATGCCCCAGTGTTCTGCAGGATCCACCACTTGCCCTGTTGATTGCTCAGTAGGAGGAACTCCTGCTCCTGCTTTCCAGTATTTTTGCCAATGACTGTAAAAGAACAGAGGACAACAACATGTGTTTCTAATGGTTCATTCCTGTTGTTGTCATTGTTAAAAGTACATTATTAAAACAGTATAATAAATGCACATAACTTTATTGCCTTTTTATTTCTGATAGAATAATGAGGACCTCTTTACTTCCCGTTAATGGTGCCCTTGGGATCCAAACCTCACCACAATATAACTGGTTCCGGACTAGGGCTTCCCATGTTTGTGTCACTCTTAGAAGTCTCTGCCAAGGCTTCTCTGAGAAATAAAGAGAAACTTTTAACAACTGTGCCAGTAGAGGCTGCTGTTCAGAAAATGTTTCCTGTTTATGCCATCTAGATGTAGCAGTTCAGATGTCTTAAGCACTGCTGTATTTAGTTCCCTTCATAAAGCTTCATTTTGGGAACAGATGGGATGTGTAGGCAAATGTTTTTACATTTGTTTGCGTAGCCTCTTTTCAAGCTCCTGAACTACCATAGCTTCCTAACTATTTGTTTGGAGAAGCAAAAAACCCTCTCATAAAAATGGGAACCTCATTGTCCCCCTAGGCTTTAGTGTCAGATCAGGTAAGCAGCAGGTTTATTTCTTATCTTCCTAACTTAATGAAATGTAGAGGTCTCAAGACTGCAGACTTCGGATAATAAGCAGATAAAGAATGCCAAGGACAGATGATCCTCTCAGGGCAAACAGCATATAACACAGTGGCCGAAATTCTGTGTAACACTGGCATAATGCTGTTGGGCTAAATCTCATTGGCAAACAGACAAAGGTTAAGATGTTACTACAGTGGAACCCCAACTTAAGAGCAGCTCGACTTAAGAGCAATTCAACTTAAGAGCGGAAAACTGTTGGCGTTTTAACAGCCGCCTTACAAATTTTAGATATGGTCTGCTTGACTTACAAATTTTTTTTCTTCATTTTTTTATTTCTTAACTTTTTTCCCCATTTTTTTAGAGTAGTTCGACTTAAGAGCATGCCTTCAGAATGGATTAAATTCGTAAGTTGAAGTACCACTGTATAGTTATTTGCTGCTGCATGGTGAAGTTTACACCAGTTGCATTATGCAGATAGGGGTAACTATTCAGACTTTGGCAAGTATCATTTATTCAGGTTGTCATGTGTGCTCTTCACGGTACGAGTCTTGTTTTGGTGTGCATACTGTATGTATACTCATTTACTGACTCGATCTCACCGGTATGTATACCATACGGTGAGTAGAATGAAGTTTCACCATTATACCTGTATTGCTTGACAAAATAGCCCCAGATATAGGAGAACCTGTACTCAGAATGGAACTATGATCAAAATTGTGTAAGTCATCCACCTTTTGGACTTTTCTCAGTAATAGACGGGTAGCAGCAAAATGGGTGGGCAACAAGACACCTCAATAGGCTACCAGTCCACATTATTCTCAAACAATTCTGATCTAGGTGAGGAGAATTTTCTGGAATGATCTGTGCTATATCTTCACTCTTCTGATATAATTTTTTATTATTAAGATTATTATTAACAACAGCAGTGAACAGCTAATTAGTTATTTTTTTTCAGAAACCAAGTTTTAATAGAATACCCAAAAAAGTAAGAAGAGCTCATCATTTAGAAGAATTTGGTTTTGTAAAGAATATTTTTAAACAGTAACATGTTTAGAGTGAGAAGACAGTAACTTCTTTTTAAAATTTGTTATTTATTTATTATTATTTTTAAAACTGCAGTACAAAATATAAAAAACAAAACCAGGAAACATTTATACAAAAAGAAAATAAATTAACCATAACAAAACAAAGCAATCTACCTAACAAGCCCCATGTAACCCACCTCCCACTCGAGACTAAATCCATGCTTAAAATCCTTAAGATATTGACTTTCCCATTTCTCTCCAGAAATACATTGACTCTTCTCCCAGTGTATACCCTTTGCCTTTTTGAAATACACATGCCGGCAATTTACTTATTACATATTACTTTAAAATCTTTAGATTTCTTCAGTCCCTTTCTAATTTTAATTTCACATGTCAATTTATCATTAATAGCCACATTCCGTAACTCCCTATATAGCATTCCTTCAATGTTATTTGATTATTTGATTTCCAGTTTTTCATGAAAATTAACCTTGCCACTGTTCCACTTCCTCTTTCTTCAATTGTGTGTTTACTGCCATATTTAGAAATCCTGTTTCTGGGGACATTTGAACTCTTTTCCCTTTTAGAAATTAAGCGTAATAAATAAATATCTCCAGAAATATCTTTCAGAAATAACTCTGAAACTGCATTGAAAACTGGGAATTCAATCTGGTATATAATTTTTGTATCAAGATATGTGGAAAACCTCTTAAATCATTCAGAATGGTGTAGTTAATAAGATATGGTGAAATTTAATGTATTGATTAGTGTAATGCCACTCTGATAATTACCGTGTAATTCCAAGTCTCATTTTGATAGTTATTGAAAAATCACTTAAAAGCTGAATCATTTATTTGCTAATTAAAATTCCTCTTCTGACTAATACTTTTCAAAGCACTTTGCAATGCCATTTAAATGCAAAAGGCATACATATTCAACTAGTGTCATCCTCCTCAAATCTATTATCGAATACTAAAATTTCTTCAGAGGTTTATTTTTCGGGGCCCAAGATAATAGAATAGAACTGTCCTATCAAAAACCTAGAACTTCATACAGTAAAGAATAGTATAGGTTTAGTTCTTCCAGAAGGATAACTAATTATTTTTCAGCACCAGATTGATTGAGGGTTTTAATGGTTTCTGATTAAAAACAAGTTACGGATATGGTGAGCTGACTGCAGTTCAATTTGACCTTTTGTGTTGCTGTAGTTAAACGTCTCTTTCCTCTTCTTTTATTTAAAAAAACTAATCTTCATGAGTTCGCTGTTGTATAAAATGTTAAATGCCATCTGTGGCAAAATCACATTGTATAAATTCTGTAGATAAATCAGTTGGGGGGGGGAGCTGACGTGACAGAAGCTTGAGTCTGTGGAGAATGGCCATGTCCCCGTATGAAATCTTGTGAGTTTGTCAGAAACAGAGAGAACTCCTTTCAACATATGTTTATCAAGCAAAGTGATGGTGGTAGATGGGCTAACCCTGCTGTTTTCCATATTCATTTTATTGGCTTTTTGGTTATAATAATTAATGTTGTTATCTATAAAGCAGACTTTGCATATAGCAGCTGGAAACATTTAGATTTTAAAAAAACACTTTTGCACAGAAAAAGATTTGGTGTTCTCTCATATGTGTGTTTGTGCTAGCAATTGATAATAAAATAATCACTTGTGCCTTGGTTAAAGCATGAAATAACTTTTACTGTTTGTAAACATCTGTAAACCATACCATAACTCCTAATGCTTAGACATTTGGTGTGACAGACATATTTTCTCTGGTAAGTAATTAACTATCTCATGGTTACACTCTTAAATCTTATTTAGCCCTACTACATGTTTTAGTCAGTTGCATCTTTATTCCTGCCTGAGGTACATATTTTCTGGGTCCCTCTCAGTTCTGTCAGTTCTATCTAAGTTACATATCTTGTGAGAGCCTGCCTCATATTGGACCCTGCCTTATATAATAGTGTAGCTGACTGCAGACTCATTCTGATTGGTTAGCATTGTATTCTATGTCAATACAACATTCTGGTTCTAGCAAAACACTTTTAAAACAATCATATACATAGACATTCACATTATGTATTGCATGATTATATATATATAGAGAGAGATTTCAACACGTTCAACAAAGGAAGATATCCAAACCAATTGATACCAAAACAATTGTGCCTTAAGTTAGCCAGGACTCAGTGGTTTAGAACAGTTTCTGATCCTGGCTACTGAGGAACTTTGCATAATTAGTAATTACTATTGAAATGGATGCTCATGGTTGTTGTTTTCTAGTTAAGTTGATAGGATGAAATTTCCCATTTTAAGGAAAATACCAGGAGGAAAGAATCCTCATTACTTACAAGCAGCATGGTTTAATGAGGTCTTATGTAAAGTCAAAATCTGAGTGAAAAAGGAAAATCTGAGTGAAAAAGGAGTGTACTTATTACCTCTGTGAAAATTAGAGCTAGACTCTCTGCTTTCATATATTTTGTCCTAACTTTCTTAAGGAGCCTCTTGTACTTGAAGATATATTGAGAGATGTAATGTGTATGAAAGTTTTATTACAGCTTTCTTAGTAATAAGTAGGGTGATCTCTTAGTCCATTAGGTTCCATAAAATCCAGAGAACATTTCTTTCCTTTTCCTTCATATGGAAGTTTCGAGTCCTCTTGGTAGAAGATGGTAGTCCTTTATTAGATGTCCTTCACAACCTCTCTTGTCTGCATTTCTTTAAACTACAAAGCTGTACTCTTTGAACTCTGGTGCTGCTTCTTCCTGTCCCTGCTTTATATTTTCATTTTATGCCATATCGCACCCTCCACATCTGCTGTAGAAGTGGCACAAGAGAACTATCATAGCATAAACCTCCCATGTGGTTTTAAACATTCCAGATAACCATAATTATGTGGGATTTGATCTCAGATGGGTACGATTAGTAGAGTTGAATGTTGAACAATACATTCACACCAATAAAGCAGGAACATTCCATTCCTATGTTTTTGCTTTTCTTCTTCTTAGAAGGTCTACATTTTTGACAGTCTGAATGAAAAAGAATCTTTTCTCAGACCCCTTCAGGCATACAGCTGTTTTTAATTGTTCCTAACTCCAGTCCAGGGAGGGCCATAAAAATAAATCAGTCCTTCCTCCAACAGGAGTTTTCCTTGGCACTCCCCAACCTCCTTCTAATACCTTCTCTTTGGTATAATTTTAAATTCACAGAGAGTTAATATGGCAAGGAGGGAATTTGAGTGGGGGCAGGATTGGTACCAGTACCTTACATTCACTTAACAAGTAGGGAAGAAGCATGTTTCTGAAAGCATGCACCTCATAACCTTAGTAGAGGCTCTCCTGAGAGACTCAGTAGGAACAACATAATTAATTCCTGCCGTCTTGCTGGTTTTGGGCTGATTTATTTTACTTCATTATGAGAAACACAAGGCCCCCTTTTGCCTCCTCCTCTCCCTGCCTTCCCTCTTTTGCAAAAGTAGGATTAGAAAGCAATGCTGGTAGACCATGGTCATGGGAAGATTCTGAGAAACTTCCAGTCAGCCTCATGAAATTTAAATGTGATAGTATGCGGGAAAGAAAAGAGAACCTGTATGCTTTTTCTCCCCATGACTGCCAGGAGATCCTTCTTGACCATTCTTACTCAGCAAGGCACAATGGGGGCCTGTATGATCAAAGGTACTTTTTCATGGGATTTTATGCTTAGCATTAGAGCACTAAACTAGAAAGAACATGGCAAGAAGTCTCTAAATAAATCAACTGGCTGGATTCTGTGTAGTTTCTTTTCTTTTCTTTTCTTTTCTTTTCTTTTCTTTATTGTTTTATACCTTAATTTAAGAATGGCAAAAATGCTACTTCATAAACAAACTAGAACAACTCACTGATCCAATCTTGTCAGCAGTTATGTTAGGTGTAATAGAATTGCTGTTGTTCACTGTGTTTATGATTGTTAGATCACAAATAAAATCTCCCACATTGTTAGGAGCATCTACTTCGAAAGAAGGAAACATTTTGTTCACTAATATTAGATATTAGAAGTGCCGCAAAGGCTTGTGAACATGCTAGGGAAATTCATCCCAATTAAAAGAGCCCCATGGTGCAGTGGCTAAACTGCAGTGGCGCAGTTAAGACTTGCCTCATAACCTGAATTTGATCCCGACAGATTCAGATATCTGGCTAAAGGTTAATTTAGTCTTCCAGCCTTCTGAGGTCAGTTGAATAAGTACCCAGGTCACGGGGGGGAGGGGAGGCAAAGTATTGTTTTCATATTATAAACCACCCAGAGCATTACAAGGTGGTAAAGAAGTCAAAACAACTGCAACTACTGCTTGTTCAGGATGTGAATTGCTAGAGGATTTCCTTTATTATGGCTTAGCATGCTAACAGAGTTGTTACCATGATATGACATTGGTATATGCTCCAATATTTGTTATACACTTTGAGTTTGAGTATGTGTATATTTTTAAATCAATTTTTGTTGCCTAGTAAATACAGTATCTCCTGTTTGGTCTATGAGGACACAGGAGCACATCCATCACAAAGTTGGCACAGTGAAAGCCATTTGTAGTGTTTGGGGAGATCTATTTTAGAATGTATTTTGAATACTGAACCTTGCTGCTCATAGTTTGGTTTAAATGTTAAATTTGTCAGAATTTCTAAAACATATACAGTAATACCTTAGTTTAAGAGCATTTTGCGAGACAAGCAAACATTTCTTCTAAATTTTGCCTTGATCAACAAGCAGTGTCTTGTTATGCATGCACTGGAGAAGGTCTCATGATCACAAGTGAGCCAGTGGTGGCTCTCTCTCCTCCCTCCCCCTGCTGGATTGTGGGTGATTGTCTAGAACGTTCCATCTTATGGAGCCTCTAAATCAGAGGGAGGAGAGAGGAATAGAGGTCTTCCTTGCACCAGCCAGGAGCATGCAGGTTAGGGTTTTATTATATATATATATTATTGTCTCCTTAAAAATACAGAGCAAAATCCAGTTGTTAATCCCAAGCAGAGCAGATCCCACAGCCAGGTGCGTAAACCATGGTGTGGACATGGACTTCTAGCCAACTTCTTTTGTGAGTTTTAGCATTTTGTGTGTACAGTCTGTGGTCTGTGGGACCCTAGGATGAATCATCAGAGTTTCCATTATTTGTTATGGGAAAATTTGCTTTGATATAAGAGTGTTTTGTTTTATAAGCATGTCTCCAAAACAAATTATGCTTGCAAACCAAGGTATTACTGTAATAGTAATTGCATCTTGTCAGCCTGAGTCCAACATATGGTGATGCTTTCCAGGGTTTTCTAGGTAGAGAATACATAGAAGTGATTTTGCATTCCCTTCTTCTGGGGTTCCCTGGGACTGTGCATCTTGCCCATCACTACACAGGCTGGCACAGTGGGGAATTGAACTCCCAAACTCTGGCTCCATAACCAGATGCCTAAGCCACTGAGCTATCCAGCCAGCTTATGGCACATGGCTAATGATTTTCTGTCTTTGTTGATTTCCTTGACAGCTCTCTGGTGGGTGTGAGTTGACAGTGGTCATCCACGATTTCACAGCATGTAACAGCAATGAGCTGACGATTCGTCGTGGTCAGACAGTGGAGGTTCTAGAGCGACCACATGACAAACCTGATTGGTGCCTCGTACGAACCACTGACCGTTCCCCAGCTGCAGAAGGGCTGGTACCCTGTGGGTCTCTGTGTATTGCCCACTCTAGAAGCAGTATGGAAATGGAAGGCATTTTCAACCACAAAGGTAGGAGTTACTTGGCTATTGACCTTTCCTGTGTTTTTGTTTTACAACAGTGCAGTCAATGCAGTGATGACTTATTTTTTCTTGATGAGATTATATACAAGGGTAGGCACTTTTTGGGCCATCAGATGTTGTTGGACTTCCCCTTCCGTCAGCCACTTTTGCAATGGTCCCTTTGGACATTTGAGATTGAACAAGAGAGTATTCACTTCATATTTTTACAACCAAAAGCTCCATTGCTTTATATAGGGCAGTCGCCCCTTACACTGTAGCAAGTTGGAAGAAGTTTCCCATCTTCAATATGATACTGGCCAAAGGGGTTATTGGATGGCATTTTCCAAATGAGTTTATCTGAGGAGATGCCACACTATGAGATATACAGTAACCCTCTGTCCTTTTGTGGTTCATATACTGCGGCCCCAGGCTATCACGGGACTGCAGTACAGTGGACCCTTGTATAACGAACTGTTTGTATAATATTACATTTGTACAACATAAAATATTCCAGAGATAGGGGTAATTTGCTTAACAGAATCGCCTATGGGGCAAATCTGTACAACATTAAATTGGAATTACTCCATTTTCAATGCATTCCTATGGGAAATTTGTATAAAATGTGCTTAACATAATTTCATTTGGAACGAATTAATTCCTTTATACAAGGTACCACTGTATATGAAGAAAAGCCTCCTGGGGTAACCTGGAAAGGCCTGTTTCATGCCTCCTGCACTTACCCCAGGCCTCGTGCTGCCCCAAATGGGCCTCCGACAGCCTTCTTGGGCTGTTGAAGGCCCCAAAAGTGCTTCTTGCCGAACCGGAAGTTACCTCCGGATCACTAGAATGCACTTTGGCGGCCTCTGAGAGCCTTTCTGGGCATGCCTGAGGACTCAGAAATGCTTTTCTGTGAACCAGAAGTGAAGCACTTTTGGGGCCTCCAACAGCCCAGGAAGGCCGTCAAAGGCCCGTTCGGGACAGCACCAGGCCTGGGGTAAGTACCAGAGTACCCCCAGTCCTGAACAGAACCCCATTCCCAACCCGACCCTTCATCCGCATATTATGGATTTTCAATTATTGTGGGTCGGATCGGGTCCCTAAGCCCCATGATAGGGGTTCTGTAACACTCTTATGCACAAGCAATTGCTGTAGATTTACGCAATTCCTAATTATAAAAGAATGGGGATATAGACTGCATATTCATTTATTCCCATGTAACTGCATGCCATTTAAATGACCTGGTGGCGTGCAAATTCAAATCCCAGTGTTGTCTGGTAGCACATCCCCTCACTCCTGGTTTTGTCCCCTTTAATTGTGAAAAGGGAGGTATGGGTCTTGTCCTTGTACCACACATATGCTTCCTCTTGGTCACATTATTTATTTGCAAATTGGATAGTAACATTTCTATCCCATTATTTAGGACTTTTCTGAGTCTCCATGCATGAAAATACTTGATAATTTTGGTGGAGCCAGGAAAGGTTCTCAGGAAAGCTATTCGGAACAACAAGAATGTGTTATAAGGCAGACTTGTAAAATACAAACTGCCTGTTAAATTCATAGCAATTTGTTACCCTCTTAATGGGTATAAGACATCTGTGTAGTCAGACCAGACTCAGTGTTCTGCTTAATGTATTTGTCAAACCTTTCATAACAGTTTGCCTTAGTGAGAGAATGTGGTTCAGGTTTTTTTTTCCCCTTCCCCTCACCAAGGTATTCTATTTACATTAGGAAAAAGGCAGCTCCGAGTAGACCCAACTAAAGTAACTGGTTTGTGAACTTGGATGTTTAAATGTTAATGTCGTCTCTTAAAATTCAGAGAATCTGAATTATAGCAACAGCTCAATGGTGGCGGGGGGGGGAGTTTTTTAGTTGTAGCTTGTTATGCAATATGGCTGGGGACAGAAACCTGTGTTGGCTTACAAGAAATTGTCCAGAGGGCTGTAGATAGATCCCAATCTCTCTCTTGCCTGTCCCTGTTTTAGAGAGGTGGGGTTGGAAGAGCTGCTCTGATTGAGGAAGGAGAAGGTGAGGATATCATTGGTTAAATTCATTGATCAGATGCATTTACATTGCAGATGTAGTACATTGACTACCTCTGTTCTCTTAAATGCTAACAGTGATATCAACAGTAACATAGGAAGTGGCTTTCTGTTGTTGCAGACTCTTGGTCAATCTGCAGAGTATTGTTGACACCAATTAAGTGACTATCTGAGTCTTCAGACAGAGCAGGTCTTTATGAGACCTACTGAAAGACACCGGGGGTTTAACCTGAGTCCTTCTGCATGCAAGGCTCATGTTTTCTCACTGTGTTGGGAGCTTCAGTCCCATATTCTGGATAGCAGTAAGTAGTGAAAGAACAGCTCACAGTATCCTGGTATGAATGGACCACATCAACATGAAGAAGGCATTAAGCAAACCATTACGTTGTTGTCAGGTTGTACCTGTTTCTTAGTGTGGCTAATAAACATCAGATCAAGGCAGTAATATTACAATTACCTGGGAGTGGGGGGAGTGACCCTTGTTGTGTAATATCAATAAGTAAATTTTGTCCTACCCTGAGAAGAGTTTTCTGTGCTTAGAAGCAAGGGGAAAATCTGTGTATTAGAAGCAAGGAAGAAAAGCTGTTCTAAAACTTATGTCATGTAGACGAAAAATAAGCATATTATTGATCATTAAGATTTATAAAGGAATAGTTCTGAAAAGTATCTGGGTAATTAGACAGTGCTGAAAACGTTTGCACTTGAGTAATGGAAATGCCAGCAAGTTCTTCAGTGCCAGTAGACCCAGAGCTTAAAATATCTGCATTGATAAAATGGTTTGGTATCATGGAGTGCCGCATCATGTTGGTTCCACTTTCTTATGGAACTAATTTCATAATTTCTTATGGAACTAATCACAGTAGTTAAATAAATCCTAGCTACCCATAATTCAGGATACTGTATGTTGACATCTTGCTAAAACTTTTTATCTCTCATTGTGTTGATGCTTCATTCTCTTGCATCAGATTTTGGCAAGATTTATAGAAGAAGAATTAGGAGAGACCAGTTGAGTAATTAAGATTAACTATACGATAAGATGCATTTGCCACACCTAAATGGTCCTCGTCCAGATGTGACTTCACGTATAAGCAGCCCTTTTCTTTAAGTAAATGAGCAACATTGTAAGCAGTTTTGTGGGCACCTTGAAGAAAACATTGGGTTTTTCAAACTGTCTCTCATCAGTTTTGAAATGCAGAGGAAGCTGGGCAGTTGATTGTGACTTGTGGAGAAAAGGCTGTGAATTGAAAGTTATTGAGCACTCCAAAGAAAAGGTCTTTGAGCCATTTGTCCTCAAATTAATCCGCTTCCAGCTGACTCAGTAAAAGGTGCCTTTGTTTGCAAGGTTAAGGAAGCAACATGAAATAATACTCCAGATACTTCCTAAAATAAACAGTTTTCTGATCATTCAGTTCCTTGCAAACCGACTGATTTTTTATTTATTTTTTTATCTCTTGGGTTGAGAGAAGCACAAGAATTTCAGCAAACAGGGCAATCTTTGTGTTTGTAACCTAAGAAACCAAGTCCTACTGGGTGCAGCTGTGCTGGTAGTACTGAAACTGGAGGGATATTGTACAGTTAGGACAAGGAAAAACATAGTCTGTCCAGAATTTGTTTTAATCAATCGTGCATTTATCCACAAAAGAGTGACCTCAAAATGATTTACCAAGGCTGAATAGCATGGGTCTCTTTCTCTTTTCTTTCCCTTCTCTGTTTCGTTTCTCTTCCTCCCCCTTCTTTTTAAGAGCAGGGCAATTGGGAGAAGGGTGGAGAAGATCATGAAACTGGCAGGATGTGATGATTCTTTGCTGCTGAGTTCATGAGCAAGCACTCCCTCTCTCTATCATACAGGGAATATTTATTGTAAATAAAATTCCTGATAATTTGTGTAACTTGGTTTTTAATCCAGGCATTGAACCGTTTCAGCCTTATGTCTGACCTATTGGCTTTGGGGATTGGGTGGCCTCGGGTCCTGTAAGGTTGAACAATTTGTCATAATTCCTGTGTTGTGTTGTACCAAAATGACCAAATGTGAATTATAAGGCTTAGGCATTATAACTGTGACGAAAGAGAGAAAGAATGAAATTTGTTCAGCTTTCTGGCAATATTCCTTTATAACATGGATTTGCATCCAGAACTGGGAGTACAGTAACCTCAGAGATTTAAGAACGAAGGGTGTGGGAGGTCCCTTTGTTTTCCTTCTGTAATATGTTCCTGAAGAGTTTAGGTAGGCAGCCTTCATATCTGGATGTCCCACATCCCCTCCCCATTAGTTTTTCATGCTGTGACCATACCTTAATGTCAAATGTCCTATCCTGTTTGCATCTAGAGTCAAACAAATGCATTACTAATAAACTCATTAGATGAAGTCAAATATCATCTGTGTAACTCACATACTACATCTCACTTGCTGAATTAAAACTCAGAGGACTTGGTTGAAACATTAGATGTGTCTGAGCTCCCCATTTCGTGGAGACATTTGTAGTTTTTTTGTTGCTAGAGCTTAGGATCTCTGCTAAGACAATTTAAATTTATTTTTATGATGTGTATTGGTGCTGAATTGTATGATTATCTAACATGTTAAGTCGCATTTTTGAAAATGGTGCGTGCATTTGCCATGTGATTGTGATGAACTAGTCAAATTTTGCTAGATTTTTGTCTTACTTCGTTATTAGATCAAATAATATGAGCCCCCACTGTTTTTAAGGCCTTTTTCAGTGGTGGCTCCCAGGTCTTGCAGTGCTCTCTTCTGTGAAGCGAAGTTGCCCCTTCCCCTGACTTTCTTCCAGCAGGCAAAGGCTTCCTTTCTAGGCAGGCTTTTAATTTTAAGTGTTGATATTGTTAGAATTAGAATGGTCTATTTACTGAATTCAGGGAGGCCATCCAAATACTGTAACTCACAACAGGGAATCTGTCTCTTACCTGTTTAGCCTTTATGATAGTAGAGGATGCTGTTATTAAGTACATGAATAAAACTCTGTATCTACATGTTTTTAAAAGGTGGGTTGTTGTTGTTTTTAGTGTAGCAAGTTGCCACTAGAGTAGGTCCACAGAACCTACGGATCTGACTAACCAAATCTCCACTGATTCCATTATCCTACTTTAACTGTGATGTACTACGCTAAGCAATACAGTAATCTGCCGTTTATTGCAGGGGTTAGGGACCTGACCTGACCTATGATACAGGAAAATCCGTGATATGCAGATGCTAGGTCGAGTTGGGACTAGAGGGCCTGTCTAGGGCCTCCTACAATTAACCTTAGGCCTGGCACTGCCCTGAACGGGCCTCCAACAGGCTTCCCCAGCCTGACAGAGGCCCCAGAAGTGGTTTCAGGTGATCCTGAAGGAACTTCCAGTTTTTCAAAAGTGAATTCTGGTTTGCCGGAAACCACTTCTGGGAGCTCCAGCAGACCTGGGAAGCCCGCCGGAGGCCCGCTGAGGGCAGTGCCAAGCCTAAAGTAAGTGCCGGAGGCCTAAACAGTGCCACACAGCTTTCCCAAGGGGCCATTGCCTTCATATACTACAGTCCCACAATATGCCAGGACCACAGTATATGAACCACAAAATGGTGGGGGACGACGATAGTATTTCAGCCATTTTGTAATTCTAATTGACTGTCAGCCACCTTGTGATGACTGTGGGGAGAAAGGCAGTACAGATCAGTAGGCTGATCAGTATATTTGACTATCTCCACCATAGCGAAAATGCTGTGCTTAAGTCAGTAGTTACGGAAGACATAATAAAGGAATATCCAGAAACTAAACAAGAATTTAAAAGTCAACAAATGTAAAACCGAATAGAGAACTGACATAATAAAGCACTACATGGTCAGTTTATAAAAGACACCAATGATAAGATCAACCAAGAACAAACTTGGCTTTGGTTAAGAAAAGCAACATTGAAGAAAGAAACTGAAGGACTAATCATGGCAGCTCAAGATCAGGCTTTAAGAACAAATGCCATAAAGGCAAAAATTAATAAATCATCAAAAGATAGTAAATGTCAATTATGCAAAGAAAAAGATGAAACTGTAGATCACCTCATCAGCTGTTGCCCAAAAATTGCTCAGACTGATTATTTAGCCCATCATAATAAAGTATCAGCAATGCTCCATTGGAACATAAATTTTCAACCTACCATCAAGTAGCCTAGCACATCTGATCTTGCCTGATTTCGGAAGCTAAGCAGGGTCAGTCCTGGTTAGTACTTGGATGGGATAGCACCAGGGAATACCAGGTGCTGTAGGCGCCTGGAGTAGGAACTGGCAAGCCACTCCAGTATTCCTGCCAAGAAAACTGCATGGACATGGGGTCACGAAGAGTCGGTCACGACTGTAACGACACAACACATACACGCACACACCATCAAGTAAGAACTGGTGGGAACATCAGCCAGAAAAGGTTACCGAAAAAGAAGTCATCAAGGTGCTCTGGGATTTCAGAATCCAATGTGACAGACACCTTGTCCACAATACTCTACACATCACAATAGTATACAAGCAAGAAAACAAAGTTCAAATCGATGATGTGGCAATACCAGGAGACACAAGAGTCAGCAGCAAAGAGTTAGAAAAGATAACCAAATATCAGAACTTAAGAAATAGAAATCAAAAAGCTATGGAATAAGTAAGCAAGAACAATACCAATAATAATAGGTGCCTTGGGTGCAATCCCAAAAGACCTGGATCAACATCTGAAAACCCTCGGCATTGACAAGATCAAGACTGATCAACTATAAATCGTGACATTATTAGGAACAGCAAATATTCTACGAAGATATCTCCAGTCATCCTAGGGTCTTGGAAAGAGCTCGATCATTGGAGAAGGCCAACTCCAGCTTAATACCTGGCAGCTGTGTTCACCAGATGATGAGGATGAGGATGAAGATGAGGATGATGATGATGATGATGAGGAGGAGGAGGAGGAGGAGGAGGAGGATGATAAATGCAAAAAAGCAAAACAAAAGATGTTGTGGGACCTCAAAAATACCAGGAACTGCTATATAGTATTTTAATGTAAGCTTTCGTGCAACACCTAGCCACTTTGTTAGACATGAAAGTGAGAACACAGAAATGACATGGTAGAAAACGTGTGGATGGCTCTAAAACAAAGGAACCAGTGATAGTTGGTTGCATTTCTTACCAAGTGATGAGTCACAACCCCTGTTAGGTACACAGTTCTTTTGTTTTGAGTTTCTTGTTGAAATGCTTGCACATACTAACACTGCTACCATTTCGAAAACTATTTGTGTATGAGACCTCATATCATATGACAGGACCTTCAGCAGTATAGCTGTGTCTGTACAGTGGTAAAACTAAGTGATTTACCTTATAATTAGTAGTACATGGGTTTGGGTCCACATTTTCTTATTTCTGACTGCTCAGTAGAATAGGGGTAGATAATAAAATGTATGTAAGGATGTACAGTCGCAATATGATCTCCTTTTCCTTGAGATGTACTTTGGATTTTCTACTTTCTGTTGATAACTAGTTTATGGTGTTCATTTGTTATGGGGAGCGTATTTTAAAGAGCTGGGCAGCTCTTCAAAAAAACATCCCTAGTTCACAGTTTCCAGGCATGCAATTTCTACCTCATTTTGTGAGTCTGCCACATCTAAATCATGATTTAGCAACATGCTCTTGATCATGTTAACTGACTGGAAGGCCCCACTGCTCCATGGTCTGACTCCTCATTTTTCAGGATGCAAAGGAGTGCTTCTAAATTAACTGTATGTTGCCCTTCTTGCTGACTTGACCTATAGCCTTCCCTCCAAAAGGGAGAAAATGCACTAGATAATGTAGCCCAGAATTTTTCCTGAACGTTATTTAGACTACTTACGGTAGAGGCCAAGCCATCGCATCTGGCTATTCCCACATGTGAGCCTATAATCTGGAGCTGCGCTAGGCAGTGAATCAGAGGAGCGCATCCCCTGAAGGGAGGTGCTGTGTTTAAGCAGAGGCAAAGGAGCTTTTAAAAGAGCAGAAGCCTGAAGCATCATCCAGCCACTCTGGGGTTAGGACGTTCCTTAGTGCAAAAGGGAAAGGAGCCACAGCTGTGTGCGGAAATCCTCTTCGGGAGTGTGTAGAGGCGAAGGTGCGCTCACCATGTCGAACAGCGTTGAGCAGATGGACACTCTGGAGCCTCTTCCTTCTCCATACTGTGAAAATGAGCAGCCGGGCAGCTGTAAATACTGGATCCTGGACTTAGGTACAAATGGCAGGCAAATAGGGGCAGGGGCAGAGGCAGGGGCAGGGCAGGGGGAGAGATCATTCCCCCCCTCCACCTCACCATTTCACAAACAGATGTGTTTGGGGTGGACACTTTAGCAAGAGGTTAATGTAACGAAACAAAAGGGAAGAGCAGATGTACCCCAAATATGTCATGAGAAAGCCGTTCCAATCTTGTCTTTGGAAGGTAAAAAGAAGCATTTAATTCTGTTTATAGCATGTCTTGGTGAGAAAATGGAAGTCAGAAAAGGAAAGGTTTGGCATTGGTGAGCAAGCTCAGGTGTTCTAAGGATGTAACATATCCTAGTTTTATATTTGTATACCAAGCATATGTACTGTATGTTTATTCAGAAGTAAGTTTGAATTAAGTAAGGTTTGCATGCATGCCTAGGATTACAACATCAAGATGTATTAGGAGTATTCTGGGCAGATGAAGCAGTGGAAACATGTGCCTGATGGCTGTCGGAGGTGAAAAGTACACTTTTAGTATTATTTGTATTGGAAGTACGGTACTTTGCTTGTGTCTCCTGAAAAGTGTCCGGTTCTCATATTGAGGTTCACAATGAATTACAGCTCCAAAGGTGTAGTAGGCTTTTGTGGGGAACCTCTGGCATCTGCCTAACTGTATCGCTTGGCAGAGATATTCCTCAGATGCTACTGTCTGGATTGCCACTGGGATAGATGCTGTACCAAACCAAGTAGATAAGTTCATTCAGTTGTGTGTTGCATTTGCCAACTGAGGCTTGCAACATGCTCACATTGACCACAGGCAACAGCAAGTAAGTGTATCTCGCTGTATCGTACAACTTTAAAATCATCCTGGATTTCTGACAGGGTTGAGGGAAGAAATACAAGTTTAAAAACAGATTGCCAGAGGGCAGTTTCCTAATGCACTACTGAGTATCAGGTCTACCACTGTTTGATGTTAGAAAAATGTAAATACAACAATGCAAATGTGGCATTTGTTCATGGCTATTACTGGATTCATTAATATGTGGTGGTAGTACTTCACAGATTAATTCCAATATGTGGTGAAATGCTAGCATTTTAATTCCAATTATTGCCGATTTTATCGTGGAAACAATTACTTTAAAGCCCACCTACGGCTTACTTACTAACTGTTCAAATAAAAAAATGTTCAGTTCTAGTTACTGTAAGTCTACTAAAACTTGTAATTCATTAGATAGGAGGCTTCTGGCTGCTGACATTTTGTGCTTTTTGTGCTTTATCTTGATTTCTTAAGGTCTCTGCAGAAAATGCAGGTTTGATATACCTATTAAGTGACCCTTGGGGTACGTCAACAGAAAAAAATCTCAGCGGAAATACTATGAACGGAAATCTGATCGAATGCTATATTTACATAGTGTATGTTTTACATATTGTAAATATGTCTGGACATTAGATGTTACCTTTCTTAGATCCACGGCTATAGCTATTTGGTAGACCCTTCCAATACAACTTTCACCTAGATATTTGTAGTAGCTTAATTATGTTTCAGTTTGTGGTGTAGGGTGGGAAGCAAGCAGGTTTTCTCACTGAAATGCTTCTTCAAGTACTGAAATCCTTGCTGATTTTAAAAACCAGCTGGTTTTGGTTGTTATTATTACATCATAGCGATTTAAAAATAAAAGTTCCAACTAGTTGTTGTTTACAACGAACATGCTCTCCCACAAAGGGATGGTCGTGGCAGAAATAGAAAAGAGAAAGTATTGCCTCCCCCCACCTTTTTTTTTTTAAACTATGGAAGCAGCACTAGTTAATTGCAGTTGCTGCCAAAACATGGTTTTAACATGCTGGGGAGAGGGAGGAAACTTTTATAGCAAGAGCAGTGAGGTGCTGAGAAGCTTTCGTGGTCATTAGTGTCTATCCAGAGGATATTGTAGGCTTCCTTAATTGATCACATGAATCCAGGTGTCCATGTTGAAATAGAAAGACAGGATGGAACAGTATAGATGATAACTGAGGAAGGAGGAGACAGAGTAATATATTGTATACAGTGGACTTCCTTGATTATTGGCTGTTTTGATTGACGGTAACAGAAGTTGTAGTTTAAAAACATCTGGAAGGTACTCCATGTAAGTAGTGTTGAGTTTGTCTCCTATTTATTATAAGGCAATATTAATCATACCCAAATGTGGAGCCACGGAACATCATGCAAGTAAGCGTTGTCTGCATTATTCTTTGCATTATTATTCAATGGTAATTATATCGTATTACCATTGTTGTATCAAGAGCATGCACATGGGATGTTGAAAAACCTCTCGATGTGACTTTCATGTGAGGGATCTTTAGCATTGATTCAGTGTATGCAGCCTAGACATGGGCACTTCCTATTTGTATCCCTGAGAATATGAAGTTGAAGTGTGGCACCAGAGGTGCCAGGGAGGTCCATTTCCATCCCCCAGAACTGTCCGGTCCACTCACTAGTCGGCACACAGTGCAGGCACCCGTCCTCATTGTGAACATGCCAATGCTTCTGTGCCTCCTTGCACCATCAACCACTCTGGTGAGGAGGCAGGATGAAAAGTCTCTCTGCTCAGTGTCTGAGTAGTCAGCTGTGCGTAGAAGCTCCAACTGGGCTACTTCTACAATTGGCACTTTCTCACCAACCAGTGAGTGGACCAGTTGGTTCTGGGGGGAAGGAAGGAACTTCCCTGGCACCCGTCTAATCTAGTCTCTATAGTCCAAAAGCTTTCTGATGTGTTCATTTAGTCTACATTGTAATTCCAGCTTCCTCTTGGTCACTTATTATTTATTTGCAAATTGGATAGTAACATTTTTGTCCCATGATTTAGGAACTGAAGGCAGCATAAATGACTCATTGTTTCCCCTCTCATCTTCACAACAGCTCTGTGATGTAGCTGAGCTCGGAGAGAGGATGGTGGCCACCCAGTGATTTTACACCTCATTTGGGCCTTGGCCATATATTTCTATCATCTCCATTCAACATTGTAACTGCTACATCATCATGATTCCTATGCTGCTAAGCATGCCATTCCACTGTACTATACTAGGAAGGACAGTGGAATGACATGCTTAGAGAGAGTGATATAGCTTCTACTCACTTACTCTTCCTGCGCATGGCAATAATGGACTCAGTATTTGTTGGCACACTCGAATCTGGCTGCACTTTGGATAAGCTTCATGGCTTAAGTAGAACATGCCGTTATTCTCACTCACTGCATCATAATATTCACATCCGCTGCAAGGACCGTTCATGTATGTAATGTTATCTCTCCATCCCTTCTTGAGGATTGTGTTACTGCGGAGTGATTGCTGGGAAAGGGCGCGCAGGAAAAGAGGGTGAAGGCTGGAATGCCGTCAAGTAACCGTTGTAGTTGACAAGGGTGGCGTAACTCTTGGCTGCGGGCCAGTTCTGGAAGAAGCCCTCGCCCCTGCAGCACAGATGGAAGTTGTTAAATGTGTTGCTGTAGCCTCTCCCCAGCGCCGGCCAGAACAATGGACTGCAGAAGGTCTCCTGGAATGGAACACATCTGGGTGCTGTAGAGAGGCTGCTAGCTAATGGACTGCAGGCCTGCGTTTCCTTTCTACCTTCTCTTGGCAGGGACGTCTCAAGAGTTCTTCCGTGCAGAGCTGATAAACAGCACATTGCTGTTGGAATCGCCCTTTAAGAATCATTAAGATTGCTGTATTTAATGTGAGGTTGCAGTAAAAGGCATTTTCCAAAGATACTAAAGCTGTCCCCACTGCTTGGGAGCTTGATTGTAGGCAAGAAAGTTACATTGAGGGTTTTCAAATTCTCCAAAGAGTGTTCAGATACGGCTTTATTTTGTTTTATTTAGTATGTGGCCTTTTTCTGTTTTCAACTGAGAGGATTAGGATGCCTGCTTACACTGATCACTGCATTATACATGACAAGGGAACCCATAACCTTATTGTTAATCCATTGGTTCTTTTAAATATAACCCCTCTCCAGCATATTTTAGGGATAATTCAGTTAGGCAAACCCATGATGCCAGCAGTATAAAGTAGTGACTCACATATGAGAATGAGACATTGCTAATCAAGCACCATTGTGAACTTGTGTTTCACTTCCCATCACTGCAAACAGCAGGCTTTTCTCTGGAGTCAGAGTACACGTGTTGGGTTTGAACATCAAGTGATGTTCCTGGACATGTGGGTCAGGCAGAGTCTCCTTTCTTAAGGCCTTCTGTGTGGTGGGTAGAAGAGGAACTCTGGTGCTTCCACAAACACAATGATGACTTAGACTTAGAGCAAGAGGAGGACTTATGGTTGGGAAGTGTATGGGAGAAAAGAGTTGAATATCCTTTCCTATG
>JAHTLZ010000204.1:86799643-86840850 GCA_023846285.1 Phrynocephalus versicolor | reverse complement strand
TGGTTGGGAAGTGTATGGGAGAAAAGAGTTGAATATCCTTTCCTATGGAGCTGTTGGTCAGATCTAGTCAATCTGCTAATACTTTTTCCTTCGTTCAAGCTGTGGCTTATAGGTGTTAGAGCACAGCTGGCTTTGCCACGTAACACAGGATTTCCTCATCCTTGGAAGGATATGTACAAACTGCTCAGATTTGTGAAGAGGGCTTCTGGAAGGTGAAACTTTCCAGGATTGAAAAGTGAAGCTTGATGGATACCAAAATTAATGTCCACAGAGGCTTGAAACAAATCTGAAGTAGTCATCATCATATCAACCATCTCAGTCCTTTGCCTGCCTGGCTGTTCCAGTTGAATCTTTGTCATAACCACTTCCTCTGGACTAATCCCGGTTACTTCACCATGACTACGCCAGAAAAATTACATTTGTGGGTTTGCTTGCCATTAACGTGTGCTGCTGGTTTGCAGTGAATCCTATGCTTTCCTCCTCCTCCTCCTCCTCCTGTTTCAGGAGACAAAATGCGATCATAGCACTTAAGTAGGAGAAATTCTGATAAAGCCCCAATGGTTGAGTAATTGATTCTTTACAATAAGGCACGATCCCTTTTCAGACTCTGGGCTCTATAACAAAAACTATGTAATTTATCTGTTACTAAGATGTATTTATTTCTAAACATATTATCATAAATTCATCCATAAAGCATTTCATTTTTTATTTGCCCTTTTTCTTACTTGAGTAACTGGGTAAATTATTCTGTGGAAAGAGCTAGCTCTGTACCCAATTAAACATGTAGACTATGGTTTGAGGGCTCACTGTTTCTCAATACATTTGCTATTAAAATGACTCTGGCAAGTCAACATTGTTGGAGGATAATTTAGCAGTACCTGTATATTACTGTAAAAAATGTGGTATGCGAAAGTTTGACATTGAACACAGCCCAACCAATTAAGATTAAAGGAAATGGATATTCTATTTTACTTTAGCATGGGAGTGGAAGCATTAGGCAAGGAAGGCTATGATGGCATCCCCCATCATAGCCTTCTTTGAGCATTTCACTCTTTATTTGTTTGCATATGGTCAAAAAAGTGGTGCAGTGAATAGACATCACAAAGGATTCTGTCTCTTTTCACCCAGGCACACAGAAAAATAGACTAGAAGCCCCAGAATATTATTTTTGATGAGAGCTTATCTTGAACATAGAGCACCAAAAGGTTAGGCAAATGCCACATATTGCTGTGTTAAAATATGGCACTCTTGGCACACTTAACTAAACAGAAGCAATAGTGAAGAGATATTTTGCTAGAACAAAGCCCTGAAGTTATATCTCTGTAAATTACAATGTGCTAGTTACAATCTGAAGTAAGTGCTATGTATTGAGTATATTTACTATATCATAAAATGATGCCTGATCCATTAATCTAGTTCTTGATTCTAGCAACATGAGCTGTTTTTTAAAATTCATTCTTGATAGCCATACTTTGGTAAACATCATTTGGGGGCAGGGAGCTCAGTCCCAGTTCCTCTTCTTCTGAGATTACTCAACTGAAAAGGCTGAACGCTCATAAAATGTACATAACGGGGGGTGCAAGGGAAGGGACACACCAGGCACTTGGCAGCAATTAAATGCCTACCATTTGCTCCTTTATCCTTCACTACCGCAGTTGTACTATGCTTATACCTGGCATCAATAGAGGTTAGGGCAGAGTAGACCTAATAAAGACAGAATGGCATGCAGTCCCTGCTGTGAGAATAATCAGGGGCTAGTCTGTGTTTGGGCCCAAATCTGTAGCCAGAAGATCCTGCAAGGAGCCCCATAGCCCTCCAGATCAGAAACCGAATGCCTATCATAGATTGTTTGTTGGTTAGGAAAACCTATTCTCATATACATCCTATTTTTAAGAAGTAGATGAGCGATGTAAAACATAACCTTGCCAAAGTTAAAGAGGAAGAAGAAATACACACATCAAAGGATAAAATAATTGTGTGACTGTAATACGTGTCATACAGATGCAGGAGAGAGGCAGAGTGCCCCTAATGAATGCAGATCTTTCATGATGTCAGATGGCTTGATCTACTGGGAATAAATCTTGCCTCTAGGAGCCACCCTGCCTGCCACTAATATACAGTACATGTACCATCTGCTTTTAATAAGTGTAGCATGATGGAGCTGAGCACTTTACAGTATGCTTCATATGCAGCATGGGAGGGTCAAGAGGTCAAACTTAAGAGCCTTTAAAAAGCATGGGAGGGGTTGATAGGTCAATGTTAAGAACCTTTAAAAAGCAAAAAATAAGGGCCACCTTATTTTCCTGTTTCTCTGGAATGTTTGATTTCCCTTGTTGGAGGATCAGACCCAAGATCGGTCTAATTCAGTAAAATTCTGAGTGTGATTAGGACTCTGAAAAAAATAAAGCCAAGGAGACATAGTTCCCGTTTGAGTTCTACATTTGATAATCAAAGGAATAGCAGATCTGAAAACCAAGGAGAATTTAGCCATTTTTGCTAGTAGTGTATGCCAGTGTAATTAGGGGAAAGGATTTGGGGCATTTTGCTCCCTTGTACAAAATTGTATATGTAATTTGACAGTAGTCTTCATCTGTAGCTAATTTTAAAAAGATTCTGCATATGCCTGCTTGCCTAATAGGATCCATTATGATATTAATTATATATATTAATTATATATTAATATTATTATATTAATTGCCATAAACCTCTGGCATGAAGGTGGGATGAGTTTTTCCATGGGCCTCTATGTGCTCTAATAAGAACTGTGCTGTTTGAATGATGGCATGCTGCTTGTGATCACCTTGGAGCTCATTTCATTTATTTATCAGATTCCTACGTTCAATTCCCAAAGAACTCATATGCCACACACAGACATTTCCTTTGAGCGAGGTAGGCTTTGCCATTGTGATAGAGTAGCTGAGACTGTGTACAGCAACCACAAGCAAGGGATCTGAATCTGGCTCTCCCTGCTTGGAGCAGCACACAATCTGTTATATGAGGGGTAGATAATTTGAGGCCCTCCAGATGTTTTTGGGATGCTGCTCTCGTCATTATTCAACATTGGCTGTGCTGGGTGAAAGTTGATGGGAGCTGTAACATGAGAACCTCTGGAGGGTTCACGTATTCCCCCACTGACTCATTTTTGTTCGGAAGGTTTCCGTTACCATGAGAAGGAGGGAAAAAATGCTGCCGTGGCCAGATAAATGAACACCTCTGTAGGTCAAGTTAAAGCTGTGCTTGATTTAATACCGTTTCAGCTTGCTACAGAGAAAGCTGTTTCATATGAGCTGAAAAATGGCCTGTTTCCCATGTCAACAAGGAAGGAAATGACTTCAGATTGGGTTTCATCCAGTGCTCTTGTGTTCAAGTGTTTTATAAATTTTGGGTGTATGAAATTTCAGACAGAACCCCACTTCCATCAGATGTACTTTTTGGTAGGAAATCTGCATGTACACTCAAGACAAGCAAGCATTGCCTCTTTTATCATGCATATGGAACGTACAATAGCCCTTAGGGTTTACATAAAATTTAAAAAAATTCAAACCACTTCCCATATGCCTTCATTAATTTTTTACAAGTCATGTGAATGTATTAGTAACATTCCTCCAGTATTACGGATGAAAGACTGAGAGCCATTGACTTGCTTAAGATCACTGGATGAGCTTGTGGCTGATACAAGATTTGAACTAGGCTCACCATCTGGGGTGGAGTCTTAGCTTCCAGAAAGCATGATCACTAACTATGTAAACCAAGGGAATCCTGGATTATTAGGGCCCCAATGTTTTGATCATGGAGTAAATTAGCCACATACGGTCAGCATATCATATCTTTATGTGAAGTTCTCTTCACTCACGTTTTTATGAAACATTTTTCTTCCTGTGACATTTAATTCACAAAACATTTAATACTTTTGAAATCTTAGCAATGAGGATGGAAGGAATTCTTCACAATGATGCATTAAAAAGTTCTTTCTCCATTTCATAAAATGGTAGGATAGGTGTTACCACTGATTTCATGGGAAACAGTGGCTTCTTCTACAACCCACCCTAGATACAGATGTCTGATTTTTCTGTAACTTAATTAGCAAGGATCAAAACCACAACTACCTCTGTTCTTGAGAAAGTACCTTGAAACTGCATCTTGGGTTTGTTGTTTTGTTTTTAAAGCAAGGTCTCTCAAGAAGTTAAATTCAGTAACTGAAGAAACACAGAAGACAAGTTCCATGCCAAGTGCACTTGTTGGTTCTATTTTAATTTTAGTGCAGGCTTTCTCAGCCTCCCATCCTCAAGATTTTTGTAGGTGACCTCGCAGCTCGCTATTTTTGCTGAAGATGGCAGAAGTTGCATGAGGGCACCAGCTTAAGATAGCTGGTGTAGGGTTAATTGATTATTTCTATATCTCTATACCGCCTGTCTTCTGGAGGAACTCTGTGCAGTTTACAACAATCACATATATGATCAAAAATACTATTAATAGTCAAACAGATCAATAAAATGAGCAAATATCAAACACATAATCAAGTAAAAAACAACAGCAAGCAAACTAATAACAATCAACAAAATGAATATGTGGCAAGGACAGTGGCACAAAAAAAAACTTAAATTAATGGTCGCCAAATGCCTCTCTAAAAAGCAGAGTCTTGAGAGATTTTTTGAAGGCCGGCAGGGACTGTGCTAGGCGGATCCTACTTGGCAATTTGTTCCAAAGTGTGGGGGCAGCCATAGACAAGGCCTGGCTTCAGGTAACCGTTTTCTGGGCCTCCCTATACGTGGCCACCCAAAGTGAGAATGCCTGTGATGTTCTAGTGGGTTGGACCTCAGTTTGTTTGTTTGTTTGTTTGTTTGTTTGTTTGTTTTATTTTATTTTTACAACTTATATGCCACCCACTACCCAAAGGTCTCTGGGCGGCTTACAATAAGGAATTAAAACAGTTAAAACATCAAATATCAGTAAATAATTAAAACAACAACAAAAACCTTATACTAAAATCATCACACTAAAATTGCCATCAAAGGACCCACAGTCTATGTTGTATCAATTAAAAAACTTCTGGAACAGGAAGGTTTTTACCTGGCGCCGAAATGTCATCAATGTTGGCGCCAGGCGGATCTCACTTGGGAGGGCATTCCATAACTTGGGGGCAGTTGACCTTTGGAACATCCGCTATGCCAGGTATTAAGGTCCCAAGCCGTGGAGGGGTTTGAAAATCAAAACCAGTACCTTGAACCTTATTTTGGATGCAACAGGCAAACAATGCAGACGAGCCAGGACTGGGGTGAAGCAGTCATATCTGCCTGCACCGGCCACCAGTCTGGCCGCTGCATTTTGTACCTGCTGGAGTCTCCAAATAAGGGCAACCCCACATAGAGAACATTGTAATAATCTGTCCTCGAGATCATAAGCACCTGCACAACTGTTCTCAATGAGGCCTTGTCCAAGTATGGGCAAATCTGGGCAATCTGCCAGAGATGGAAAAAGGCCGACTTGGAAACAGCTACCACCTGCGCTTCCGGGGATAAAGCCAGATCCAAGACCACACCCAGACTCCTCACTCTGTTCACCAGCTTAAGGGTGATACCCTCCAAACTGGGGAGAGGACCGCTGTACCCAGCAGAAGACATCCCAAAGAAAAGAACCTTGGTCTTCTGAGGGTTAAGTCTAAGCTTGTTTGTCCTGGTCTCTTCCATGACTGCATCCAGGCAGGAGTTAAAGGTCTGCACCGCCTCCACTGCAGAGGTGGTAGAAGGAGAGATAGAGCTGCATGGCACCAGTGAGGTGATGACAGCTAAATCTAAATCCCCTAATGACCTCAGCCAGTGGCCTCATATAGATGTTAAATAGCATGGGGGAGACTGCCGACCCCTAGAGCACCCCACAAGGGAGTGTCCAGGGAGTTGACAACTCTTCTCCCAGCTTAACACACTGGGAACGGCCCCCAAGGAAGGACCGGAGTCAGCTAAAAGCTGAGCCTCCAATCTCCACCTCAGAGAAGCAACCCAGCAAGATACTGTGGTTGACGGCATCAAAGGCCACTGACAAATCCAGGAAGACTAACAAAGTAAAGCAACCCCTGTCAGCCTCCCTGAGGAGGTCATCTTGCAGTGCGACCAGAGCAGTCTCAGTCCCAAGAAGCGGCCTGAATCAGGACTGGAATGGACCCAGGATGCAATCCTCCTCCATTAATGTCTGGAGCCACTCGGCAGCAACCCTCTCCATTACCTTGCCCAAGAAAGGAACGTTGGCAATCAGTCGACATTTAGACAAATCGTTCAATGCCAGGCCACGTTTCTTTGAAGTGGGATTCACCACCGTCTCCTTCAGGTGAGAAGGAAAAATCCCTTCCCGGAAGGATGTATTGGAAACAACTGAAGCCCACACTAACATGCTCCCTTGGCAGACTTAATGAGCCAGGACAAGCAAGGGTCAAATGGGGAAGCCACCAGCCTACAATGGGCCAGCGCCCTGAAGGCCTCAGCTGATGATACAGGCCCAAACTCAACCAGGCAAGGAGACCAAGGAGGTTTGGCACTCAGGATACTCGAGGACAGGTCAGAACAAACAAAGTCTAGACCGGCTTGGATGGCCTTAATTTTAGATCTGAAGAAGACTGCAAAAGACTCACTAGTGAAATCACTAGGAGGAGGCCCAGACTGACCAGGGTTGGTGAGGTCTTGAACCACCCGGAACAGTTCCGCCTGGCGGTTCGAGTCCACACCAATCCTCAAGGAGGTGTAAGATCTTTTGGCCTCCCTGACCATGCAAACATAGTGCCTGGTCATTATACAAACAGTAGCCCGGTTAGATGCTAACCAATCCTTTCTCCTTCTGCTCTCAAGTCTTCTACATTCTTGCTTCATTGCTCTCAACTCAGCTGTGAACCACCTGCAAGTATATACTTAAACTTGCATAACATTCATATGCTTCAAGTTAAAAATGAGGGCTATAATGTTTTTATAACAGGAAACTCTTCCTAGATAATTGCATTTAGACGATACCTGGTTGGGGAAGAGAAGCAGCAGCTTGTTTAAAATGTCTTCGAGCCAATGAGCCAAATGCTTGGCTCGGTGGCTTGAAGACAATTTAAACAACCCACGCTTTTCCCTGCAATGCACCCAATTGATGGGGAAAGCGCAGGTTGTTTAAAATGTCTTTTATTTACCAATACAAGTGCTTGTCTTGGTGGCTAAAATACATTTTAGACAAGCCACCACTTCTCCCCCACAATCAGGCGTGTTGCGGGGAAAGTGCAGCTTGTTTAAAATGTCTTTGAGCCACTGAAGAAGCACTTCCTCAGTGGCTCAAAGACATTTTGAACAACCTGCCACTTCTCCCCCAACACACCCAATTTGGAGGGGGAAGCAATGGGTCCTTTAAAATGTCTTTTTGCCACTGCGGAAGTGTTTCCTTCCCCCAATTGGACACATTGAGGGGGAAAGTGTGAGTGCTTTAAAATGTCTTCAAGGAAAGCAGCAGTTGCGGAACAGCTCCTCCACCACTGCTTGCCTCGAAGACATCTTAATGCCTTCGAGCAACCGAGGCAAGTAGCGGTCGTAGGAAGGAAGTTGAAGGAATCCTATATTTTGCTTGTAACACACCAAGGAAAACCGCCAGCGGATTTCTGCTCGTTAAGGAGAGAGAGAGAGAGAGAGAGAGAGAGAGAAGATCCAGTTAAAATCTAATTAAAAGATCTTATAAAACACATTTAAAGCAACCACTAGCTGGGGAAGGCATCTGCAAATAAATAGGTCTTCCCTTTCCTTATTAAACTTATTTCTAATAGGAAATTGAGTTGCCTTCATTACTTCTACAACAACATGGTAGGATGATATCACTGCAACAATCCTTCACTTTTTCCTATTATGTTATTCAGTGACTGAAATCCTGTTGAAGTTGGCCTAATGTAGAATTATACTAGCAGAAGTGTACTGGGCTTTACACTGAAGCAGCCAGCATTGCATAATCAATGCTGTGGTTCATGCTGTCGTTGTGCAGTTGCCGTCATGACTGTTCCATCTTCCATCTTGCCCTGATTTCCCACCCACCCCCATTTCCATAGCTTTACAATGCACATATGTAGCTTTGCAACAGGATTTTGGCTACTATATTGTAAAGACTAAATGTTTTGAGAGGCCTCCCAGCTTCTCATTTAATTAAACCCAGTGTTGAATTTTTTTAATTTTATATTTTAGCCGCTGGAGGATTTGAGAGCTTTTCCAGTTAAAAACACCTCTTTGTTGTTGAGCACATTTTTCATTTAAAATCAAAACAACAGAGCCTACCAACGTTTACAGTATATAAGCACAGCTGCCAGCAAATCTGAAAAATGGGCCCTCATTCTCCTTCAGCCTACACACGGGTTTCACGTGCACAGTGCTGTTTGGCTAGAAATGTTTCATTTGATTGTCCATTTTTGTCACGGCTTAAGCATTCTTCTTTTCCTTCAGTGTGTTTTGGTTTTGGGTAATATCTGTAGCCTTTCAATGAACTTCATTTTCCATTAGCAGAGGCACATATGGAGCTGTGCTTCAACCTTGAGGACTAAGTACTAAATTACATATGGGAGGGTTTATGAATAGCCCAAACAAAAATGTGCTCTTGAGTAATTGGATAAAAGGGAGAGGAGAGTCCCAAGGGTTGTCTGGTTTCTGTATTTATTGACGAACCTGGGGAAAATCTTTGGCCAGATTTTAATGTACAACGAATTGTATCTGAAGAATTAACAAGGGGGATAAATGTTTATTATGGGCTCAATAGGAGATGAGAGCATAGCTGTTGGACAGCTTCCTGAAAATTCACAGAACTTTTAAAAAGGGATCTAAATCAATAATAATTATATGTATCTTAGCACTGCAGTATAACATCACTATCCTTCTCTTCCATTGACACTCACCAAGAAATAATTCATTCTTCTCCAGGGTAACTAATTCTATTTTCACTACAAGACCCTAAGCAAAAACTTCCCACAACTCCCTTTCTTCCTATCCTCTCTAACACTAACCAACCCCCCCTCTTCCACTTCCACTTCCACTTCCACTTCCACTTCCTCTTCCCCCGCCCCGATCCCCCCGCACCCCGCCATGTCTCTATAGGAATTTACAACAGGGCTTGCGTGCAAATACACCTACATACAGCAGCCAATAAATATTTGGTATAAAACCTATATTCCATTACATATATTGCACACCTCATTCTGCTGCTATATGTCTGAAGAAGTGGACATGTCCATGAAAGGTTGCATTAAAATATGAAAGTTAGCCTTTAAGATGCCACCTGTTTTTTTGTCTTTTGTCTTGTTTTGTTTTTCTTTGACTTTTGCCTGGAATTCCTCCACAGACTAACATGGCTACCTTCTTCAAAACTTCTACTTTGTAAGAAATTTAACTTTCTAAAAACATATACAAAACTTTTTTTTTGCTCTTATGAACATGAAAATAGTTGTTAGATAAGTCAAAGATTGCTGGGTCTTGCTTTCTCATAAGCCAGAAGAGTGGCTGAGAATTTGCATGTGTTGGGACCAAGTTTTTTATACTGCCTATATGATTTCCTGTGTTTCCCTGTCATTAGTGGAAATCAGAATAAAGGGAGTATATGCAAAGGAGTTTTTAAAATGAAGAGTGAATTACAGTACAGTATATAATAATGTGGCTGCCGTATAATGCCCTAAGCACATCCAGTCTCGTCTGATTTCGGAAGCTAAGCAGGGTCGGCCCTGGTTAGTACTTGGATGGGCGACCACCAGGGAATACCAGGTGCTTGTAGGCGCCTGGAGTAGGAACTGGCAAACCACTCCAGTATTCCTGCCAAGAAAACTCCATGGACATGGGGTCACAAAGGTTCGGTCACGACTGTAATGACACAACACACACACACACATGTAATAATGTGAGCCCCCTCCTTCAGTCTAAAGTAATACAGCCTGAGCAATATTTAACAACCTCAATGAGATCTAGAACTCATGTCCTTCCTATGGCTTTGGCCATTCATACACTGAAAAGTGGCTCGGTGTACACATCAGGTGGTATACCAATTGCAGTCTGAAGAAATTACAATGTAATGCCATAATTCCTGTAGAAATTCTCCTTAGAAAGTCTTGCATAATGGTTTCTGGTTGTGTATGGATGGAATGCATGTTTCACAGTCTCTAGCCATGTAGATGGACGGCGTGTGAAGATCCAACAGTATGCCTACCTGGGAACCAGTAATACTCAGTGGGAATATTTCTCTTGATCTGGCTCACTGGCAAGGTTTGCTGGCTGATCTAGCTAATACAGCAGTGTTGTATAGAGCTAATGCTCTCAATAGTTTCTGGAACTTGGAACTTTCTGCATTGTAGGGGCTACTAATATCATTTTCCCCTCCCCCCGCTAATTTATTTCCTTTCTTTGAGCTTAACTTTCACATAGTGGCTGGGATATAAATAGATTTTCCAGGGAACAGAAGCTTTTCTTGCTACAATGCAAAGTATTTCAGGATGGCTTGGCCTTGAATGGACAAATGGAAGCAATAATCTTTTCAAAAGGCTTGTCCCTCATTTGTCAGTCTAAACCAGTGGTTCTCAATCTGTGGGTCCCCAGATGTTCCTGGACTGCAACTCCCAGAAGTCTCTACCACTCGCTGTGCTGGAAGGGATTTCTGGGAGTTGTGGTCCAGAAACATCTGGGACTCACAGGTTGAGAACCTCTGGTCTAAACCAATCCAGTGTCCACGTTTTTGGACTCTACAGTATAGAGGAAGATTGCTAAATACAATGAATGTCATGTCAGCACCTACATTTCCAGATTTACTATTATACCACTCTAAAGATTCCATAGCACCACACAAATCATAAACACATCACACCGAGAGATATGAACTCATTTTCTGTCTAAAACCGTATATGGTTCTTCTTTTTGGTCTTCTATGAATACACCTGTTTCAGTTCTTCTGTGCCTGCGCAGAGCCATTTGGAATTTTCTGGAGCTTATTGCTTGCTTGCCCGTGGACCTCCTCCTCTGTATACACCTGGCTCTGATAATTCCACCCTAAGTTCCTTTTTTGCCACCGCTGGAGTCACTCCTTTGACGACAGGGCTACTTTTGCCTCTTTGACTTGCAAGAAACAATATGGAGTTGCACAGTGACTGCAGTGGAAGTTTGTAGTTGGTACTTTACTTACACTAAAGCAGTCATAAGGTGTTTACTATAAAGCACTACTGTTAATGGCATAGTTGATCCCTGTGTAACTAGCATTAATAGATCTGAGTTACTTTACAAGTACTTAGAAAATGCATGGATTTGAAAATGTCAAGGCAGTAGACAACAGAATTCAAGTTTCTTAGCCATTTTAAATCTAGACGTTGGATGGTTACAGAGGAAATTCTTCACCTTACCAAAAAGAAGCCCCTGATTTTCCTTCCCCTCCCCAACATAAAATGTTCCACTCTTTGCCTTTCCAGACTCGCTTTCAGTTTCCAGCAACGATGCCAGCCCTCCTGCGTCTGTGACTTCACTCCAGCCCCATATGATTGGTGCTCAGAGCTCCCCGGGCCCCAAGCGCCCTGGCAACACCCTGAGGAAATGGCTCACCAGCCCAGTGAGGCGACTGAGTAGTGGGAAAGCAGACGGCCATGTGAAGAAACTGGCCCACAAGCACAAGAAGAGTCGCGAGGTCCGAAAGAGTGCGGACACAGGCTCCCAGAAGGATTCTGATGACAGCGCGGCTACCCCTCAGGATGAGACTGTTGAAGAGGTATGTGCTCATAACGCCATCCGCTTGGATATCAGCATTCACTTGGAGCCCCAGATTTTTAACTGAAATACAGTGGACTCTTGTACAACAAACGGTTTGTATAACATAAAATCTGTACAACATAAACAATTCCGGAGATAGGGGAAATTTGCTTAACAGAATTGCCTATGGGGCAAATCCGTACAACATAAAAATGGTCGCGATTAGGGATTACTCTGTTTTCAATGCATTCCTATGGGAAATTTGTATAAAGGAAAATTTGCTTAACATAATTCCATTGGGAACGAACTAATTCCTTTGTGCAAGGTACCACTGTAATGGGATACCTGAAGCCTATGACTATAGTAGTCAGAGTGATATACGCCTGATTCCTTTTTCTTTGGAACAGAATACTTGGCCCGAGAAGATCTGACCCTACATCATGACTTGAAAACATTTTGGAGCACAACTCCTTTTAGACCCCAGCTTGGGATTCTGGGAGTTGTCGTCTGTAATATCTGGAGGACACCAGCTTCCCACCACCTGCTCTTCAACATCCATGTGCTTCTCTTTGTTCTTAGAAGAAGAAGCCGTTTTTTTTGAGGGGGGAGGCATCATGGCCTGGGTCAGCTTTTTGTTGCCAGTGGAAAAGAGTTCCCTGCTTTTAGTTGCTGCCAAAACCCTTAGCAAGCAATTTGTTTTCTAAATCCTCCACAGCGTTCTTCCATAAACAATAACATCTGGCTCTTTTCATCCCCCCCCCAAAAAAAATGTGTTGTTTCTTTTGTATTTACTCTGTTCCACTGTGAATAGGGAAAAATCATATGGGAACGCTGAAACTGTTTAGGTACATCCCTGCCTTGTCATTGCTTCCTTCGTCGATGACATACGATGCATAGCTCTGAGACCCTGGATTAAAAAGAGCAGTTAAGTTCCTTCAGCCAGCGCAGGATCTATGAGGGATGTAACATCAGGAAAGGATCTGCTGTATGATGAAGCACTACATATGCTAAAATTGTTTGGGCTTTGTTCCCTTGACATGGAATGATGAACAGTTGTTCTCTTTCGCTATACTGAAAAAGTGTCCTGTACATTTCTGTAGTGTAATTTTAGTATAGAAATTTAAGGGCACTGCCGTGATGCAGATATAGTGAATTAGTGATCACTGTCCAATGAAACATGGCCTGTTCAGTCTTAGAACAAACTCTGTGCCTGCAACACTTCCTATTCATTCCTATATCCCTCCACAGGCCCAGCTTCAATGAGGGGTTCTCTTAGTTTCTTCAGCCACAGTTAACTTGCAACTGTAATTTCAAGGCTTCCTCTGAGTAAGTCAGGACATCTGGAATTGAAACCAGAACATCTCAAAAGGGGAATTGGGATGTGCTTTCACCAGAGCTAAAGAAACCCCAATCGAACCACAATTTCTGACCCTGTGTTTTTTTAACAGACTATGATTAGAACAAATACCCAGATTTCCATTGTCCGGCAAAGCAAAGAGTTTGGCTTGTTCTAAAGTAAAAAATAGATACTTTCATTTTCTGTATATCCAAGAAGCGAGAGGTAGGAAGAGAAATGTGGAAGCAGAAGGTTTGTTGCCGGTGATATAAATCACAACTTAAATCATCATATGAATGGGCTCATATTTGAAGCACTTTTAGTTTTTAAATATGTGGTTGTTTAAATGTCCTGTTTAAATCTCCACTATTTTATGAAAATATTAAAGTATTATGTTATGTGCTGTCAAGCCAGAACTGACTTACAGCAACCACAATAGGGTTCTTCTTCGTGGTCTTCTGTGATTGCACACAATGGGTTTCCTCGTGTGCTCGCAGAGCAGACCTCGGATTCTCCTTTAAGCTAGGTAATTGGAAAGAACTCCTTCCCTATAAAGGTAGACTCCGCCCTCTTCCAGCCTCAGTTCCTTCTTTTCCGCCGCTCAGCAAGCACCTCGTTGTTCTTCCTCTGTGAGTTATCCTGAAAAACAAAGAAACTTTATTACTTACCTTGTTTATTTAGAAGGAACTTCCTTCCCTTTCCCCCTCAAGTACCCCTCCCCCCCCTTTCCCCCCTAGGGGGGAGAGGAAAACTTTCCTTTCCCCTGTTTATGGCATTTGCAGTGCCGTTTAAACATTGTTCCTCTTGCCGGAACAAAATTGCAATTTCAGACGGCCACTCCCTTTGTCTTTTCTGCTTGGGAGAGAACCATTTAACTTCTACCTGTTCTCACTGCCGGAACTTTACTAAAGCCACTCTCCGTTCCCGACTTAAGAGACTAAGATATTATCTCTGGGAACGCTCTTTAGCTCCAACAATGGAACCAACAAACAACTCTTTAGAGCTGCCTCAAACCTCTGTACGGTCTACTCTTCAGTCCGCCTCCACAGATAATCCATCTCCTGCGCCGAGAGACAAAAGCCGGACTAAAAGCAAACCTTCAAGGACTGATAAGCGTGCACGAACGTCAGCTGTGCACCTCAGCCCCCCAGCTCAACAACTTCAAGCTGTTTCACAGCCCCAGGAAAACTTCGGGGATGAACAGCACAGAGCGGAGCATGCTGCAGCTCCCCCGGCTAATCCACTTGTTCGGGGCAACAATGTAGCAGAGTCTGTGCCTTCATTACAGACCGTCCCGATAGCTCATGACAACAACAACGGATCTAGAAGATCCTCAGTATCGGGATCGGTGGCGAGGCGTATTACCCCACCGCAGGTGCAGAGGCGACGCAGTGAAGCCTCCAGCCCATCTTCCACTTTGCGCTCACCGCGCCGGGCTGCGCGACATCGGAGGCAACCTGCCTCATCTGGGGACTCAGCCAGAGACCATTCCCCACGTCGCCGCCATTCCGGGCGCTCATCTCTCCCCGCGCAGCACCGTTCACGCTCCCCGGGAAACAGACAGCAAAGCCGACGTTCCGCTTCATCGGATCGCTCCCTGCTGTCTTTAGCGAGCAGCCGACATCGCAGCTCTCACTTGTTAACGGAGCGCTCTCGTCCTCCGTCTACCAGCCGACACCACCGTTCCTCCCCGGGAGAAACCTCATGGCGTGGAAGGAGCTACACTAACCGCTCCTCAGCTGACCGTCCTCGGCGTCGCCGCCACAGACTTTCCCCCTCTTCAAATGAAACAAGCCCGGACCGCCGACGAGAACGCCGACACCGCTATGAGGCTTCCTTTGCCTCTTGTTCAAACGACTCCATGTATGAATGTCGGCTCCCTTATGACTACCCCCCACCATTTTATTGGCATCCGGACTATAGGGGTTTTCCTTCTCAAAACCCTCGGAGGCGTCGGCATAGATCTCCTTCATTTGTTTCTACAATGTCACCTGACAGTTCCAGATCCCCTCCTCGACGTCGTAGGAGGCTGGTTGACAGAGAAATGACCTCAAGTGCTATGCAGGCACCACAACTAATCAATGCTGTGCCTTCAACGCTTTCACCTCAACCGGCAAACAATGCTCCAGTTGCTTCCCAGACTCAGCATGATGATGCAGACCAGCTAACATCTGCCACCAGGAGACCTGCTACCCGAGCACATCCTGGTACTCCTCTACAGGAACTTTCAAGTTCTTCCTCTTCTTCAACTGACCCCTCATATTCACCATCTAGAGGCAGCCTTCATTCCAGCTCAAATTCATCTTATACAAGGACTTCCCAACACCATCCTTCAACTTCACTATCTGAAGGCTCAGAAGATCAGGATCCTACCCCTTCTGAGGATTATAAGTCTTATTCCCTTCTAATTTCCAAAATAGCCAGAACACTTAATCTGGAAATAGTCCAACCCTCTCCAGATGATGACGATCAGGTATTCGATGATTTAGCTCTCGAGCGAGCTCCACCCTGCAGACTGGCGTTCATTAAGCCTCTGTTGCGTCTAATCAAGGAATCGTGGGACAAACCATCATCCTCATTTCAGATACCTCGAAGAGTTGATAATTTATATAGAGCTCATGGTGACAATACATCCTTTTTGTATAAACACCCTCTTCCAAATTCCTTTATAGTAAATTCCACGCAAAATAGAAGCCGCTCACGATCATCAACCATCCCCTCCAACAAGGAAGGACGTAAACTTGAAACGGGGACGCGCCTCTCAGCGTAGACCTGAGGGGAGAAATAGACAGGGTTTTTGACACCCACCCCTATCAATCTTCCCCACCTCGGCCCCAAGGATGCCTTACCCGCTTAGCCCCCCATCTCGCTGCATGGATACGCATCACTACAGACAAATGGGTCTTAGATACCGTCGCTTCTGGCTACCTTATAGACTTCCATCACTTACCTCCTCTGGGTCGTGTGTTAACCACAACACCATCTTCGGCTCTACGAGAAGAGATCCAATCACTCCTAGAAAAACAAGCCATAGAACCAATAGACATCACCGACCTCAAAAACGGATTTTATTCCCGTTACTTCATTATCCCAAAGCGAGATGGGGGCCTTCGCCCTATTTTAGATCTCAGAGGTCTAAACTTGTTCCTTCTGAAGAAACGTTTCCGTATGGCATCCTTAGATTCCATCATTCCCCTTTTAAAATCAGGAGATTGGTTTGTGGTGATCGACCTGAAAGATGCTTATTTTCATGTTTCCATTGCCCCCTCACACCGTCGATACCTTCGTTTTCTTATAGACAATACTATCTACCAGTACAAAGCCCTTCCATTCGGCCTTGCATCTGCCCCCAGAGTTTTCACCAAGGTTATGGCCCCAGTTGTTGCTTTCCTCAGACTACAAGGCATAACAATTTTTCCCTATCTAGACGACTGGCTCCTGGTCTCTCCTTCGTACCACCAATCCTTACGGGACGTTCGTTTTACACTTTCCCTATTGGCCGACTTGGGTCTTCAGGTGAATTTCAAGAAATCTTCCCTTATCCCTTCACAACGAAAGCCATATATAGGAGCCCTACTAGATGCCACTGTAGGCCGAGCCTTTCTGTCCACAGAAAGAAAAGAAAAGATTATCTCAACGGTTCTGTACTCCATGAACCATCCTACAATTCCCGCAGGTTACATACAGACACTCTTAGGTCTCATGGCCTCTACTACATCGACAGTACAATACGCCCGTCTCCGTATGAGGCTGCTTCAGTCCTGGTTCCTCTCAGTCTTCAACCCTGCATTAGACAACCCAAGGACACTTCTTCAAATTCCAACTTACCTTTTTCAACACCTAGCCTGGTGGGCAGATCCTCAAAATCTATCCAGAGGGATTTCCTTTCTACCCCCACACCTAGAACAACAAGTGACCACCGATGCCAGTCCCATTGCATGGGGCGCTCACTGCAACGACTTACGAATTCATGGTCTTTGGTCGGCCGATCAAGCAACCCTTCATATCAATCAGCTGGAACTTCTAGCAATCATCTACGCTCTCAAGGCATTTCTTCCAGTAATACAAAACAAGGCTATCCAACTCGTCACCGACAATACCACGGTGATGTACTACATAAACAAGCAAGGGGGAACACACTCAAAGCCGTTGCTACATCTCACAATACGCCTTTGGGAATGGTGCATCAGACACAATGTTACTCCAGTAGCTATTCACGTATCTACTCGAGAAAACGATCTCGCCGACGCACTCAGCCGTCAGACCCACAACACCCACGAATGGTCACTTCATCCAGTGGTATTCCGTCACATTACAAACCTTTGGGGAACGCCAGAAATAGACATGTTCGCTTCCAGGAAGAACGCCAAATGTCGCCACTTCTGCTCAAGAGCAGGTTTGGATCCTCGATCTCTCGGGGACGCGTTCATGATCCCTTGGACGCCACACTTCCTTTACCTATTTCCACCAATCCCCCTCCTCCTGAGAACGATAGTCAAACTCAGACAAGAGAAGGTGAATGCCATCTTGATAGCCCCATGGTGGCCTCGACAAATCTGGTTCCCAACCCTAAGGTCCATAGCGCACGAATTTTATCGTCTACCTCATCGAAACGATCTACTCTCTCAGAACGACTTCAAAGTCCTGCATCCTTCTCCAGAAACCTTACACCTGACTGCTTGGAGAATTTTCCTTCGGTAGATGACATAATTCGATCATCTAAAAAGGCTTCAACAAGAACCCTCTACAACTACAAGTTTAAAGTCTTCTTAGACTTCGCTACTTCTTTACATTTGGATCCTATACCTACTTCAGTGGACCTACTCTTGAATTTTCTTCGGCATCTCGCTTCTAAAGGACGCTCAATTTCCACCTTAAGAGTATACATCGCTGCTATTGTAGCCCATCAACCTCCAGAGTCAAGCTCCTCTACTCTGTTTCGAAACCCCGCAGTTAAAAGCTTCCTTAAAGGCCTCCGCAATATCATTCCACATCGTTCTCTTCCTACACCTCAATGGTCTCTCACACTGGTTCTCCGTCAACTAATGAAGCCTCCCTTCGAACCTTTGGCTAGGGCGTCAGACCAGTTGCTAACCTTCAAGACACTCTTTTTGGTAGCCATCACCTCTGCAAAGCGTGCAGGAGAACTTGCAGCCCTCCGCAGGGACCCCCCGTTCTTGCAGTTTCACGAGGGTAAAGTTACTATGTTTCCAGACGTTTCCTTCTTGCCTAAAGTGGTATCACAATTCCATGTCTCCCAACCTCTTCATTTGCCCGTGTTTTTCCCGAACCCTACCACTGATTTGGAACGTGCCTTACACTCCTTAGATGTTAAACGTGCATTAGCGTATTATTTAGACCGAACTAAATCCTACACTTCTTCAACAAGACTTTTTCTCTGTTACTTTGGTCAAAGACGAGGTCAGCCGATGTCATCGCAATCTATTTCAAAGTCCATTGTCCGCTTAATCACTTTAGCTTACCAACTTGCGGACACTCCCTTGCCTGCCAATATCCGAGCTCATTCAACTAGAGCTATATCTACTTCTACGGCTTTTTTGAGGGGAGTTTCCATCCCAGACATTTGTAAGGCTGCTACGTGGTCGTCGGACTCAACCTTTGTGTCTCATTACCGGCTAGACACCAGAGCTCGAGCTGACACGACCTTTGGCAGGTCGGTGCTCTCTGCAGTTTTGCCGTGACGACCCCCCTCCGGTAAGTGCAGCTTGTTAATCACCCATTGTGTGCAATCACAGAAGACCACGAAGAAGAAACGGAGGTTACTTACCTGTAACTCTGGTTCTTCGAGTGGTCATTCTGTGATTCCACACAAACCCGCCCTCCTTCCCCTCTCCATCACGTACTACTCTATATTTCCTAAATATCTCTTGCCGTCAGCGGCGTAAAAGTGACGGAACTGAGGCTGGAAGAGGGCGGAGTCTACCTTTATAGGGAAGGAGTTCTTTCCAATTACCTAGCTTAAAGGAGAATCCGAGGTCTGCTCTGCGAGCACACGAGGAAACCCATTGTGTGGAATCACAGAATGACCACTCGAAGAACCAGAGTTACAGGTAAGTAACCTCCGTTTTTCGAGGCAAGTAAGAAATTTAAGGAATGGTTTCACCAATTCCATATCCCCTGTGAGCATCCATGGTGGAGTGGGGATTTGAACCCAAGTCTCCCGAGTTCTAAACCATCCCTCTGCCCACTGCATCACACTGGATATCTCATTAAACGCTTTAGGAATAAATAAATAAATTTGCAGATGTAGAGTTGCATCTGGGCTAAATTAGTTAAATTTTAAACTTATGAAACCAGAGGATCATTTATACCTTACATAAGTTATAAGGGAAGCTCAGTCCCAGGTAGCATTGTTTGGATTTACACAATATAGTTTTATCATGCATAGTCACATTGTAGTTGAAATGCTCACTTCCCATCAATCTCTTTATCTTTGCTGGGCTGACCATAAAGGAGTGTGTTTCTTTAACGTACAGTTCAAAAGTCTTGCTTTAATCATGGGAAGCTTGAATTCCCAAACATTCCCAGAGATGGTTAGAACAACAAAGAGGCATGCAGAATGCTCTCGGATCTGATCTGACTACTTAAAAGCTTGCTCTATATATTATTACTAGGTGCAGCCTGTTGTCCGTCGTGGGCAAGGGACTGAGCTGTCTTGTCAGGAATAGTGGCCTACACTGTAGGGCCCGATACGTAAGGGTTCCTGGAAGATTGTTTATGAAGCACTTTGATAAATGCTAAGTATTATTGTTGTTGTTGATAAATTTGCAGAGGGGACGCAACGAGGGCTTGAGCAGTGGCACTCTCTCCAAATCGTCCTCGTCGGGAATGCAGAGCTGCGGAGAGGAAGAAGGCGAAGAAGGAGCTGATGCTGTGCCCCTTCCCCCTCCTATGGCGATCCAGCAACATAGTCTACTTCAGCCAGACTCGCAGGATGACAAGGTAAAGGACTTGAAGGCAGAGGTCTCTTCCCAGGCCAATGGCTGGGAGTGGTGGCCCAAGTCAACCAAAGTCAGATTCCTGGACGTGGCACCAGACGTAGGAGTGCCAGAGGAATACTCTGGGAATCATGTAGGTGGCTCATACCCAGGAGGACATTGTATATTTTGTGGTCAGTGGCGATACATTTATTCTTCTTTTTCTAGTCATAGGGAGAGCACACAAGAATGGGAAGCCCTGACCTCAAGTATTAGAAATCTCATTTTGCTCTCTCGTTGGCTTCTAGCCCTAGCCAGCATTGCCTGTGGACTTTCAAACACATCTTCACAGCCATGCATTGTTATGTGTTGCATTCTTACCATATACAGTCTTTAGAGACATTTTCAAAAGCATGGCTCTCCAGAAGCACATCATGCTTATTGTAGTATCTTATTTTTTAAAACAAAAATAGCCTACGTTCCTTGCCTGTTAGGGACCTTAAAGAAGCTTCAGGGTAACTGGCAATAAAATGTAATTAACAGAACGGTTTTGAATCCCCATAATATCCAAGAAAATCAGTTGGAAACAGTGAAAGGGCAAAGCAAGACTGTAGAACTCTTACCTATGGAGAGCAGATAAACCTCAGTTTAGTATCCAAAAGACTTTTCTTTCCTAGCCTTCTGAAGAGTAAGGCAGAGATAGCCAGGTATGCCTTCCTGAACCTCATGGACATTTTCATAATTATCTGTTTTCTTTCCTGCATCTGTCCTACATCCCTGTGGCATGCTGAAGGTATATCCATCTTTTTTTAATTGTTTGTCCACCCATTCTCCTTTGTTCATCTCAAATCCGAAGGCTTTTTGCTTAGTTGCTCATAGGTTACTGCTCACTTAATACTCTGCTGCTTTAAGGTACATCATCTCCCTGTCTGGAAGCACCTGCTTCACTGTAATCTATGCCTTTTGGTATTTTAAAAATACCCTAAGTAATTATCTTCTGATTTTTTGAAAAGTACAGAATTTAATCCTCCCCCCACGCCCACGCCTTTTCCTACATCTCAGTATTCAGCCCTACACGAAAAAAGTATTAGACAAATGAAAGAAAAGTATACTTTTAGAAAGAATAGGCTATTCCACATAAATGGTTTGGTACCTGTTTTAAAATGTGAGCTTGTGGATAATACACTTAAAACAACAACACCTGGCTACCGTGTTCCATAACGCAGCTATTTTCAGCACTTTGGGGGTGTTCCGCCCCCCCCCCCCCTTCAACCCCCTTGTGGTTCTTTTTGGGACTCTGTGCTTGGGAAGGTCAGCACATCCTAGATCACAGCAGGGATTTCCTAAAAGTGTAGAGAACAGGGTAAAAACTGCTGTGAAATATTTGTATAAATAAAGCGACCCGTGCCCTCTCCGAGCAATGCTTCAGATCCTTCCTCGCCTAATTTAAATGTGCTTATTTTTGCAAATTAAACCTTTTGGCCCAGATCCTGTTGATGCAAGAACTCCAATGCAGGCAGAGTAGTACCTGAAGCAGAGCTTCTCTCGCCTTGACTTGAAAATGCTCTTGGGTGTGTGGTCACAAAAGACCCCGAGTGTAGACACTAAGAGTCAGGTTGTACTGTTTAGGACTAAGATTCATAGCTCAGCCGTGAAAATGACTTCATCAGCTTTTGGAGTAACGCTGCTCTCTGTTGTCTCTCTGCCTGGAAGACTTGCAGTCCGACAACATCTAGCAAGCCACACATTCATGGCCTAGTGGTTTTAATGCTCTGGACAAGAAGAGAAATTCAGTTTGTAAAATAAAGCCTCTTCTCATTCAGGAGTTACATTTTACTCTGTGGTGAGAGATTAGGGTCAGAAGTGCACGAGCCAGTCTTGCCATGTGTGAAAGTACAAGGAGGAAAATAATAATTTAGCAGTGTTTTAATTGGTTTGCTTTTCATTTTTTGACGTGCTCCCTTGGGATAGGCCTTGTTTTGGATTTGGACCAGTGGTCCAAGTTTATCTGAGTCGGAGGGAAAGTCTCAGATTTCAGAGAAATTGCAAGGCGCACCTCTTGCAGGACTTGGCTACCTACCCAGGCTTTAGCCAAAAGCAGAGTTTATTCAGTTGCACTGCTTTTAAAAGAAGGTGAGGAAACTTGCTTTCTTTCTAATTTTTCCGTTCCCCTTAGACCTGCTCAGTTGCTGTTTGTGTCCAGCCATGAACTCAATCAATGTGTGTCCCCAAATAACCATGTTTGTCACTGGAACACATTTATATGGTCTGCAGTTCTATTTGGTTACTCCATTGCATACCTCATGAGTTCTGTTTTAAACTGTAGCTTCTGTTTTCTGCTTATTTTTAAGAAAAGTGCTTAGATCTGTGCTATATTATTATGTAACTAATTGTGTTTTTTTTCTTTGTTTCTCTTTTTTAAAAATCCTCTTTATTCAGCATTATGTTGATTTATGTTCCGTCTCCGCTTTGGCTCAGTTTCCCTACCTCTCCATTTAGAATTTCTTCCGTGCTCTTCACTCTTCCCTCAATCCCTGTGTCCTCCTCTCATTGAAGCCAGTTACAGCACACTAAAATTTGCATATTATTATTTAAATTTTGGTGGGCAATCGTTTGCTGCCCTAAATAAGGTTGAATAGAGTTCCATGTTTTGATGCATTGTATCTGTTGGTTTAACGTGTCCGTCTGTTGGTGAAGAACAACTTAGCCTGTGTTGCATGATGTGGACCTGTGCTGTCTTTGTAATATGAAGTGAGGTTCATATTATTGTGCCTTGTTCAGCTTCCAGTTATACGATGATACATGTAATCTGCAAACAGGCTTGCATGTTTGCTAATTACTGAAATCCAAATTCAGTGGCTGCCACCCTCTCCCGGAATCCTTCGCTGTCAACTCCTTTTATCCTCAGTTGCAGCCGTAAATTTGGTACCTTATAGCTTTTGAGGCCAGAGATCTGCTAGACTCTGCACTTACCTTTGGGGAAAATGGATGGCACAAAGAATGGTGAGCAAAGCAACCCTGCTCCCTTTTTAGAACTATCAATTGGCTGTTGGTCTAGCTGTGTTCGTCTATTCCACGGTTTCCCTTCTTGTGGTTCATTTCCCAGTGGCTTCATATTTTTTGTGGACTTGGGAGGGATGGGAAAGAGATTCTTAGATCAATCAGCACATCAGGTATTGACTGGCTGTAGTAACTCTGATGAGGTTTACAGCAAGGAGGCAAGAGTTATCTAGCAATATTTCCCTCTTTATGGAGATGCCACCTTAATAATAAAAATAGATAAAATAGACAGAGGCAGCTTAACTTTTGACAGTATTGCTTCCCTGTTAAGTGGAGGATTTTTTAATAATGGAAAGGGGGCTGTTTGGGTCATCAGCAAGATACCTTGTGAAGAGTTATTTATAGTGTGTGTGTAATCTCAAGTTAATACCGTGAATGTCTTCCTGTGTCTCCTTTCACCCACTGTACAGACATCCTCCCGGTTATTGGTACGTCCTACCAGCTCAGAAACTCCCAGTGCAGCAGAATTAGTCAGTGCAATAGAAGAACTTGTAAAGAGTAAAATGGTAAGACTGCTTCTCCCTCCTCTTGGTTTCCTTGGAATGTTGAGAGCAACATCTGTGCTGTCTTCCCCACACAGAGACTGGGAAGACCAGTTTTGTTTTGTTTTGTTTTAGGGGAGGCGGTGGATTATGATTCCCAGAATATGCATACTGGGGATTTCCTGGTGTTGTACTCCGCAAACATACCTATCCATGCATGTGGGCTGTAAGAACACATGAATCATAGGAGATCAGACCACAGATCTTTTTAATCCAGCCCTTTTTCCCCAATCCACTTAGAAGTCTTCTACAAAATTTAAAAATTCAAGTAGAATGGTGGAGCTCCATAATTTAGTACTCAGACAGATGGTGTCTCATGAGAACGGTGAAAAGTGTACATGCTTTCCATGAATTTTTAAAAAACCTATCAAAGGAAGTGCTCAGCACCATTACTTTTTTGTGGTAGGAATTCTTCAAGAAAACAATGTATTGTATGGGGCAGGGGGGACACTTTTACCTCTCTGGGGTTTAGCTTTGAATTCTGGCATTAACTTGTAATTTTGGGGTTCAGCTCAATTCTCCAGTGCTTGGGGGGGGCAAGAGGAGTGCAGGAAGAGAAAGCGTCTGACCCACACAAAAATAGCTGTGATAGTTTGCAAACATGCAGTGCCAGACTAGTTTCAGAGAGAAGAGCTCTTATAACACTAATCTTGGATATACCAATGGAGATTTAAGATGTTGGACTTTAAAAATTATGAAGCAGATAAGCATATGGAAGTTCAGCAGATCGTTCTTGATATATGGTTCTGTTCTTGTTGGTTTTGTAAAATGGGTAATTTAGGGGATTGAATGTTGCTTCTCAATGTTGCTCTTAGGCGCTGGAGGATCGCCCAAGTTCACTGATGGTAGACCAGGGTGATAGCAGCAGCCCCTCATTCAATCCTTCAGACAACTCACTTTTGTCATCCTCATCGCCCATTGATGAGATGGAAGAGCGGAAGTCCAGTTCTTTAAAAAGACGACAGTAAGACTGACCTACTCATTCCTTTCTCTGCCTATTTTCTTACAAAGAGCACCAGGACTCACTCCCTCTGTATTGTACAATGTACTGTATATTCTAATATGCATTTATTTTTATTCTTCATGAGGAAGGGGTTATGACTCCATTACTTTAGTTCTTCATTGATCCTGTCAAAAGCATGGCTAAATTTCAGCAATGTCACTTATCATACACCCTCAGCTTCACTCTTTTGGTTGCATTGTTTTCAGAAAGTTGGCAAAGTTGCATATTTGCTTAGAATATTTTAACCGCAGCTGAATACTTATATTCTACCTACAGGTTAGTTGAAATTGAAGTTTCAACAAATTTGCTCTTCTGACTCACTGATTGGAATTGGCTTTAGATAATTTATCTGTTGAAGGTTCAGTTTATTAATCAATTAAAATATGTAGCCCTAAGGATTCTCAACTGTTCTGTTATTGTTATATCTGCATATCTATATAAATAACCATAATTGTTTACAGCATCCTTTCCCGAGCAGAATTCCTCTATGGTTTGAAGTACAACATGTTAAATTATAATTGCTGACTGGGATTGTCAGAGTTATTGTTTAAAACATCTGGGAGACACCATGTTGGAGAAGATTGGTTTATTACATCCCTTAATCATTTGCACTTCTGGTAACTTTGCAGCTATGTCCTCCAGGAACTGGTGGAGACAGAACGAGATTATGTACGAGATCTTGGCTACGTAGTTGAGGTACGTTTCTTCCTTTTAAAATAAGTATATTTTTCTTTCAGACAGTACAGACCTCAAAAGTATACAGAATTTATTTTGAGTATTTTTATCCCACCTTTCACCTTGGAAAAGGGCCCAAGGTGGCTTACAGTAATGAGGGACAATATACAGTCCAGTACGATTAAGACATATTCAAGTTTGAGAACAGGGAATTGAGGATTAAAAGGCAACATTAAAGCTAAAATAATGCAAGCAGTAAAAGAAAAGAGTATACATTCCATGTAATAATGTATGGTAGACCATCTAAAAGTTATGAGGGATGGAAACCAAGAATTGATAACATAGTGTCAATGCAATCACGCAAGGAGAGATATAAACACAGTTATAAATGGTTATAAACACAAAGTCTGTAGCCATGTATGGTAGATTTGTATAAAAGCCACAATAGGTCGTCCGTCACTCAGGGAAAGCTTGCCTGAAGAGAAAGGTCTTTGCCTGTTTCCGGAAAGACAGCAGAGATGGGGCATTCCTGGCCTCCAGTGGGAGGACATTCCAGATTCTTGACGCAGCAACTGACAAGGCCCTTTCATGGGTTCCCATGAAACATTCCTGTGAGTGTTTCGGGATGGAGAGAAAGACCTCTCCTGATTACCTTAGCACCCGAATCGGTTCATACTGTGAGATCCGATCTTTGAGGTAGTTAGGATCTTGGTCGTACAGTGCTTTGCAGGTTAAGGTCAGCACTTTGAATTGTGCCCAATAGCGGATTGGCAGCCAGTGGAGCTGCTTTAATGGGGGTGTAATGTGATCTCTGTACCCCACCCCACTCAGCAATCTGGATGCTGTATTTTGAACCCGTTGAAGTTTCCTGAGACTTTTTGTCAGAAGTCCCACATAGAGTAGTTGAGGTGGGACGTCATTAGGGCTTGTGTTGCTGTGGCCAGGCCGCCAAAGCAAATTTCTCAAGGAACGGGCATAACTGGCGTACTAGCCTTAATTGTGCAAATGCGCTCCTGGCCACAGCTGTGACCTGGGCATCTAGACTCAAAGAACATAAGAAGAGCCATGCTGGATCCAGCCAAAGGCCCATCTAGTCCAGCTTCCTGTATCTCACAGTGCCCCTACCAGATGCATCTGGGAGTGCACAAGACTAGATATCTGTGTCCTGATACCACTCCCCTGCATCTGGCCCTTGAGGTATCCCAGTTTTAAGCTTGGAGATGATACATCTCCCTCATAGTTTGTAACCTGTGATGGACTTTTCCTCCAGGAATCTGTCCAATCCCCTTTTGAAGGCATCCAGGCCAGATGCCATTGCTGCATCCTGTGAGAGGGAGTTCCACAGACTAACAATGCGCTGGGTGAAAAAATATTTTATTTTGTCTGTTCTTACTCTCCCAGCCCTCAATTTGAGTGGATGTCCCCTTGTTCTAGTAAATGTCCCCTAGTTCTGGTAAATGTCCCCTAGTTCTGGTAAAGATGAGTCCAGGAGCACCTGCAAGATATGCACCTCTTTTTTTCAATTGGAGGGTGATCCCATCCAATACAGATTGCATCCCTATCCCTTGTTCTCCCTTTCAACTGACCAGAAGCACTTCTGTCTTGTCTGGGTTTAGTTTCAGTTTGTTCATCCTCATCCAGTTCATTATTGAAGCTAAACACTCATGCAAAGTCAAAATAGCAGCTCCCTTAAAATCCGGTGGCGACAAGAGGTCGAGTTGGATGTCATCGGCATACTGGTGGCACTTAACCCCAAAAGTCCTGATAATCTCCCCCAGTGGTTTAATATATGTGCTGAATAACATAGGAAACAGAACAGAACCCTGAGGGACTCCACAGGTCAGCTGCTGTGGTGTCAAACATGAATCACCTAACACTTCTTCATGTGTTCTTTCCTGCAGGAAGGACTGGAGCCACTTTAATGCAGTGCCTCCAATTTCCATTTCAGAAAAATGAGTCAGGAGGATGCTGCGGTCTATAGTGTCAAAAGCAACTGAGAGGTCTAGTAAAACCAAAAGGGACACAGATCCCCTATCCATTTTCCTGCATAAGTCATCTATCAATGCAACCCGTGCTGTCTCAATCACATAACCAGGCCTGAAGGCAGATTGAAATGGATCCAGGTAGTTTATCTCATCCAGAAACCTCTGGAGCTGCGAGGCCACAACCCGCTCTAGGTCTTTCCCTAAGAATGGGATATTCAATACTGGGTGGTAATTGTTCAGTATTGCTGGATCTAAGGAGGGTTTTTTAACAGTGTTTTTACTATTGCCTCCTTTTAGCATGCCAGAATCCTGCCCTGTTGCAAGGAGTCATTCACTACTCTTCCTAACCAGTCTGCCATACCTTCTCTGGCAGCTTGTATGATCCATGAGGGGAAAGGATTCAACACACATATGATGGCCCTCACTTCCCCAAGGGTCCTGACCACATCATCTGGCTGTAGGAGATGAAAGTCATCCATTAATACAGGACAAGAAGGGCAGGGGGTTTATTTATAGGCTCTGGGTCAGTAGCAGCATCCAAGGTAGCCTGGATCTGTTCAAATTTGCCTGCAAAGTGTACAGAAGAAAATGCCTCTCTCCTTATCTGATATTCTTTGGGTGACACTGCGAGACATATTTTTTAAAATATACCTAAAGTCTTTTCCCATCTATTTTGTTGTTCCCTTTGTAGCTACACCCAAGTTTGGTTAAAACTTGTAATGGCCAAATAATTACTTCTGCGGCTGCTAGCAATAATTTAAGATGAAGTCCCTTTGGAAAGGAGCTTTTATTAGCTGATGAGTCAACTGCTTAGGCAAAGCTTGAAGATGTATATTGTAGAACCTGACAATATTTACCTTTTTCCTCCAGCATGAGATCAGCACAGCATGCTGTATGTTTTTAATTTCTCTGTAAAATAAGCTGCAGAATATTTAGAGCTTAAATGGCTCAGCTGAACCCTTGTGAAGGAATGTAGGGAAAGAAATGCTGGCAGTCTGGTCTGTTTTAGAAAGGACAGTTGAAAAACTTTTTAAGCATGCTTATTTAAAAAAATTAGGAGCCATCTTCTCAGCAGCACAGTCAATTAAAGAAGCATTGAAGATATAAAATTGATTATACATTTCAAGTGAATTCAGCTAAGGTAGTAGCCCCCATCCATCTACACCCATCAGCAGATGGGCAGGGTCTATTCCGCAAGTGCTGTTTGGTGAAGGGGAAGCACCTGCTAGTTATTACCTACTTTGTTTGCTCTTGTATGGAATCAGTGGCTTATGAAAGAGTAATAGTGCTGGATCACAGGACTTCTCAGAGTCTGGTGAGTTTACCATTTGAAACTGCATTAGAGTCTCAACTGCTGCATTGATATATGTTGATGTAAACAGTGTAATCTTGTAACTTAAGGCACTCATCACAGTTTCAGGGCATATAAGGACTTCTCTGGTCTCTTTACTGGAGGAGAAAAAACACTCACTGTTCATACCAACAAGGCTAGTCTACAAGTCCCACAAAGTAACTTTTCCAACCTCTGCGCAGCAAAGCAAAATAGCAAAGTGTGAGCAGCTTGCACATGAAAAAAAATCCCCACAGATTTGAAATATGTCATACAGGACTGTGGTATCCACAGGGTATCTGTTTCAAGTTCCCCCACGGATGTCAAAAAATGTGGAAGTAGTGGATGCTATATATTGCATGGCCTCTGGCTCCATCACTTCTGGAAAATACACCCTGGAAATATAGAAAAATATGTATGGAAGGGTTGTTTAGTATTTTCAGGCAGCAGATAAGTGAATCCTCAAGTACTGATCCTGCTAATAGGGCATCCTATAGTACACACTGTTGTGATTTCCTATGCTAAAGTCAGCAACTAAAGGGAGCCCTTTTGAATAAATGGAATCTATAGTTGTGTTTACTTACCAATTCTTCGCCAATTCAAGAGCTTGCTCTAGTGTGTCTTAACCATGCAAAACAACAGAATTACAGCTATAGGTGGTTTTTTTTTCAACAACACAATTGCAAAAGCATTTGGATCCTTAGGCCTTCACTCATTTTTATGTTGTAAAGACAAGTGTGCAGTATGGCATCGGTGGACTGGAAGAAAATTATTGGCTCTTGGTGAAGAATTGACAATATCTGATGCCCTGTCTAATACTGGCTGGCTGCTCAGAATATTGCAAATAAATAAATAAATAAATAAATAAATAAATAAATAAATAAATAAATAAATAAATAAATTCCAATAAAATGCTAAGCTAGATAACACAGGAACTAATCCATCATAAAACTTTATATTTTCCTCAAGAACACTTGTTCAGGATCATTTAACACCACTAAATTATGTCATTAAGATATCTGACTTCCATAAATTGAAAATATATCCATAGGTCATAAAGAGACAGTAGAAAGAAGACTGAACTCAACCATACAGAGTCTGAAATACACCAGGAGGAATTGACAGGGTTCTTTCTTTCTTGTTAATTTATTTCAGGGTTACATGGCACTCATGAAAGAAGATGGTGTTCCTGATGACATGAAAGGAAAAGACAAAATTGTGTTTGGCAACATTCATCAAATATATGACTGGCATAGAGAGTATGTATGTTTTTATTTTAACCCATTCCCTTTCTGTTTTAAAACATATGTAGCCTGCTGAAGAAGTGGGTACCATAATCTGTCCAAACATCATAAAATACTAGGCTGAAGAGAAATTAACTAGGCTTGTAAAAGTTTTAGAGGTTAATGATTCACTGTAGTATTTAATGTCCCATTGATTCATCTAGGAGAGAAATGAACTCATGTTGACTACAAAGATGGCATGATTCTTGTTTATTTATTTGTGGGGTATGTCTTTGCCTTTGGGGGGGGGATTGAAATCATGGATCTGCAATCTCTCTCAGCATTTCTTGGAATACCGTTGAAATACCTTGTTTGAGTGGCTTCTAATTCCAGCCCGGGAGGACAAGCTACATCCTTTTCCACAGGCTTGTCAAGGAGGATTACAAGGCTGGGTTTCCCTTTTGTAAGGGGAGATTAGAGATGGGGATGAAACAGAAATATAGCATTTCATTTTATTTCATTTCTTTAGTAGTTGTTTCTGTTTTTAACAAAAATTTAAAGTGGTTTTGTTACGAAATGAAACACTGTGCTCCCCTGGGTCCTAGAGGCACCAAAATGGCAGGGGAGATTCCTCAAGCTCTTCCCTGTAAGCCCCCCAAATTTGAAGAGGTTTGGGGGTCAGTTATAAGCTCCAAAGGGGGTCCCTGTAGTTAACTGAAAGAGTGTGTAGAGTGTGCTCCACCAATTTAGAGGTTATTAACCCCTAAATTGCTGGTGTATGCTCTACATACTCTTTCAATTAACTACTGGTCCCACTTTGAAGCTTATAACTCAGCCTCCTGACCCCCAAATCTCTCCAAATTTCAGGCACTTGCCTAGAATTGCTTGAGGAAGCTACCTGGCCATTGCCATCCCGAAACATGGTGATCCGTACTTTTGAGTACATACTGTTATGTTTATATACTCGGAAATACAAATCACAGCCATGTATCGACACCAAAACCACTGGGGAGCTTCCTCAAGCTCTTCCCTGTAAGCACCTGAAATTTGGAAAGGTTTGGGGGTCAGAGGGCTGAGTTATTAAGCTCCAAAGGAGGGTGCCCCTAGGAAAAAATCTTCTGAATGGATTGTGTTGGGATTTGGAAGACAAGCCGCAGCGACACTAATTGCTTGCCTGCAGGGGGACTATTTGCAGTTTCCGGATTCAATTAGAACATTTTTTTCTAGGGACACCCCCTTTGGAACTTAATAACTCAACCTCCTGATCCCCAAACCTTGCCAAATTTTGGAGACTTACAGGGAAGAGCGTGAGCTCCCCTGCCATTGATTCCTCTAGGATTAATTGTTTCGTTTCTAGAGGGAAAATTGTATTTTGTTTCAAGATGAAACACACCCTACCATTTTGTTATATAACAAAATGACAAAGCAGCATTTTGTTTTTCGTTTCATGCCCTTCTCTAGGGGAGATCCTTCTTTCCACCCTCTACCCTCATTGGATAGATATAAAAAATCCTTTGCTTTTGGGACACCCTCTGTGACCATCAGATTGCAAACATGGTCTCTATCTGCCCCCTCATTGCCTGAAATAAATAGTAAGTCATAGCTAGAATAAATGTATTGAATCAGTGGGGATGTGAGTCAATACAAAAATTCACCCTGCCTTGGCCTTTCTTGCTGTGGACGTGGAGAATGTTCCTTTAAACAATCAAGTGCTGCTCAATTTTACTGTGTTGGTGTGGCAGAGCTGATATAGATGTCTAACTAGGGTGGCTAGCTCATGCTGGGTCAAAGTATGTTTGTCTAGGCAGATAACGAGACAGGCTGTCTGGCAACAGGTTTATACAAATAGTAAATGGTGCCCTTAAAATATGAATGCAGTTTCCTTTGGATTGTTGATTGCTAGCTCTGAACCGGAGTGACAAGTCATTTTGGAAGTGAAATAGGAACTAGAACTGGGTGTGACATGCAGCAACCCCTGTTCTCGACTTCTCCAAGGCCATGTTATTTGTGTTCCCTCTTCGTGGTCTTTGTGATTCACACAGTTGTGTTACTGCACACCTGTACAGTTTTCCTTGATTTTCTGGAAGTTCTAGTGCAGTGTGGATGCAGCTGTAAGTGTATCTTCCTTAGTGCCAGGCTAATTTTTATCTGCAGCTTGCTTTTAACGGGCTGCATCCATTGTACATGCAGCTTTATCCAAACCACTCTCTTAAACTTTGGATCTACTCGGTGTCGTGGGCTAGATAATCAGATGTGGGATAGCAATATTTTTCCTGATTACAGGGAAACCCCTTGATTTAATTTCAGATTACAGCTCAAAGACTTGGACTCAGCAAAAAGCCATTATGAAGTGTTATGTTATGTCCCTACTTTTCACAACTGGACAAGTTCATTGTTAGACGAGATCCTGTGCCTGCCTCTTGCCTTGAAAACCTGAGAGCCTTATATTTGGAAAATCTGCCAATAAGAGTCACTATCTGATGGATGATGCAAACCATTTACAAAGCATTCGGTCATCTCTATAGAATCTGTGAACAGAAGAAGTATATTACAATTGTTGTTAGGCCTCAACTGGCCATCTGTCTCTTCGTTTAAATTCCCTGTGGATGAGTAGTGGTTACTTCTTAACAGACAGACCTTGGCTCAGATCCAGTTTCTTAGCTTTCATTGAAGGTTCATGTAACATGATTCATCTAGGCAGGAATTTCCCCTTTTTCTCGACATGGTGGAGAGAGACATTTCTTCAGTGCTTTTGCCCAAGTTTTGAAAGTGTATTTCTATGCTTTATCCTCAGTGCTAGCCGTTTATTTCTGTGATGTAGTGGGTATAGAATATCCACTAGTTGCTCTGTGCTTTGGATGAGTCCCATGACATAACAAGGTTTCCATTACAGATAAAATTGATGTTGCTTCATAATTTTAATATCTAGGGAGGAAATCATTCTTCCATATGTTCTTTTCATAAGCTCAGAAATGCCCAAACTCACTCTACTCTAAATCTAGTTGTTCACTCCACTTGAATAGATCCATGGTCTCACGTGAATATTGGTGATCATTCAGTTCGTCTACTCCATTTGGGTCCAATGCGTGATGTTAAGCCAGTCAAATTCAGTGACTGCTTGAGGCGTTGGCATTCAGAAAAGAACTGGTGAAGTAGCCTGCAACCGAAAGATAGGCCCTTGGATTTCTCTTTAGTGTTATTGAGAATATAGGGTGGGTTGCAGCTATGGAACAGAGTGACGTGGCTGCTTCACAGTGACAACCTGATGGCAGCCAACCTGTCCATCTTCCATAAGCCTTTGTTCCAGGTAGTTTGAGAAAAATGCTATTTCCCACCAGGCCAGTGCAGCCATACTGTTGCAGATGTGTAATGTGCTCTCACAGTAAATGAGAGACGAGGTAAAAAAAAGATTTCATTGTTGTTCTGTCCAGCTTCTTTTTAGGAGAACTGGAGAAGTGCCTTGAGGATCCAGAAAAATTGGGATCACTTTTTGTTAAACACGTAAGTGTGAGCATCTTTTATATTTTATGCCCAGAAACTCTTTTCCTCCTGAATATGAATAATTGACATCATACAGACAGCCCTTGTGACTTACATTTTTCATATAAGCTTCCTTCGCTTCACTTACTGTCAGATTGACAGGGAATGCTGCTTGTGGGAAGAGGATGGAGCAACTGCGACAGGAACTACAAACCCAACTTCCTTCTCATTGAAGGCCTTCCTGTTACATACATGGTATCTCTTGAGTCTGAGACAACCTGCTAGGAGCATGAAAAGAAATGGGAACCCCTGAGCCAATACATTTTGAAACCTGGCAGAACATATAGTGGATGTTTTCCAAAAACAGTGGCACTGAGAAAGTCGAAAGTAGCTGTGAGAACTAAGTGGTCAGGATCCAGCTAGGGTTTTACTCCATAGTAAGTGACATTGGGTAGCAGAATACTATATTTCATTGATGAGGTGCCTGTTTTGTGTCTCCTGCACAATTAAATGTGTAGCCTGCACAATTAAATTTTAAACCGCCCAGAGAGTGTTGTAAGTACTATGGGGCGGCATATAAGCAAAACACTTTTGCTTTTGCTTTCTTGTTATGTGACTGTCACGTGGCTGGCAACATATTAAGTAGCTTCGTTGGCCATCGCAACATAATGTGGTTTCACTTACTCAGGAGTAAAATTCCAGTGGGAGTTTGCCCTATAAAATAAATAAAAATAAAGTACAGTAGGAATAACATTATTAGGCAAAACATAAAAATTAAGAAGTGAAAAAGCCCAATACTGTATATTAAAAAGCTTTAAGGTCAGAGTCACTGTTTTACACCAGTATATTGAGGAGGCATATTAATTAAAGATCATTTTGATCAGGTATGTTTTAAGTCCTTTAGAATATCAAAACGAAAAGAACACATAATATATGCGATAATATTGCAGTTGAAAGAACCAGTTATACAGCCCTAAGTTATGGGTACTACTCTTTCTGTAATACTTACTGATTTTAGATAGCTTGGTGGCTGAGGTCTCTGGCCGTGGAGCCAAAGATTGAGAGTTCAGTCCCCGACTGGGCCACCTGGTGTGTGTGTGTGTGTGTGAACCTGATAATCCATAGGGTCCCTTCTGGGTCTGCAGTTCAAAGATGGTGGTGGTGGTGGTGGTGGTGGTTACTGTATCAGCCAAAAAGTAAAAACCCTCTCCCCACCCCACCCCAGGAAACTGGAGCATCCATCTCTTTGCCTTCTCTACATAAGCCAGTCTAAGACCCAGATATTGTTCTATGTTATCATTTGCAAAGGGGGGTTGGGGAAGGGGGGGACAGAAGGTTAATAAATAAAGCGGTTTACTTTATATTTTTGTGCAATGCAATAGTCTTGTTATTTTTCTCCATTTCAGGAGAGAAGATTGCACATGTACATAGTTTACTGCCAGAACAAACCAAAGTCTGAGCATATTGTCTCAGAATACATTGATACATTTTTTGAGGTGAGTGTCAGGTGAATTGTATGCGTGCCATCCAGTGAAGACAGACCTGCCTGTTTGCTTGCTTGAATGTCTCCTAACAGATGAGCATATTGCTCTTCTTTGCAGTTTCTACATTGGGATCCATGTGGGTCCCAGGGCTGAAATTGCAAGTAGATTATTATTATTATTATTATTACCAAATGAATGAAGTCCCAGCCTCCGTTAACTCGGGGATTTGATAAATCTATGCCTCATACTTTGATTGAGAAATGGATTACATATAACATTGAATCAGTTATTGTGATTTCCCCATGATAATGCATGTGGGACATTGGAAGACAAGATAAATCTTTTAAGTACATCTTATGAGGTTGTCATAGTAACCTGGCTTCAAACCAGCTGGTCTACATTCCAGTCTAAAGAGGTTCCGTGACAGATAATTGAACAGTGAGGAGACAAGGGTTCAGAACTGACAGGAAAATGCTTAATGTGGGCAAAACTGTCCACAATACTGATTCTTTAAGCTTGAGCACAGAGACAAGGACAACTGTGACCCTGCTTGTGAAAGGATGCAAGATGTTTTTTTAACTGATTGGCATCATTAGTAGATTAGTTTTAGCCCAGGGGGCAGATAGAGGTAGATAGGGAAAGGATTTTGTTTTTGTTTGTTTTCCTTTTAGATCAGTGGTTCCCAACCTGGGGGTTTGGACCCCTTTGGAGGTCGAACAACACTAATGGATTGGGTCCGGAGGAGGAAGGGGGGAAACAGTGAGTTACAGCTTGGTAGGTTGGAGGGGATGTCATTCAATGGTCCTGGAGGCTGCAATTGGCTAAGGGTACCTGTAGAGGCAAGTTTTCTTTGGCACCTGCACCAATGGCCTGCCAAAGGGAGCTTGTGGCCTCTTCCAAGCAGGGCAGGGGGTCACCACAACATGAGGAACTATATTAAAGTGTCACAACATTAGGAAGGTTGGGAACTACTGTTTTAGATGGTCATAGGATGAAATCAGGGGAGATGTGTACTCAGTGTTTGTTCATAAACTTGGCAAAAATTTAAAACCAAATGCTTTCCAAAATGTGGTATGTTTTGAAGTGAAACAGCACAAAAGGAAGATTTGAAGGGGCATTGACAGCAGAACAGTACCTGAGGGTGGGGATCTCAGCTAGGCTCCTTGAAAATATTTTCTCTCAAAACAGAGAGCTGTAGGAGCCACTCTGAACTTTATTTTACTACAACTAGGACCTGAAGCAGCGTTTGGGTCACAGACTTCAGCTTACAGACCTGCTGATAAAACCAGTGCAAAGAATTATGAAATACCAATTGCTACTAAAGGTAAGACACTTTGTGAATGTTTCTGCTTATATTACATTTGGGGGCCATTAAAAATAAAACTATGTAGCTTACAAATTTATTTGTCTCTTCAGCCTCTACTGTTTCTCAAGGCTTGGGTGAATAAATAAACGCATCTGTGCCCATAGGCTTGATACCTAATAAACTTGAGACAAAAGGAACAGTGACTTGGGGTTGTGGGAGTGATTGAGACTGAAAGAAACCGAACACGAAAAACTAAAGTGATGCAGTAACTATTCCGAGTAGGAAAGGAATTTACCAATGCAAGGGAGAAAACATGTCAGGGTGATGGATATGTTTTTATTCCCCTCTGCTAATCTCTGCATCTAATTTTGATGCAGTGATAGCAAATGTAGGTGCGAAACATCCTGCATGCCTGAATGTGGGAAGAAGATTTTGACCTCTGTGGGGAAGCTGCTGGGCAGTTGCCTGACACATGTGGGGTTTCATCAGTTGGAGTTGGGCCCATGGGTCTCTCAACTGAAACACGGCGAGGCTAGCTAAACATTTCAAAACAGAGACCGTTCCAGGTCTACTGAGACCCAGAGAAGAAGCATCTGCTTTGGAAAATGGCATAAAAGAGCAGAAGTTAGTGAGAAGATCCAGAAGTGAATGGGAATATCAAGGATGGACCAAAAACAGGAAGAAATGAATAAAGATGGATAAGAAGGGGCAAACCTAGGGTGAAATTTAAAAGGCACATTTGATGTGAAGATGTGAAAGGGAAATTCACAGAAAAAGTAGTACCGAAGTGTGAAGAAATTAAAAAATACAAACGAGCCCTGGAATAATGGGTTTGGGTTTACATTAAGCCCTCTTCAATCATTCTCTAGTCAGTAAAAATATGGAGGCAGGGGGAAGAGTCTCCTGTATCTGCTGTGAAGTCGCTCCAACATGTTTTGATTCTACAGGGCTTGGAAATCCCCTCTGAATACCAAAGAATTTCATGCCAAGGAGTCCAATTGTACAAGCAGAAGTTTTGTTGGTTGGGAAGGCCATGCCTGCTTGTGTAAAAAGAGCAGTGGGTGATCACTGCTATTGAACAGGGTCTCAGGTGTTAGATTTAAGCTGAGAGACAGGAAGAAAATTAAGCAAACAGTTGCAATCAGGTAGGATACAAATGAGCCTCTGAACAGGTTTTAATGAAATCCTTAGATAACGAAGAGACGTTTGAGCGATAATGTGAACCAAGAAGGAACATGAGATCAGAAATAATGCTGACGATCTTAACTTGATGGAAAAGGGGTGTTATGGTGAGAGAGAGAGAGAAGGCAGAGATGAGCATTCAAGGAAAAACACTGTTTTGACTGTGTAGAGTTTTGTCTGTTTAGCAGATATGTAAAGGATTTAATTGGGAAATGGTAGATACAAGTGTGTTTATTTCTGTGAGCTGTTTCTGAAAAAAATGTGTTCTAGTTAAGCGTTTTGTCTATTTCCACTGGAACATCTGTTTTCACAGTTCTTGTGTTTTCTCTGCAGGACTTCCTCAAGTACTCTAAAAAGGCCAATCTTGATACAACTGAATTAGAGGTATTTAGAAATATTACTTCTTGAAATATTTATGCCAGCATCAAAACAACTGGTATAGTAGCGTCACGGCTAAATTAATGCTCTTTCTTATTCCATTCCCTTATAGAAGTAGGGTGGGCAACCTCAGCTACTGTAGGCTATTACAGTGACACATCCTGCCGCCTATCGCGGGGGTTAGGGACCCAACCCGACCCGTGATAAATGAAAATCTGTGATATGCAGATGCAGGTTGGGTCGGGCCTGGGGGGCCTAACTGGGCGCTATTGTAGTTACCCTCAGCCTGGCACTGCCTCAAACGGGCCTGCGAGGGCCTTCCCAGGCCTTCTGGAGGCCCCAAAAGGGCCTCCCTGCGAACTGGAAGTGACTTCCAGAATTCACTTCTGGTTCCCAGGAAGGCCCTTTTGGGGCCTCCAGAAGGCCTGGGAAGGCCCTCACAAGCCTGTTCGGGGCAGCCCCAGTCCTGGGGTAAGTATGGGAGGCCTGAAGCAGGCCTTTGCCCCTTACCCCAGGGGGGGCTTTTTTGATATACTGTGGTCCCGCGATGTAGCGGGACCACAGTATATGAACCGCAGAAGGGCGGGGGACCACTGTACACTGGAAAAACAGGCACCAAATTTAGAAAGCCCCTTTAGAATATCCTAATTATTTTAAAGAGTATGTTGTGGCTTGTTTCTGAAATGGACAGTACAAAGCCATATTAGGAAAAGCAGCCATTAAAGGGGCCTCAGGCTCTTTTGGTCCTCCTCTGCAAGTGTCATATGTAGTGTCCCATAGGGTCTAAAGACAGTACTGATTAATCAGAAGCCTAAGGCGGCCGAACGGGTCTTCCAGCCTGCAGAGCCCACCTGGGGTCTGAAATGCGAATTTACTCACGATAAACAAGGAGCAGACTTCACCCAAGCAAAAGAAGAGAAGCAAGAACAAGAGTGGTCTTCTCATTCGATATGGTCCCAACAGATCCAGTTAACAGCACAAACCACTTCAGATCAAGGACCTCAAGAAGAATATGAGTCCCTACTACTCCAGTCTTAGAAGAACTCAACTTCCTCTCTTCAGAGATTTCACTGGAAGAAGGGAAGCTCTCAGGATTTGAGAACAGTCACCCACAGCCTAATACCGAATGTTGGATAGAAAGGGATTTTGTGGTCTGACACATGGGTTTACGATTGGGCCAAGCAGGAACATTTGAAACATCTGGAGCTCAGCAGGTCTAATGGTTTCTCCTCCCCCTCCCAGTCCCACAGGTGCGAATCAGCAATCTGTCCTTTTTAAGACCCTGGAATTGGCAGGCGGACTTTCCAGCTCTCTCACAGTTTGTTCTTAGATATACGTGTGTGGGGGGGGGCAACTTACAAACACAAGTTTTCTCTATCTGAATGCTTTCGAGTAAATGAATAAAATTAGATCCTTGGGGATCAGAAAGACTATCTGCAGGCCTTGCCTTTATTTACATGATAAGCAACCCGTGTTCTTTGACCCATGAAGTATGCTCTGTATCCATGGCTCCTATACAATCCCCAACAAGGAAGGACCTGCTGAAGAATTACCATATTTTTTTGCTCTGTTAGACACACTTTTTCTCCCCTCAATAGTATGGGGAAATGTCTGTAAGTCTTATAGAGCGAGCGTGGGGTCCTGCAGTGGCCCATGGCTCCTTTCCTCCCTTGAAGGGAGCCCTGGGCCGCAGCAGGGGCTTCCACAGTGGCCATTACAGGTCCGGAGGTCTCTCCAGCAGCAGCTGCTGGGACCCTTTAGGGCACGCAGCCCTTGGCATGTCCCGGGACCTACTACAGGAGGGCGTCTTTCAGGTTGCGCTCAGACTGTGCCCGCAGTGGCGACGACAGCGGCGGCTTCTTCTGTTGTTGGTGCTGCCGCCTCCTCAGCCGCTGCCATGTTCTCCTGGTGGCTGAGAGGAATGCACCCCAGCTCAGCCCATTCCGCTCCCCAGGCCTCCGCTTCATTTTCCCAGGAAGTGACCCAGCTTGCCCTTGCTGCTCTTGCCTCCTCCACTGACGCCTCCCACTTCAGTGGCCATTCCACTTCCCAGTTGGTGGGGCCTAGAGGCAGAGAGTGCCACTGCCTCTGCCTCAGGAGCGTAGTTGGTGGTGGAGCTACTCCACTAAGGTGGAGACAATAGGTGTTTGCTGCCTCTAGGCCCCGCCAACTGGGAAGAAAAATGGTCGCCAAAGTGGGTGGAGGAGGAGGAGGAAAAGCCGCAAGGACAGGCTGAGTACCTTTCCAGGAAGATGAAGCGGAGGTCCTGGGAACAGAACAGCCTGAGCTGGGGTGCATTCCTCTCAGCCGCCAGGACAACATGGCAGCAGCTGAGGAGGCAGCAGCAGCCACCACGGGCAGAGGCAGGGCCCAATCTGGAAGGCGCCTCCCTGTAGTAGCTATTGGGACATGCTGAGGGCTGAGGGCCCTAGAGAGGCTCCCAGTGGCTGCCGCTGCAAGGACCACCAGGCTGACACAGTATGTATGTGTGATTTTTTTTCACACATATATACCTCTAAAAACTTATGTTCATCTTATGGTCCAGTGCATCTTATGGAGCAAAAAAATAAGGCATGCAGATACATATTGGATAGAACATTTTAAAGTGAAAATGAAAGGCATCTGCTTCCACTTGGTGGCAAACTGTTGCTTTGTTAGAACTTTCCTGCCCTGAATAGTTGAAACTGGGAGTGAGGGATAAGAAGTTGGTATCTGTTCAACAGGGTGGCATCCATGCTTCTCTTATCAGTGCCTGCCTTTTGTCCTCTCTTCAGCTAGACTCTCCTCCTGGGCCACAGAAGCTTTAACTTACACTGTTGAGCAAGAAAGCTCCCGGGAAGTGTTCCTTAATGAGGCGTTAATGCAGCTTTTTGCCTCAGATGAGTGTGGCTGGATGTACGGAACGAGAGGCAGTTCTAAACTAAACCAGTTCATTCTGTTTGGGAAAGCGTCCGGGGACCTAAATTCAGATCTCTCTTTGGTGTGCCTTCTCCCATGTGCATAGGGAGATACAGCTTTGATACATATTCTTTTCTGGAATAATGCCTAATACCACCTGAAAATGTTGAGTTGTGTATTTATTTGTGACTGGTCCCAGATTTCCTGGATGCCAACACAGTCCTGTGCATCAACAGCATTTGGTTTGTCCTGAATTCATGGAGCATTCTGGAAGTACCGCATCTTTCTGAGTGTTGTATCTCCGAGTTGAAAATGTTTAGCTTTTTCAAATATTATTTGCACTGGATCCATTGAGCCCGCAGTGATTAGCCTGGGATCCTAATTGATAGGGTACAGTCTGTCTGCAATTTCTGTACTCTTTTCTTTTGTTTTCCCAAGTTATATTATTCTGGAACTAACAGTTCACATGGCATGCTTGTTGCTTCGGACCAGTTCATTTTAGAGGCTGCAAGAGGGGGCATGGTGCTTTCCCGACCACTTTTGATATATCTACATTGCAGTCTAGTGTGAAAGGCTAGGCTAGGCTAGCATGAAAGCTACATAATTCATTTTGTGGAATGGCACCTTATTTATTTATTTATTTATTTATTTATTTATTTATTTATTTATTTATTTATTT
>JAHTLZ010000204.1:86761692-86799633 GCA_023846285.1 Phrynocephalus versicolor | reverse complement strand
TTTATTTATTTATTTATTTATTTATTTATTTATTTATTTATTTATTTGACTTTTATACCGCCCATCTAGACCTAGGGGCTACTCTGGCCAGTTTACAACATATGATAACATAACAATTAAACAAAGGAATACATTTTAAAAACCAAAATACAAGGTACATAATAAAATAAAGTATACATAAATCGCCAACAAAAAATAAAATGAAGATAAAATGAAGATGAAAATACCAAGAGATTGATAAAATGGGGGAGGCGAGAGAAGAGAAGAAAGTGGCAAAAAATAGTGCCTTACGAAATGTTTGAAGAATCAGATAATCTGCAAAGACTAAGAGGTGATCATGTGGTTGATTCTTTTAATATCTTTCTCCTTTGATTCTACAGAGGGCTGTAGAAGTAATGTGCATAGTCCCAAAACGGTGCAACGACATGATGAATGTTGGTCGTTTACAAGGATTTGATGTAAGTTCGTGTTTTATGAGTTTGTCTGCTGCTTCATTCTTTGTGGACAGTAGGCTTTCTTTACTGTCACCTTGTTAGACATCAGCTAGAGATGCACACGTGTGTGCAAAAACACCAACATATCTGGGGTTTTTTAATGTCCTGATTTGTTTTGTTTCAGAATTCATACTGAAGTTTAGTCAAAATTTGTTTCTGGTGGTAAAGGTTGAGAGCAGACTAAAGTAGTAGTCTTATCTGTCCCAGATACATCCTGGGCCAGTTGTATAATGCCAGCCTAGGATGTGCCCTGTCTCCTGTGCGCTGCACTTAGCCCTAGCTATGATTCCTTCGTTTCCCCACCACACTGTACTCCCTGAGTGCCTGTTCTTTTTGGCTAGATGTTACTGTTGTTCAAGCAGATTCGAGTGAGGACTTACAAACTTGGTTTGCCTAGGGCCCCATTCACTGGTGTTGGGTAATAGTAACTCTGTTGAGGCCTCTGCTGTGGCATCAAGTGCATGAACATCAAGCAGAAGTAAAGAACTGTGTTCTGAAACCAAACCAGTTGTAACTTTGCATGTATTGATATTAGGCTATCCATTGCCTGTGTTGCTTGGGGATAAAGAGAACATAAAACACATATATCTGTAGCATTACTTTTTACCCCTTGTTTATCTATGCTTCTTGGCAGAGTGATCTGTTCTGCTGATCTTGCTGTTCAGCTGATATTATTCTGAAAGTCGCTGAAAAGGTTGTCAAGTCATTTGTTTGCATGTGTGTTTCTTGATTTGCCCAGTTTAGCAAGTTAAATAGCTCAATCGGATTCTTGATTAACATGGCTGCTTGTTTCATGTGTTGGGCGGGAAGTTTGATTAACTTGTTCTGTTCTCTGCTTTAAGGGTAAAATTGTTGCACAGGGTAAGCTGTTGCTGCAAGATACCTTCATGGTTGCAGACCAGGAGACTGGACTCCTCCCACGCTTGAAGGAAAGGCGGGTCTTCCTGTTTGAGCAGATTGTCATATTCAGTGAACCACTAGATAAAAAGAAAGGCTTCTCAACACCAGGATTCTTGTTTAAAAACAGTATCAAGGTAAGTGTGTCATGTATGACTTTCTTAAATTCTGAATTTAGCATTTGATTTACTTCTCACTATAATATCAAATCCAGACTGTCCTAATGGCAGTCCCCACCCAATGCTTTCAGCCACTATTTAAATTATCTATGGCCTACTGTATGTAAACGAGAGTTATTAGGAATTGTAGTCCTAAACATCTCAAGGGCAGCACCTTAAGGAATGTTGATTTCATCTAAGAGTTCTCAAATTCTCTTAAAAATCTCTAAAAACATTTTCTGTCCTTTGGAATTCATCTTCTGAATCTGGAAATGCTGACTAGGAAAGGTTCCCACAGATGAGGGAAAGTGAACAGGATCACCAAGAAGGAAGCCAGTTGAGATCCTCTTAGCTATATATTTAAAGATTTTTCTGTTCCAGACTTCCTTTCTCACTAGAGATGCGCATGAAATGAAAAAATAGCATTTTGTTTTGTTCCATGCTGTTTCTTTAGTAGTTTCAGTTTATTTCATTACTAACAAAAAAATTTAAGAAATGAAACAAAATGAAGCTATTTGGAACTGGGGAGCTTCCTTGGACCCTTCCCTGGAAGCTCCCCAAATTTGTAGCGGTTTGGTGTTCAGGGGGCTCAGTTAGTAAGCTATTACTTCTGATTGGAGAGAATTAATAGCTTCCCTGTGCTGAGTGCTTCCACTGTGTCATACTTTCTGGGCTGAAATTCAACCCACAAAGATTACAGTGACGGTAGTACTAGTAAAGTTACTATGCACAGGAGGAGGAAACAATTAATTCTCCACTGGTTCAACCAGGATGAGTAATTGCTTTCTCCGTGCCACCTTTCCCTGCCATCCTGGTCTGATCAAAACCTCTTTTCAAAAAGGCACTTTTAAAATTACTGTTGGGGGGACCCACTTTGGAGCTTAATAACTCAGCCCCTGAACACCAAACTGCTCCACATTTGAGGAGCTTCCTTAGACTCTTTCCTTGAAGAGTCTTGATGATGTAATGATATAGGGCAGAATATTAGTGCCCTAAACAAATAAATGTGACTCGCAATATAAGACTGGAAGGCTTGTAGATTGCACCAGCTGAGATGCATGAATCACCCAACCATTGTGAGAAGGGAAGAGCAATAAGAAGTCCAGTCAATATGTTGTAATAATTTGAATGTAACCTGAGGCTGGGAATGAGGATTAAGAACAGACTCTGCTCCTTTGTACCTTCTGAATCAGGTTGTGAGGCACAATTTGACCCCATTCATACATAGATCTAGTGCTACATGTGCAGCATATTTATGCCAGATGCATAGCTCTACACACAATCTGGAAGCAGTTCCCAGCTGCTCAGAGAACTGTCTTGGTGTGTACAAGAGTATGCATGAAAACAAGGGGGAAAGTCTGCAATTACAAGACATCCATCCCACCATGTGTTTGTTGAATATACAAAGAGCTAAACTAACGAGGTTCCCCGAAAGCCACATAGCTGTCATTTTAGAAAACAAGTTAGTCATTTTCTTATCGACATTCCTCTCTTACCAGAGATTGGATGTTACCATAGCTACCCTAATTTTGGGAGAAGCAACAAGAGAGATGGTCATGAACTGGTAATTCATGCCCATCTCTACTGAATGATGATGTTGCATTGCATCCAGTCCAAACTTCTGTCCTGAGGTTACTCTTTAGTAAGGTTTAGTGTTATCTCATTAAACTGGAAGGCTGTAAATATGTCTTTTTTTTTTGGGGGGGGGGGGAGCCCTTCATGTTCACCGAGCAAATGGAATGCTAGTCTTTATTGCCTGTATATTTTTGTTAATTGCCTCATTTCTTGAATGAGTTCCTGTGTTTAATTTCTAGGCTGTTTGTTCACACAGCAGCCTAGATCCCAGGATGCCCTTGGCCGTGCCAAAAAATTGTTCCAGAGTGTTTTGTCTGTTCCGTATCAGTAAAGTAATCTCAAGTGAAATGTATCCACCCTTCCTCTAAGGAGCTCAAAGCAATATTTTATTTTTACCACTGTCCCGAGAAGAGGATCTGTTTGTCATAAAATAGAATTTGACCATGACTGTTTTGGAACCCATGTCTGGGTTTTCCACATAGCATCCAGCACTCCAGTCACAAAACCAAGAGGCTGTCTGTTTTTCATTTGAGGTAAAATGAACAGCCTTACATTAACTAATAGTGTCCTGGAAAGTGGTACTACTGGCTGGAGTGCTCTTGTTTGTAGTTGCTTGTGCCATTTCCTAACTTACTCCTTGTGCCAGTAAAAAAAAAGTATGGAAACATTTATGTTAGTCAAAAATTGTGACTGCCCTCTCCTTGTTGCTGCATCTTGTGGCTTTAATAACCTGTGAAAAAGGTCTACAACTCCCACAAACACCCCAGTGGTCTGCTTTTGCACACTATCAGAGTGACACGGATGAAGCCACGAGGGAGCAGCACCTGCAGTACATGGTTTACATGTGAGTGTAGGTTCACATGTAGAATTCTGGGAATATGAAAGGCTGGGATGCGGACTCAAGTCATAGGACTCACTGTCAAGTCTGACTTAAGTCACACTAATGGCTCAACTGGGGGGGTTTCTGTTTGTTTGTTTGTTTCCAGTGACTCAGACTTGCAGCTCAGAACCCACCCACCCCCCTTTTTTCTAGGGAGGGAAAGGGCTTATTTTTAATAGGGACTCAGACTTGGGGCTTAGGACTTGATACCAAAGACTCAGATTCATACTTGGTACCAAAGACTTGGACTCAGACCCAAACATCCCTTGGCAACATAACGGGGGGAAAGTCATATCATTTACTGGATTGCTCCAAAAAGGCAGGCTGCTATTTTTTATTATTATTATTATTATTATTATTATTATTATTATTATTATTATTATTATTATTATTATTATTATTATTATTATTATTATTATTATTATTATTATTAATTTTCTTGCTGACCGTTCACTCTTATGAAATCATGACTTGCAATTATTCAGGGGTCAAAATGCATAAGGTTCTTTCTCTGCCTTCCTCATACCCTTGGGGCAAGAATAAGGAAGACCCTAACCCTAACCCTAACCCTGTCCTAGCAACGTAGCAAAGATGCTTTTGAGAAACATGAAACAAGGTGTGTGTTTTTTCCTCAGCTGTCATGCTAACTAGATGCCACTAATGGCTGGTTAAGTGATTTCATTTCACGAAGGTAACTGAGCTTTGTATCACAAGGGAGGTTAAGACAAATTGATGGTGGTGTTCGAATTAGGGCATGGTTGCCTGGATGAACTGTGCTGCAGTCAAAAGGGAATAGAAATATGTGTTGCATCCTTCGATCTGATAGGACAGGTTTGGGCACTCACAGGATCTCCTAAACCCTTCCCACTTGCCCCCTTTGGTATTGGCTATGTGTGTGAAGAATCTGCTTATACATTAGTCTCTCTTAAGGAGTAATGGATATGAGTGAGCCTGTTAGGTGTCGCTTGCCTGGTGATTCAAAGGAATGGCATGGGAATAGAAATAATATTTTCTGAACTTTTTCTTTTTAATGAAGGTGAGTTGCCTTTGCTTGGAGGAAAACATAGACAACGATCCGTGTAAATTTGCACTAACATCAAGAGCAGGGGATGTTATGGAGACTTTTATTTTGCATTCCACCAGTCCAGGGGTACGCCAAATGTGGATCCATGAAATCAACCAAATCTTGGAAAACCAGCGTAATTTTCTAAATGGTAACGTGAACTACATTTTTTATCTCCTACTCAAGTTTCAGAGTGAAGTTTTATTGGTTAGTTGAGTGCGTTGGTTAGTTGAGCCTCCGTGCCTAAATTGTTCCTTCAGGCGTATTGCTACTAGAATGTTGCTAGAATTGAGAACATTATGAGTTGTGAGACACACTCAGGTATATTAGAAGGTTAGGTAAAGGTCTGTCACCAAGAGAACTTGCTCAGTACCTGAGTGTTTCGGGTGAGGAGTGTGCTAATTTGTTTAGAAAATACGATGTATAGCAGGCAAAGAGGGATTCAGTATTGAACCCATTTTGTACAAGGACATATTCAAAGAACTGCTTTGCATTGCCTCTTGTTGTCATTCTAATGTCTCTTTTTTCCCCTCTCAATTGCCACCTCAGCCTTGACATCACCAATCGAGTACCAGAGGAACCACAGTAGTCTTGGTGGTGGCAGCGGCAGCAACAACAGCAGCGGCGGTGGCGGGCCTGGCACCTGCACTGGCATCCCCGGCTCCAGCCGGAGCAGGCCTTCCCGGATCCCGCAGCCAGTCCGACACCACTCCCCAGTCCTGGTCTCCTCTGCAGCCTCAGTCCAAGCAGAGGCAGACAAGATGTCAGGTATGTCCCTTCATAATTCCTCACAGCCTCCCCACACCACCACTCTAGAGGCTGGCCTTAATCAGGCAGGCAGGCAGGCATCAAACATACAGCAGAATGGTCCGGAGAGAGAAGGAGATATGATCCCCAAGATGAAGGTCATGGAGAGCCCCCGGAAGATGGCAGGAAGTACTTGCAATTCAGCAGAGGCAGACCAGAGGGAAAGCCATGTGAATTCAGAAGAGATCCGTTCCCGGAACCACATAGGAGCCCTAACTCTGGGGAAACCAAGGCTTGGAGCCGTCTCTCCCATCAGCTCTCCTCCTCCTCCTCCTCCTCCTCCTCCTCCGGCTCCATCTCCAGCTCCTCCTCCTCCTCCAGTGACTTTCCCATCTCCTTTTGGCAAAGAAACGGGGACGCCAAACAGCCCGCTGCAGAAGGGCTCCTTTTGGAGCTCCATCCCAGCCTCCCCTGTCAGCCGCCCGGGCTCCTTCACTTTCCCCGGGGAGAGTGACTCCCTCCAGCGCCAGGTCCACCGGCACTCGTCACACAGCAAGGACACAGACCGCATGAGCACATGTTCCTCCACCAGCGAGCAATCCGTACACTCCACCCAGAGCAATGGGGTAAGAGCTGGAACGCTTATCTCCCGTGAGCTCTTCTAAAAACTTTCCTGTGCTCTCCCCCTCTTCCTCCTCCTGCGCGTGGCCATCACTCTCCATACTAACTTCTGGCTCTCCGGTGCTGCATCGCTGCTCTGAAATAATAATCATAACAATAATAATCAATTGCTCCAAACTTTCTGTGCCCATCTTAGTAGAAATGTGTTGCATCTGTGTGTGTATACGGGGGAGAAAGGCTGGTGGGTATGCATACCGACACAGAAGGATATTCTGATTTGAAATGTGACTTCCACCTCTACTGTAATGCTGTTTGGGGAAATAAAATCTGCTACTCTGGTTTCTACTAACTTGCTCTTGGCTCTCCCCGCCTCCTCTCCGCCCCCATCTAACATGAAGGCTCAGATCTAATCCGCTGTGTGCAGCCACCATGATGGAGCTCTGTTTTATGTGTCACCTGTATTTCCATTGCAGCACTGGCCTTCCTCCATTCACATACAAGCACACGATTCTTTTTTATCCCTCCTGATGAAGCTCTGAAGACAATAAGACAAAGGCACCCTGAAGCCCACAAAAATCAATCAGCCATCTTCCCCAGTCTCCAACATCTGGCATTCATATAAACATGGAGTTTCTTTTTCACTGTTCTTCCTATGCAGCTTTTTTTTAAAAAAGTTCCCGTTGAACTGAAGCATTAGCTTTTTTTAAAAAAAGTTCCCGTTGAACTGAAGCATTCTGTTGATTCGCTGTTGTATAAAATATATATGTACCTGGTCAAGGAATCTTCCTTCATCAATAAATATATCCCAAGTATCTGGCTGCACACAGATAAAAGACTACCAAAATCAAATATAAACCGCTCTGTAAGTCTCTAAGAAGCTGTCCACCAGGTCACACAGAGATGCAGTTTTTCAGCCTCTCCTGCCATCTAGTATGGAAAGGAAGTACAGAGTAGAGTCATTGGCCAGCAGACTCTAGAACAACTCTTTTAAGACTTCCTTCTGGAAATGCAGCCTTCCAAAGACACCTTCAGGTTTTTGAAAATTAACATTGGCCGTGGGGAATGTGATGGGCACATACCAACTCAGGGCTTTCCAACACACATATACTTGGTCAAGGGCTCTTCTAGCATAAAAAAAAAGCTGTAGGGTTAATTCCACAACCTCCCTCTGTTTAAGAGATCCATACACCTTCCCAGGTCCTTTCACAGCTTTTGTAGGCCATCAGCTGTACATCATCTGGCCTTCAGAACCTTTCTTGCAAGCATGTACTACTTGAATTTTTTTAACAATATATCACTCTTCTGACTTCTTTTTTTCACTTACTGTAGCATAGCTTTAGGGTAATAAATTCTGCTTTGCATGTCTCTTCTTGTTTCGGGTTCCTATTAATTTGATTTGAGTTGGTTTCCATGTGAGTACTGAAGTTGTTTCCTTTGCTTGGGCAAATGTCTGTGTGGCAGCCAAGGTAAATAGGCTGCTTGCTCCAAATAAGGAAGGGACTGGTAAAAGGTATTAGTGTGTTTCTTGGGACATTGTTCATACTTTGGCCATGAGGAGGCATCTTACTTGCTTTATGCCAAAAATAGATGTCCAGGTTAATTGCTGTAGCCATCAAAATTGTTCTCTTAAATTGGCCCATTCATCAGGTGGCTTGGTTTAGTAGATAACAGGTGGTTTGGTCCTGTTTTAGTTTTTCGTCTTCTTGCTAGATATATAGTTGTCCAATAAGGCTTATATTTGGGTTTTAATGCGGGCTCATTGAAATTGTTATTGCTCTGTGCTTGAATTTGGAATAGAGACATTCATAAATGCCTTGTGTACTGCTCTAAACTATCATCTTTTTTTATCTCCTCTTTACCTAATGGACTCTTCCCCAGAGTGAAAGTAGCAGCAGTAGCAATATCTCCACCATGCTGGTGACACACGATTATACGGCAGTGAAGGAGGATGAGATTAATGTCTACCAAGGAGAAGTTGTGCAAATTCTCGCCAGCAACCAACAGAACATGTTTTTGGTGTTCCGCGCCGCCACTGATCAGTGCCCCGCAGCCGAGGGCTGGATCCCCGGCTACATCCTGGGGCACACCAGTGCAGTCACCGCTGACAACCCTGATGGAACAATGAAGTAAGCCCCGTAGGGTTCTTCCCCAGAAAATAATGGCGTCAGGATGAGGTCGAGTTTGCTGCTCCTTCCAGAGAGTGGCAGTCTCTGGTTCTGGAATGGCCAACATATCTATACTAGAGCTATATTTTTATAGATATAGACATAGATAAATTTCTTATTGAAACATTCCTGGAAAATAGCAACAGGAGGATTCCAAAACTGCTTTGAGCAAAATATATACTTCCGTTGAACTGGGCAGGTACCTTGTTTTCAAGATACATGCATATCAGGTGACATTTCCCACATTATCCTTGTCCATACCTCATGTTCCAGGGCTACATGATACCCAGAAATTGGAGATATTCTTTGTGGGTTCTTTGTGACGAGATTAACATGTTGCTCCTCCAGAAATTGGTATTTTTATTTCATTTCATTTTGTCAAGAAGAAAGATCTTGGGGCATAGTTCTCATGGAGGGGAGAAGGTTGACCTATACCATTAAAGACTGATGAATGTACGGTGATGACATAATTAAAGTACATTGCCACACATAGAAACTTAGGTACCAGGTAAAACACTTAGCCATTGTTCGTGATTTAAAAAATTCTGTTTCAGTGGAGGAATAATCTCATGAGTCCTTCAGTCTGAAATAGTTCAAGCAGACACAGGTTTACACAACACCAAGAAGTGGGCATAAACTCGTTGAAATGTTCTAGCAACAGAAATATGTTCAATATAAAACAGCCATGAGCAACTGGGAAAGATCTGGGGAGCAGTTTTGTCCCATTACAGCCTGCCATGGGTGGCCCACCCACAAGCACACTAAGTCACCAAAATTTAGTATCGAACTGGGAATAGGCATTTTCAGTGGTTATTCTGAAGTGATTTTCTTAATATGGCTGCAAATGCAAAAGCCTTTCAAACAAAGTGCTTTCTACTTGTTTCAAAGACCTCAAAGATTTAGTGGTTTACTACCAAATTCAAGAGGCACACTAGGAAGGCTGTGGGATGCAGTAGAGTTCCTAAAATCCTCCTGTAGACTTGAAGGCCTTTTTTCCCATTCCATTTTGGGCCCCTTGCCCCTCCTTGGTACAAAGCTTGCCAGGATAACCCTGTAGTCCCATAAATTATTTGTCTCTGATTAGTCCACTCTTATTAGAAGTAGACTCTTCAGGGCAGTGTTCTTTGAATGTGCCTACATGATGACTTAAATTTCTGAAGCAAAATCACCAGCAGGAAGTTCCAACTAATTACAGTCCTGTTATGTTCTGGTTTCAGGAAGTCATCATCTTGGCACACAGCACTCCGTCTAAGGAAGAAATCTGAGAAAAAAGATAAAGACGGCAAAAGGGAAGGCAAGTTGGAAAATGGTTACCGTAAGTCTCGAGACGGACTTGCCAATAAGGTTTCCGTGAAGGTATTTTTTCCTGATATTTTTTTTAAATCATTGTTCTGTGGAGAAATATGCCAACCTTTAACCGATAAATACCTTATTTTTACTCTTATTTACTTGGAATGTATTTGTGCCAGCATTCTTTGCTGTTTGCTGCTCATTTGGGTACTTGTGCTGATAACACAAGGATTGGAAATAGAACAGTATCGGACCTCTGAAAAGTCCAAGCATGCATATGAACTCAGTACTTGGTTTGGGCCCCTTTTGCATCAGTTACTGCCCGAATGCGGCGTGGCATGGATGCTATCAGCCTGTGGCACTGCTGAGGTGTTATAGAAGACCAGGATCCCCTCTGTGCCGACTGGGCCATTTTTAAAGGGGCCCAGCTGATGACAGCTCGGCAAGAACCCTCTGAAAATGCCGGTGTGGGCAGTTCTGGACTCAAAGGCTGCCGATCAGCTGGTGCTCAGGATGCGGGGGGAATCGCGGGCTTTCTAAACTTATTTTCCTGCCAAAGCCCTGTGCGCCAGCTGATCAGTGCTTGCTTTGGGGTGGGAAAAAAGTTTTAAAAGCCCGTGTTTTCTCCGCCCCATCAGGCGTGTTGGGGAGAAAACTACCAGCTTTTTAAAGCGGTTTTCCATAGGAATGCGTTGCTTCAATGCATTCCTATGGGAAAAACGAAAAACGTAACAGAATGAAAATTTCCATTTCGTTTTGTTTTTCTTTGAGGGGGCAGTTTTTCATTTTGTTAGGGAACGAAATGAAAAATGAAACAAAAAATTCATTTCGTGCCCATCTCTAATATCTATAAAAACCAAATACAACACTTTCAATGTAATGGTAGCATATGTTTTGGAGGATCTGGCATGTTACCTCCAAGATTTGGTTGAATGATGTCAGAGAGCCAATTTAGGCACAACGGGGTCCTTCAGGGTTGTGGATGTCTGTCCTATTGTTCTTGTGGTAGGTGAAAGGGTAGGAACTCTCCAAAGTTCTCATTTTTGGACCTGGAGATGAGGTCGGTTTGGGGGGAAAGGAATTTAAATTTATCAGGATCATGCAACATAAGTCAATGTCAGAGGTAGCGAGAAATTTCCCTATGTGAATTTTGTCTTTGGGAAACGGCCGGTCACACTAATTATTTTCAACCTCCTCTTTTCAGCTTCTCAACCCCAACTACATTTATGATGGTAAGTTAAAATTATGTTCATTTTGACATGTGAAAAATTAACACTGTTCGACAGTAAAGGAACAATTTTGTCAATGTTGCATTAAAATTAATGCATTTTAGTAAGTCATTCAAGAATTAAATCTGTATTGTTACAAGACGTAGGAATCAACAGGCACAAAGGCTCTTTAGTTAGTCCCTTTGTACTATGCCATAGTCATAGTGGCTATGCTTTGGGGTTGGTGGGGGGGAGGGGGGTCTTGGCTCTCCAAATAGTTTGGTAAAAGGTAAAGATAAAGGTTCCTCCCAGACATGCGTGCTAGTCGTGTCCGACTCTAGTGGCGGTGCTCATCTCCATATTCAAGCCGAAGAGCCAGTGTTGTGCAAGTCCATGGCCACATGGCCAGCATGGCTGCAAGGAAACACTGTTTTACCTTCCCAGTTTTAATGCTGGTACCTATTTATCTACTTGCATTTACATGCTTTCGAACTGCTAGGTTGCCAGGAGCTGGGGTTAACAGCGGGAGCTCGCTCCTCTCCATGGCACCCGGGATTCAAACTCCAAGCTGCCAACTTTGCAGCTAACAGTTTTCGGAGCCTTAGTCCACTGACTCTCAAAAGCTCCAGCCAGTGCTTTTGAGCAGCCAAGGCCCCCACCCCACTGCTGTTGTGTGGACAGTGCAGGACGACTGGCCAATGACAGAGACTAAGAGATGTTCCTCAGTATAACTGCTGAACCTTCATGTCTTTGAGAGAAATCTCGTAAATACTTACTCTAACTAATGACATTTTAGTTTTAAAAAGATCCCACATTTTTCAGGGATGTAATATTTCCCAAATAGCCTCCTCTATATCCTTGATGTAGTCTTGTGTTGCAGGCAGTTAGCAGCAGTTGTATTTAAGAAATACCATTGTGGTGCACTTCTCATATTTCATCAACGTCTGTTTAAGCCGTAAATAACCAGAACATATTGTGTTGTGTACACAAGCAGCAAAATCTTGAGGTGCTAAAGTGGAAGGTACCTATCAAAATGTAGGTTGGAATTCGGTGCTTGGAATTCTTCCTCTCAGAAACTGCAACAGAAAACCTGACACTGCTTTAATAAGGTTCCGTCACTGTTTCCCCATTGGCTATGCTCCTTGTAGAGACCTATAGCAGAATCAGAACCTTCCTAAACCACTGTCAGTTTTTTTTTAATTGCACAGTCTCTGAGAGGAAGAATCCCAAGCGTCAAATGTAAATATTCATTAATAGATTTGTTACGTGAAGGTGGTATCTATGCTGTCCATCTTGCTTTGCAGGATTTCTGCTCACCAGCAGCTTCATTCTTCTTCCTAGGCTTTATTTGTTTCCTCTAAATAAAATTTAAAAGGTGGTTTAAGCAAGGTTCTGCTGCATGTGTTTTTTACTCTCCTAAAGGAAGTTGAATCTCTCGCAGCTAAGAGCAATTAGAAATTTAAATGTCCTTTCCTCTTCCGATCTGGACAAGTGCAGCAGAGCCAGCATGGAAAACTGGTGCTAATCCAAGACTTGCTCCTAATGTCTCCTGAGTAAATTCTGCCAAGGGGGGCGGTCACACAGATGTTTAAACGGGTCCTGGGACACATGCTGTTCCTTGTGTTTACTAAACTTGAAACTGTACAATTTTTGGTATGGAATTTATCCATAGGGGCACAGCAGCAATGTTGCAGAAGTAAGGTTTAAAGTATGTCTCAAATGCATGCATTTAGAGTGATTTACAAGAAACATGATTTAACCCTTTGATATTTGATTTCTTTTCTTATAGTTCCCCCCGAATTTATAATACCATTAAGTGGGATAACATGCGAGATAGGAGAGACTGTCATTCTTAAGTGCAAAGTCTGTGGTCGTCCCAAAGCTTCCATAACATGGAAAGGTCCTGATCATAACACACTGAGCAATGATAGTCACTACAGCATCTCGTACAGGTACTGTGGTTACTCTGTACTGCTTGCATTATATTGCATTGGGTGGGACAGGGCAGCGCCAGGCCTGGGATAAGTGCAGGAGGCCCCAAACAGGCTCACACAGCTTCCCCAGAAACCCTTGCCCTCATATACTGCAGTCCCGCAATATATCGGAACCACAGTATATGAACCGCAATATAGTGAGGGATGACTGTATTCTGTGTTTTGGGTTTTAAATCATTGTTGCTATTGATACAGCAAGCATTTTTAAATAATGGCTGAAATCCTGTTGCTTAGTGTAGGCCAGTGGTTCTCAAGCTTTGGCCTCCAGATGTTCTTGGACTAATACTCCCAAATGTTTTCATCACTAGCTTCACTGGCCAGGATTCCTGGGAGACCCATTGTATTAGTGGGAATTCAGTGCACCATCTCCGTCATAAGTCCATCAATTCCAATGGGCCTTTTCTAATTGTGACTGGTTATCCTGAGCAACATAATGCAGCGTCAGTTTGTCTTTAACCATAAGCTACGACTAGAGTAGGTCCACTTGAAATCATATAATTTATGGAAGAGTTAACTCACCAAATCCTCCTTATTCAATGGGCTGAGTCTAGTCCAACATACTATACTAAGTAACAAGACATACATTATCTAAGACATACAAATAGCATACAGATGAAAACAACGGCCAGAATCCTGTTGGAGATTTGTACTGCCCTGTTGTATTTGCAAAAACTGCAGCAGTGAATGATCACATAATTAACAAGACAAAACTCACGTCTGTTGGTTGTACACCAAGTCACACAATTGGCATACAGCCAGCAATGTGAGTTGCAGCTTGTTAATGTTGATTCAGTGCCATAATTTACGTAATTATACTTAAACTAATGTAAATTCCCAATAGGATCCTGGTCAGGGAACAATTGGATTAAGAATTAGACACATAATGATTAAGTTAAAGGAGTGCATGTTGTAATGACAGTGGTGACCAGAGATGGGCCCGAAATGATTTTTTTTAAATTTTGTTTTTAATTTCGATTCAGAATGAAATAAAAAATGAACTGATTTTTAAAGAAATACAAATGAAACGAACTGGAAATTTTCCATTCATGCCGTTTCATTTTTCGTTAATGGCAAAGTTTCCCATAGGAATGCACTGAAAAGCAATGCATTCCTATGGGAAACCACTTTAAACAACCCCTGCCTCCCCACCCCAATCGGTGGCTCAAAGACATTTTAAAAACCCAGCGCCTTCCTCCCCACCCCAATCGGGCGCATTGGGGGAGAAGTGGCAGATTTTTAAAAACATCTTTGCGGCAGGTGGTGGTGGTGGAGCCATTCTACAACCACCACTTGCCACAAAGAGTAAAAAAATGAAAAATGAAAAAGAATGAAAAAAAAAAATTAAAAAAAAAGTTTCAAACAAAATGAAAAATGAAATGAAATTGCATTTTTCCATTCCGTGCCCGTCTCTAATGATGATCCTTTCATGTAAAAAACAGTTCCCGCATTTCTATTCACTTCATTGTCTGTGGAGTGGACTTCAGATCTAACACAGTAAACTACGAAGGTGGGGATATTTAAAGAAGAGAGAGGGAGTGAGCAGCTGGGATATTTGTGTCTTGTATGCTTACAGTTTATGGTATTTTGCAGTGATTTAGGGGAATCATCTCTGAAAATCATTGGTGTGACCACAGAGGATGATGGTATCTATACCTGTATAGCTGCAAATGACATGGGTTCAGTTTCCTCTTCAGCCAGTCTGCGAGTTTTAGGTGAGTGTAATTCTGTGGGGAAGGACAAAAGAGCCGTGCTGATTAACAGCTGGGATGTTGATTGTTTTTCTCCTTTTTTCCAGGTCCTGGAAGTGATGGGATCATAGTCATCTGGAAGGATAACTTTGATTCCCTGTACAGTGAAGTGGCTGAGCTTGGCAGGTATGCGTCAACCTCCAGATACCCCTGTGAATGCTAAAAGTATGTTTATGGAGAGATGAGCTATATATTGTTGTAAATAGAGCTGTGCATGCATAGCATTCATTGGCACTAACAAGCTGAAGCGGGACATGATATATTTGTGTGTGTGTTCCAGATGGCATTTCAGAAAGTAACAATTTATTTTATTTTATTTTATTTTTGAGTATTTTTACCCCACCTTTCTCCTTGGAAAGAGACCCAAGGCAGCTTACAGTGAGGAGAGACTATCCAGTCCATTACAGTTAAGACACAATCAGTTTGAGAAACAGGGAATTGAGGGGCATTTTACAAGGCAACATTAAAGCTAACAATTGATAACAATAGTGTCAGTGTCACACAAGGAGAGACATAAACACAAAGTTATAAGTGGTTATAATTCAAAGTTTTTAAACTAATATCACTTTCTTGTAAATGCCTAAGAAGCAGCACTGTTTTATTCCATTTCAGATAGTGATTTTTTTCTTACAATTCAGGACTAGATTTGGAGTAGATGTGGGCATTTTGTTTCAGAAGGGGACTGGTTCTGAAAGGAAACACACCTGCCCAGTTGGTGCTCAGAATACAGTCCCATCCTCCAGAACAAAATAAACCACTGTCTTACCTTGCTTTACCTCGCACTGGGTGAAAATCCAACCAGGAAGCAGCCCCCGATGTGTCATCTTTCCCTCTCCCTGGGGCTAGCCAATCACAAGCTGTGCAAGAACATGCATCATCCTGCCTCCCTGTTTGAAAACAAAACAACCACCTCTAATTTGGAGCTGGTATTTCTGCAGCTTGCTCACTCACTCTCCGTCTCCCTGTGGTCCGTGGCCTGCCAAACTGAATTGTCTTTTTCACCTTTTGTTTTCCAGGGGCAGGTTTTCTGTCATTAAGAGATGCGACCAAAGGGGGACCAAGCGAGAAGTAGCTGCTAAGTTTATAAATAAGAAACTAATGAAACGAGATCAGGTCACCCGTGAACTTGGAATCATGCAGAATCTCCAGCACCCTCAGCTCGTCAGCCTTTTGGATACTTTTGAGACTTCCACCAGTTACATCTTGGTGTTAGAGATGTGTGTGGTTTTTTTCCAATATTTAAGCTCAATACTTGGTTCTTTTCTGATATACCTGATGACAAATCAGAGATTTCTGAGCGCTTCTAGACAAGGCTTGGTGATCGCAAAGTGTGTGGATGTTCTAGAAACTACCAGATCAGATCCATCTTCAGGGAGCCACTTCTGCTTAGATAGTGAGATATATGCACCCTGTATTGTAAGGGCAGGAGATACTTGTGGGTCCTACCAATCATGGACTCTTAAGCAGCAGTCAAATAAAGTTTATGATTTTGTGAGCAAAAGCATTTACCATCCCTGATGTAAGTAAAGGCAGTATGCAGTTGGAATTTTCAATATTCCTTATATAATAAATGGAACATATGCCTATAATATGTTCACTGAGATTCAGGAGGAGAATATATGTAGTACCGTATTGTCAGAATGGTCATGAAAGACAGGGAATCTTCTGTGCAGCAGTTACACAAACAGCATTATGGGCTGATTTGTGCTGAGCACTAGAGATGGGCATGAACCACCGCATCTGCGGTTCGTGTCAGTTCGTTCTTTGGACAAACAGAAGTTTGGAGTCCTTCAGACAAATAGGTGTTGAGCACTTCCCAGCCTCAACTCCTCTGGCAGGCACCCACTCAAAGCAATGTCCAGAGGAATGGTACAAGGAAGCTAGGGCACTGAGTGGATGCTGAGTGGATGTCCACCAAATACCTGGTCGTCAAAGGACAATCCAGTGTGTTCATGCCCTTTTCTACATGCTACTGAATGAGAACACACCCTAAATAGCATGGTCCAGGAAGAGTCTCTAAATCATTGCTATATTAGCTGGGGTGTTTGAAGGCATTGCTTGATTATCATTTCCAGCAGCAAATGTCTTGGGCCACCACTTCTAAAACAGTAAAACCTTAGTTTACGAGTATAATTTGTTCCAGAAACATGCTTGTAATCCAGAGCACTTATATATCAAAGCAGATTTCCCCATAAGAAATAATGGAAACTGAAATGATTGCTTCTACAGCCTAAATACATTCATATTAAAATGATTACAATATTCTAATATAATATACTGTAAAATAATAAAGAAAATACAAAAAATAAAGAAAACAAATTAAATATATAAAAAAGAAAGCCAAACCCTAACCTGCACTCACCTTTGAAAACCTTCGTGGCTGGTGTGAGGAGAAGAGGCTGCGCCACCTGCCAGCACCCACCAATCAACTATACTTCCTTTCCAAAGGGAGCAAGCTGGCCAACAGCCTCATTGCCTTCCCTTCCTCTCTCCTCCCTCTGCTTTGGAGGCCTACCTAAAACAGAATATTCCAGACAATCACCCACAATTCAGTGGGGGGGGGGGGGAGAGAGAATCACCAGTGGCTCACTTGTGACATACTCCAGTGCTCGTATTGCAAGACATTGATCGTTGAGCAAGGTAAAATTTACAAGAAATATTTGCTCATCTTACAGAACACTCGTAAACCAAGGTTCTTCATTGTGGCCTTTGTGAAGCCACACAGATGGGTTTCCTAGTGCGCACATGCAGGTCTCGGACTTCCCTAGCAATAGGAAAGTTTGTTAGTCTCCTCCCCCTTGCACTGAGCATGTGTGAGGGGCTTCCTGCCCAATTCCCTCAGTTCCCTCTTCCCTCTCACACTAAGAGGTAGTGTTCCAGTTAGTCTCCTTGTTATACTTTTCTATTTCTGTGATCACTTGGTTGTTTTATGGAATTTCTGCCACCCTTCAAGCATTGTGTTTCTTGTGCCGGGAAACGGGCACCAGGAGTGCTTATACTGCCTGGGTGAATCTTACTGGCCCGACTCCTGCGGCATTTGTAAAAGTTTCAGTGCCCGAGTTCTTAAGACCCGGCGGCATTGATTGAATGCTTTTCTCCTTGAGAGGTCTTGGATTCCGGAAACGATGGGAAGAGGAACCACCACTCTTTCTGATTCAGCAAAAACCCAAAAAAGACTCAAAACCGGCCACGGTATTGACAAAGGTTTCAAAGCGCAAACTTCCCTTGCTTAATAAGAAGTCTAGATCGATCCCGTCTCCCTCGGTACCAAAATCTACCAGTCATCAGTCTCGAATCTGAGCAGCCTCCGGTCCCTACACTGACTTTGGCTTATGATCCTCTTCTTCCATCAGCTTCGTCTTCTCCATCCGACTCCCAGTCTTTGGAATTGGAGCATCCACTGGACATTTATTTCATGAAGGACTTGTTTGTGCAGGTGGCAACCACATCCATCTCACCCTGCACGGAAAAACCGAGGCAAGACGTGCGGTCGATCCCGACCTCTGTCACTACCGCTGGTCTGGATTGAGCTTCTGTCTCGACAGCCCCCTTGGTATCAACGGGAGTTTCTCAGCAGCAGTTGCTGCCTTCTCCCCAGCCCATTCCGAAGCCCTTTGCCCGGTAGGCTGCTAAGATCCGTACCTAAGGAGAAAAGAAGGGGCACAAGCATGTGCATATTCCATCTCAGCCGTCCATCCCAGCTTCAGCTTCCTCCCTCGCAGCTTTAGCTTCTGCGCTCGAGTCTCTGGTACCGAAGAAAAAGAAGTGTAAGCTCTTGGTTTTGATGGTGCAACAACCTGCACCACACACTGCTTCTACCACAGCTGCTCCCTCATCGGTATCAATCCCAATGCCACCGCTTCTGTTATTTTCTCTATGGATTGATGACACTCAGTGGGTTATGCAGCCTGAGCCAGAATCAGCTTCTGTGCCTCAACTTCCACAGCCTGTTACTTCTTCTCCCGAAACAGATTCGGGAAGCTCCTCCATCCCGTACAATGATACAGAGGAAGACATGACCCACTTTGTCACCACTCCAGACTCCGAAACCGAAGAGTGCCCCCCTCCATCGTTGTCTGAGGCGATGCAGAATTACACGAATTCATCCTTCAGATGGAAAAGTCTATTGACCTGTCCACGCATCACCCTAATGCTAAGCCAAGACACACAGATCATATTTTTGGCAAGACCTCTTTGGATGAGTCCTCTCCAGTGCATTTAGCCATGATACCATTCTTTTTATCTATGGCAGAGGAGTCCTTTAAGAGGATTGCATCTCAATCTGTTTCTAGGCAAATTGAGTCCCTCTACAAGGTCCATGATGTAAAGGCTATGTTTCTTGCAAAGCACCCAACTCCTAACTCTGTCGTCATCGCTGCTTCACAGGTGCAATCCCGCATTAAGTAGGTTCCGATCCCTCTCTCCAAGGAGGGACGAAAACTTGACACATTTGGTAGGAACATTTATACCTTTTCCTCCTCATTATTTAAAATAGTCAACTATCAGGGTGAGATGGGCACACATCAGAGAACTCCTCCTTCATCTCCAGCCCTTTCTGGACATGATCCCAGATGACAAGAAGGCCAATGCTTCTGCTGTCTTCAAGGAAGCAATGGCATTAGCAGAAAGTTTTACATGCATCTGTGGATCTTTGGAGATATGCTTTTTCTGCCTCTTGTAAACCTTCTACAATTCAGCTTTATCATTACAAGTGGAAAAGCTTTCTTGCCTTCAACACAGACAGAGGGTTCTCACCAATCAACCCACCCTTCACAGATGTTTAGTATCTTCTTTATCTCAAAAAGTCTGGCCTTTTGACCTCACACAAAGTTTACCTTTCTGCTATTGTCTTCAACCAACCTGATGACTCACCTGCCTTTAAGTTTTCCCAGCATCCCCACTTGAAATTGTTCCTCTGCGGATTGAAAAACACCTTCCCAGACCGCAAGCCTATTCCTCCCCAGTGGTCCCTTTCCTTAGTCTTGAATCAACTCACATGGCCTCCCTTTGAACTTATGGCCAACTCTGACTTGAGTGCACTTACCTTCAGAACGGCCTTCCTCCTGGCTGTTACCTCTGCAAGAAGATCCAGTGAGCTTTGTGCTCTGCGCTGTGGTCCACCATACCTGCAATTCTACAAGGACAAAGTTGTGGCATATCCTGATGTTTCCTTTCTCCCTAAGGTGGTTTTCTCTTTCCACCTCTCCCAACCCATACCCTTACCTACCTTTTTTCCAAATCCTTCCACAGCTTTGGAAAGAAACCTTCATACATTGGATGTCCGCCAAGCACTCACCTTCTACATGTCCAGAACTGTTTCAATTCGTTCAACTAAAAGGTTATTCATTTGTCATGACCCAAGTTCCAAAGGGTCACCTGTTTCTCTGCAGTGTTTTTCTTGCTGGGTTGTTACCACTATCATACTTGTCTACCAGTTGGCAAAACGGCTGTTGCCGTGACCAATTAGAGCTCACTCCACTAGAGCTGTTTCTGCTTCTGCTGCGATCCTTAAAGATGACCCCTTGGAGGATATTTGTAACTCTGCAACATGGTCTCAGCACATGACCTTTGTGAGACATTCCAGGATGGATGCCCTTATGCGGTCAGTGACTACTTTTGGAAGCGCTGTCCTTTCTTTTGTGATGGCGTGACCTCCCACCATCCTGAGTATTGCTTGTAATCACTCATCTGTGTGCCTTCACAAAGACCGTGATGAAGAAGAACCAGTTACTTACCTGTAAAATTGGTTCTTCGAGTGGACCTTCATGAAGCCACACAGCATCCGCCCTCCTCCCCTCAAGTCGTCACACCACATCTGATGCGCTGGCGGTTACGAGTGAATTGAGGGAATTGGGCAAGAAGCCCCTCACACACGCACAGTGCAAGGAGAAGGAGACCAATGAACTTTCCTGTTGCTAGGGAAGTCTGAGCCTTGCACGTGCATGCTGGGAAACCCATCTGTGTGGTTTCACAAAGGTCCACTTGAAGAACCACCTTTGCAGGTAATTAACTGGTTCTTTTACTGTTGTTGCTATCCAGAAAATAACTAGCCCTAATGCATTTAAGACAGAGTAAATGTAGACGTTTTGGTCTGAGATTGCCTCCATCACATCTTACTATCATACAGACAATGGGGAGGGGATATCCACTCAGCCACCTCATAGCATGAGGCACGCCTACCCATAAACCAGCATGGGCTTGCTCCCCTGCCTCATATTGTACTCCCCCTCACATGAGTAACGTGAAGGGAACTAACCATTCTATGGGTTTGGATGGTTAACTACAGGCAATAAAGCTGCTTTTTTAGCAATCAGATTAGAAAGGGGTTACACTTTTTAAACAGTGTGTGTGTTCCTTTTTCCTCTATTTGAAATGAATTTATTTTTAACATTAGACATTTATTTTCTAGGGCCAATCAGGGTCGCCTTCTGGACTACATCGTGCAGTGGGAAAACCTCACTGAAGGAAAGATCAAGCTGTACCTGGGAGAGATTCTGGAAGCTGTACAGTATCTTCATAATTGCAGAATAGTGCACTTGGACCTAAAGGTGAACTGGATAACCGTTTCTCCTCCCCCAGATATAGTTGGTGTTACATACCAGAGCCTGCTTGCAGGAATTTAGAGAGCTCCAACTGCCAGATGAACTCTTTTAATGCTTAGAAACACTTTTTAGCGTATTTCTCAGGAAACATGAGAAGCCCAAAACACATCCAGATGAAAGCTCAGACAAAACTTTTTTTCTGCAGGCACCAAGAGTTGAGGTTCTCTTTACACTCACCCATTCATACAAAATGTTTCCTCTTTCTGCCATATCCTGAGGTTTCAGCTACATCAACATGCCAGGCCCTGCCATTCTTTTTATGCAGAGAAAGAACAAGGTGGTATGGAGGGGATCCACTTTAAAAATTCTGTTTTCCAATATTCATAGATTTTTTTGGTGGTGCCAGGGCAAAATTGGGTGTGAAAGGGGGATTCTGGGACTGGAACTTGTGAGAATTCTTCTTATCCAAAGTGCAGCCAGGTGGGGACAAGGAAGGCAGAAATCTACATTTGGGACATGGGCATGCCTAATCTTTAGTCCTTGTGCTGATTTCCTAGTCCAAACCAACCCATCCACAAAGCAAATATTAGTTCCCCCCCCCCCAGCATGGTAGTGAGAACATGGGGAACACTGCAGGTTCTTCTGCATGTTTAATATCTTCACGAGGAGCAATTTCTATCAGATATATTCCACCAGATGGGTAGGCAGTTGACAATTCCCTTCCATTTACCTCTTACACCACCTATGAAACGTCATCTTATACTGATATAATATATTGTGACCTTTTTAAAAGGTTGACAGAAGCCCCATTCATGTGTTTACTAAAGCTGATGTTGTGAACTTGCTTGTTGCTTGATTCTTGCTCTCCCTTTCAGTCTTGTAGTGCTAAAAGCATGACAAATGCAATGGCAAAGGGGGCAGGGTTAAAACACTCCCCCTCCACAGTACTGGCTTTGATAATGTTGACGTAGTTTTCCAGAAATGTTGCAAAGCTGACCATTTCAGAACTGTCAGGAGGGGCAAAGGCTCCCTTCTGACCTTTGCAGGCTTACTTGTAATATGGCTATGAAACAAACTGTCCTTCCTCCGTGTCTTCCAGCCTGAAAACATTCTGGTGGATAAGAGCTTGGCCAAAGCGACAATCAAACTGGCTGACTTTGGAGACGCAGTCCAGCTCAGCACCACCTACTACATCCACCAGTTACTTGGGAACCCAGAGTTTGCAGCTCCGGAAATTATTCTTGGAAATCCCGTCTCCCTGACCTCAGATGTGTGGAGCATTGGAGTGCTCGCATATGTCCTCCTTAGTGGTGTGTCTCCTTTCCTGGATGAAAGTGTAGAGGAAACCTGCCTGAACATTTGTCGCTTAGACTTTAGCTTCCCAGATGACTACTTCAAAGGAGTAAGCCAGAAGGCCAAAGATTTTGTATGTTTCCTACTGCAGGATGACCCAGTCAAGCGTCCTTCTGCTGCACTGGTCCTCCAGGAGCAATGGCTGCAGCCAGGCAGTGCCAGAAGTGCTGACAGCATTGACATAGCCAGACTGACTTCATTCATTGAGCGGCGAAAACACCAGAACGATGTTCGACCCATTCGTAGCATTAAAAACTTCTTACAGAGCAGGCTCTTGCCAAAAGTTTAACTTATCTTTGATGTTCTCTCTCATTCTCTTTCACCTGTCACTTAAAATGAGGATGAAGCTCTCCTGCCAATCAGCTGTTGACTTGAATTTGGGGTGAAGGAAAAAAAGCCAATCAGCTGCTAGCGTGTTCATCGTGTGAAAATGCATTCCAAGTAAATCGACGCACGGTAGTACTTGGGACTAGCAGTGCAAAACTTTGTTGGGGTGGAGGACTACAACATTGTACTCTGCAAATGTCAGTGAAGAACTTGACACTTACTACAGTATTTTATTCAGGTTTCTGAAAAAAAATCTTTTTTAAAAATGTCAAACACAAAACTGAAATTTTGCAAGCGATCGTTAACTAATCTTTTCAAGATTTTAGACAAAGGAAATATGCCTCTGTTCAAAGCACTGGTATTAAGGGACAAGATACAGACAATGACACTTAAAAGATGCCAGAACAAAATGGCTGCCCGCCTAGATGGGATCCATTTTGGGCCGTCTGATTTTTATTTTATTTTATTTTTTGAACCTGGACATAGAGCTTTCCAGTTGCCTCGCCTGTGTGTATCTTGCATAGCAGTGCACTGAGATCAGACTCTGCTTATAAATGCATCAACCTCAAGATTTTTGCATACAAATAGAATGAACCATTTTGCTCTGATAAAATGTAGGCCTTACTTGTAAATAGACTGTTACCTGCCTTCAGTCTGTGTCTCTTTGATTTCCCTGCCCTCTCCATACCCTCTTACTTCCTCCTAAATGGTGGTATTCCACTGTGCGGGTCTTCAGTTCAGGTCAGGCTTGGTTTTGACCTATCAGAAAAGAACTCTTGGGTTTGGTATTCAATAGGCCAACCTTGATCGTCAAGCAGTATACAGCAGAAGAAAATACTGTAAATGCACTCACTTTGGGATTTTTTTTTTTTAAATTTCATATCATGTGCAATGTTGTGGCTTTAACATTTTATGCAACTATTTATGAGGACCTCTGTTGTAACTGTAATAAATATATAGAAAAAAGCACATTCATAGTATGGTGAGCTTTATGGGTTTTGTGTTTGGAATTTCTAGGATGGGTTTGGGAAGGAAGAGTATTTATCACTGTGTCACTGAAGTAGTTGAATTTGAGCCTTTGCTTAAAACTTTGTTCAAAAGTCAAACTTTTTTAAAAGATTGTAAAATTACTTTCATCTCCTGAAATGCAAACTGGATTAGAAAATAGGGTGATGTTTTAAAATAAGTTTGTTTTGTTTTGCTTGTTGTTTGGATGCCAAAGTATTATTACACCCACCTACCACCCACCCAAAACCTCGAGAATTACTTGTCCTTTGCTTTCTGTAAAATAACTGAATGGATTCTGTGCTGTTTTAAGAAGATACCATCAAGCTTAGTAGGGGATGTAAAGAAGACCAAAACTTGACAAAAGAGAATAATCTCTTTTTAATGAGTGTTGTTAGGACTTAGTTACTATGTGGAATATTAAGACATTGGTTGTTGTCTGTAAAGTGGCAAAATTGGCATGGATCTTCAGTCATCCATGTTTCTCCTTTTGTGTCATGCCCATTCAAACAAACCTAGCCTGCCTTCCAAACAAAGTGAGACACGGCACAGTCCATTTTCAACCAGGATGTGGCTTTGGTTTTAATTTTAATATTTTCAACTTCTGTTGTAATCTATTTATTTTTTTTCATTTTGTGTTGCTGTTTTTTTGTAAAATTGTACAGAAACTTTCTAAAGAAGATTTAAAATCAAAACTGGATGGATGTGTCTTCATACCAACCATGACTCTTTTTTGCTTGTGAATTACAATTTCATTTCATTTTAGTTGACGTTTCACTTTATTTTGCATGTATATTTCTTTGTACAGTGATATGTGTTTACACAGTATGATGTGATGTAAATATTTTATTTTGCCATCAATTATTTTAAAAAAAATTAAACGTATTTAACAGATGTGCCTGATTTATTTTATTTTATTTTAATTGGCGGGCATGTAAGCAAATCTGAGATTGGTTTACTAGCTTTCTGTATTTTAGAAAACATAGCTAGAAGTATGTTCAGTCTTAAAACAAAAAGAGGGAGGTGCCTGGAGTAGGAACTGGCAAGCCACTCTAGTATTCCTGCCCAGAAAACTCCATGGACGTGGGGTCACGAAGAGTCAGTCACGAATGTAATGACACAACAGCAACATGAAATTTTTCCTTACTTTCATCATAGGCTTTTGCCAAATGAAGGCAGATACTACCATTTTGCCTGTTTCCTCTGCTTCCTATTAGTACTTGCCACTTGCTACAGCACACAGCTATACGATATATAACTGAGGAATCAGGGGTTTGCTTGTGTTTTTCCTTGTGGTTGAGCATCATCGGTCTCCTGCCAATTTTGTTCTTCTAAAAATATGTCTGGAATCCATTTTGCAGTATGTCCTTAGCAGTCCAAATCCCAATCTAGATCCCTAGCACATGTTCTTCTGCCGTTCCATCCAAGGCTGTCTAACTGGTTGATCAAATCAATCAATCAATCACTAGATGCTTTATACAAGATTAAAACTTACAAACCCTTAGTATCCCACAATAACAAAAAATGCTCTCAAAAAGAATCCAGTGACACAACAGATAGTAATTATAAGCATAAAAAATTAGAATTTAATTTTTCAAAAGTTATATCCACATCCTGGATATACAGTTTATTAAAGGCCGCTTTAAATAATTTGGTCTTTACTGTCTTTCTAAACATAAGGAGAGAACGGAGGCTGGCATATCTCTTGTCAGCATTTTATTACAGAAACTAGGGACCACAATAAAAAAAAGGAAGAATTCCTTGTATTCACCTTTTTGGCCTCCCTCAGTGTAGCTATTTTTAACAACATGGGCTGAAAAGAATGGAGGGGATGGATAGCTGATTTCGGGACAGATATTCCAACAAATATCAATGTCCCAAATCATTAAGGGCATTATAGGTTATAACCAGCATGTAAGTTGAGCACGGAAACTGACAGGAATCCAGGGAAGGCCTACCAAGACAGGCTGTATGATCAAATGTTCTAGTCTCAGAAAGTCTGTCTGCCACATTTTGGACTATTTAAATCAATGTGATACCCTATAGTGCCACAGGGCACAAAGATGGGAACTGGTCAAGGAAGTCTACCAATGTTTTCCCCAAGTTTACTGGATGAACCTGCAACTTATTCGTAATGTTAGATTATAGAGAAACTCCTTCCTAAAGCAACGTACACCAAGGGAAGAATGGAATTTTGTAGCAAGTCCATACTTAGAAGGAAGAATTGGATAACTGCTGAAATACAATTTGCAAATTTCATGGGCTATTTATAAGGTCTGTTTCTGCCTCAAGAAATGCAGCCATGAATTTATTTATTATTTATTTACTACACTTATATCCTGCCCATCTTCCGAAACTGAACTCTGGGTGGCTAACAATGAAACAACTACAAAAAGGAAAACAAGAAATCAAAAGAAAAATTCCAATAAAATGAGGAGGGACAATACCCTCCAGAAAGATGATGCAGGCGGCAAAGAGAAATAAAGAAAAAATTAAGAAAAAAGGTCGCCAAATGCCTCCTTAAAAAGGTATGTTTTCAAGGCCTTTTTAAAGGCGGGCAGGGACTGTGCTAGGCGCAGCTCACTGGGGAGATGATTCCACAACGTGGGGCCCACCACAGAGAAGGCGCAGTAACGCGTGAGCGATTTCCACACCTCCCTGGGTGTGGGCACCCTAAGTGAGCGCACCTGCGCCATTCTCATGGGCCTGTTCCCGGTAGATCTCTGAGAGATACGCTCCAACAGGTACTCTGGTCCCAAGCCGTGGAAGGTTTTGAAAATCAAAACCAAGACCTTGAACCTTATCCGGAGGAGAACGGGTAGCCAATGCAGGCGAGCCAGAACTGGGGTGATGTGATCAAATCTACGAGCACCCACCACCAGTCTGGCCACCGCATTCTGCACCCGCTGGAGCCTCCGGACAAGGGTCAAGGGCAACCCCACGTAGAGGGCATTGCAATAGTGGATCCTCGAAATCACGAGGGCCTGCACGACTGTCCTCAGGGAGGACTCATCGAGGTACGGTCGGATCTGGGCGATCCTGTGGAGGTGGAAAAAACGGCCCTGGAGACCGCCGTCACCTGGGCTCTAATACTACCATAATCCATTCCAGAAACATGCTTGTAAACCAAAATACTCTGAAAGCAAAAAAAAAAAATTCCCTATAAGAAATAATGGAAATGCAGATGATTCATTATGGGGCCCCATAGACCTCATCCTGTACAAACAAAATGCCAAAACAAACAAAAGAATTTAGCTAGAAGTCTATGTCCACATCATGATTTAGGTACCTGGATGTGGAATCTGCTCCACTTGGGACTAACAACTGGATTTGGCTTCATGTTTTGAATATGACAATAATAAAATGCAATTTGTAGCCATATACAGACTTGACTGGCTGCCGCATGACTAGAAATTATTTGAAAACTCGGGAAGGATGTTGAAAACAAATTAAAGAAAAATATAAAGAAAAATAATACAAACCCCTAGCCTATCTGGAAGTTGAGTCATGGCTACTGCACTTCTTTTTTTGAGAGACAGAAACGTTTCGCTGCTCATCCAAACAGCTTCATCCTAGCCTGCACTCACCTTTGAAAACATTCCTGGCTGGTGCAAGGGAGACCTTCCTTCCTCTCTCCTCCCTCTGCTTTTGAGGTCCATATGAGATGGAGTATTCCAGACAATCACCCACAAACCAGCAGAGGGAGAGAAAGAGAGCTACAATTGGCTCACTTGTGATCATATGACCTGCTCCAATGCTTGTATTGTAAGATAGTGCTTGTTGAGCAAGGCAAAATTTAGAAGAATGCTTGCTTGTCCTGCAAAACACTCTTAAATTAAGGTATTACTGCAGAAAGATTGCTATTCAGAGAGAAATAGCCTGAAATTCTGTTGCACAAATTTAGCCCATGCAATGAGGATGACATCAAATCAACTGTAGCTATGCTATGGCTGATGACATTGTCTTCTGTATGGTGTAAAGTTGAGCAACAGGATTTCAGCCAGAGTATTGTAACACCCAGCTTCCCCCACCTTTTTTTTTGTTAGTTGGTTGGTGGTTTGAAGAAGAAGAAGAAGAAGAAGAAGAAGACTTTGAGGCAGTTTAGTTTTATAACCATTTTGTTCTTCAGTGAAAGTTTTTGTTGCCCTTCATTTCTCAATAATTCCAACATTCTAAATAGGATCAAGGAATGCAGATACTTCCCCTACTTAGAAAAATAAATAACTTGCATATGTAGTACATTATGTTCCATATAATCTATTTAACGTGACTTCTTTAATTCTCTTCAGGAGGTGGGTAGGTTTTAAATAGGATAATATTTGACTCATTTATTGTCAGCATAAAGCAAATAAACTGTATTATTAGTATTTGAGGTAGGTATAAGAGGTCCCTTGTTACTATGCTTATGGCAGTTGTTTAAGCCTCCAGTATTGATTTGCTGAACTGATGTTTACAGCAGCAAATATTCCAGTTACCCAATGAATAACGGTGTACATTACATTGAGGTAAGAGTTGTAATCAGCCAGTGAAAGATCTCAAAACCTAGCAGGGACTCCAAGAAATGGAATTAAAACATTGTAATGCTAAAGGACAGAGGCAGACTAAATAAATGGGAGATACTGTACAGGACTTTAAGAAGAACAATAAGAGGGCCAAGAGAAAGCTTTGAAGGCAGAGAGGTAAAGGAGTTGTGAGGTTGTCATACAGAGAGATTGTAGGAGGACCTGTGTCCCTAATTTCCATAGGAGTAGTAACACATTGACTATAATTGTGCAGCCCCAAAAAAGGAAAGTACAGTACTTACAGTAAAAAGTAATGATATATAGATTGATGTTGCCTTGTTGAAGAGATCTAGTATTCCATGTTAACATTGGAATTTTCATGTGATAGAATTATAAACAGATCTTTCAACATATTCTAATTTGGCAGGCACTGTTCTTTATAAACAAATGTATCTTGGCTAAAGTAGTTTATAATCCATGCTATATGGGAAGATTTAATTAAGCCTGAGTCACTAAGAATGTAATATTTCTGCTAGCATTGAAGAATTCCTATAAACTTGCAGCAATGAATGAAGACCTCCGGCATTAACAAGGATCTAGCATCATATTTTAAACAAATGTTCAGTCAAGTTAAAATATGATGCTGGAGAAAAAGCAGTCTTGAATCCTTGGCATCTTATATTTTTTAACTTTCCAGTTCCCAAAGGACTCGATTTGGAGAGTGCATACTCAGGATGATGTATCACTTGCCTTGCTAGTGAATCAAAGAGGAGAGAGTTGCCTGTACAGTACTTGAAAAAAAATGAAAGGGACCCCTGCTATTGTGGAGTTAGAGAAGACAGTGGTAGCAAATTTTGATCTTACAGGAGGATGAATCTTGTGCTAGAATGCAATGTGAAATCTGAACTAGAATCCTCATTTCATGTCCAATGTTTCACACTGGTTTTACTGAGCAGTCTGAACAAGGACCTGAAATGGGTATACTGTACCTCTGCACCCCTCAATTACTCTGGGCTACCCCTTATCATTCTCCATGGTGAATGTCCCCTTCAAAATATTCCAGGACTCTTCTTGCTCTAAACTGTCATATTTCTCTATGTTTTCATATAATTTCCGTTGAACCCAGAACTGGGAACCAGGAAGCAACTTGATCTTTGCATGAAACATACCCGTTTGATTTTTGGTTCCAATTTGGGGGGACATGGGGAATTCTTATTGTTACAATTACATTTTTTTCCATTGTCCAATCTGTGCTGCTGTGTTAGTATTTTATATTTTTATTGCTGTTTTGTAGGTTTTTTTATGAGAGAACCGCAGCCCTTAAGTTTATAATTATAACTGGTATTGGTACCTAGAGATGGGCACGACTCAGAAAAATTTTTTCATTTTCGTTTCCGTTTTCGGCTAGGGTCCGTTTCGTTTCCGTTTTCGTGAGCTAATTTTCAAAATTTTTCGTTTTCGTTTCGTTGCGTAACGAAAACGAAAACCGAAAACGAAAACGAAAAAATTTTCATTTCTCCCCATTTAGCTCCATTGAGTGCTTTTCCAGTAACGAAAAACGAAAACTGGCTCAAAATTAGTCGTTTCGTTTCCGTTTTCGGTCCATTTTTGAACCGTTTTTCGTTTTCGTTTCGTTACGTAACGAAAACGAAAAAACGAAAACGAAAATTGCGCTAAGTCGTGCCCATCTCTATTGGTACCCACAAGAGAGGCCAAGTACAGTATTTGGCAAGGAAAGGTTTGCAGTGTCCCACTAAGCAACTTAGTCTTATTTCATGTTGAACAGAAATAAGCCAGGTACCACCTACAGACTGTATTCAGGCCCAGGGGCTTTTTAAGGCCCACCTCCAGCTTAGAAGGAGTAATTTTATGTTGAACAAATAACCAGTTAAAAACAATGTAATGTATATAGCAAAGGAAGTTTGTGGAAGAAGCAGAAAGGATCACCCCAGCCCAAAATTGGGGGAGAAGAGTCTATTCCATACCACGTCTAAAGCAGCTATGGCAAAGGTTCCTAATCTTGGGTTCCCAGATGTTCTTGGACTAAAATTCCCAGAAGCCTTCAATATTAGTTGTGCTGGCCAGGATTTATGTGAGCTGTAGTCCAAGACCATCTGGGGACCCAAGGTTGTCGAGTACAATGCAAAACTGTATCATTTTTACTCTGTACAAAACTAAGTTTACTTTCTTGCAGATGTTTTTTGTTAGTATACAAGGCCACTTCAGATTTCCTTTTTGCAATTTCAGTTTGGCCACTCTTCACTTTTTTTCTGGAGTAGGAGCTGGCAAGCCACTCCAGTATTCCTGCCAAGAAAACTCCATGGAGATGGGGTAATGAAGAGTTGGTCATGACTGTAACGACAGAAGAACTTCATTATTTTTTACTAAATATGTTGGCTGTTTCATAGAGGTCTGTTAGCAAAATCATCCCTTTGATGGATTAAAATGCTCTGTGAAATTAACATGCAACATCAGGCTCAAGTTATAGGAAGCCAGATTTCTGCTGAATGTCAGGAAAAACTTCCTAACTGTTAGAGCAATATAACAATGGAACAAATTACCTTGACAGGAGGTGAATGCTCCAAAACTGGAGGCACTCAAGCAAAATTTAGACAACTACCTGGCAGGTATCCTTTGATATCTATTACTGCATTGAGCAGGGGGTTGGAGTCAATAGCCTTATAGAACCCTTCCAGTTCTATGATTGTATTTTCCAAGAGCTCTGTCAGCCTCCTTCTTATAGATAAATGGAAGCAATTCCTTATATACTCTAACTTCCCTGAGCACATTCCAAGAGAAACATTAGGTGTTTATTATTTAAATATAAGTTGCTGAAATGATACTGTATACTGTATATGTATGCTATATGCAACAATAATCTTTTAAGGTATTTTGTCAGAAAGCATTTATTAGATTCTTTTTTAATGTTGATTTTAATAATACTGATGAGCAGAAAGCTTTAGTACCATTTTTCAGCATAGTATTTGGCCTATTTTACTCTTTTTGCCATTCTTAATGCTTGCTCAGTAAAAAAAATGTATTTGTTTAGGCTGTTGTTTTAGTTTTTTGCTATTTTGATTCACGTACAATTGTCGTAGCTGAGCATAACTGGAAGAAGATAGCATGACAGTTCCCTATGCAGGAACTCAGTTCCTCCCTCATCCAGTCTCCAGAGGTAGTGGGGCATCCCTTGACACTTTTAGCTTACAGCTTCCAAGGGGGCTCCATATCGCTAGTCTTATCCCAACTTGAAAATTGTGTTATCTTCTGACTCCCAAACCTTAATCCCAAACCGGAGAATGTGTGTTATATGTATGTTTGATTTATTGACTATGAGAAAGCCTCTGACAGAGTGCAACATGGCAAGATGATGGAGCTGCTGGTAAGTAAAGGCCTCCCTTTGACAGCTAACATAAAATTAGCAACCTATAGTGCCAAGAAAAGACTTCCATGACGGCTCAATACCAAATGACAAAAGAAACAAAGATACAAAGAGGAGTACAAGAAGGGTGTGTATCTTACTACAGTTTCTCAGCATGTACTGCATTTCAATATCTTTAGAAAAACATTTAATGCTTCAAGTGCTGTTAGTATTGTCAATGAAGAAGTGATAGATAACTCACAAGATGCAGATAATACCACACAGCTGACAAATTAGACAGCTTGTAAAGGTTACTTAATAAAGTCATTGAGGTGCGTAATTATTACAGTCTGCAACTGAACCTTAAGTGTTTGGTCATCAGCCAAATAAATGCAATTAAAGATCCAGAAGGAAGGTGTTCACAAATATAAATCATTTATAATTTGTTTCAGTTAATAATGGGATCATAATATTGTGTCAAAATAGAAACAGCACAGAGCCACGTACTGAAGATGAAGAATGTAATATGCAACAGAGCCTTATAATTATTTTAAAACATATACAGTACTGTACTGTGCTATGTATTCTCAGTTCTACTGTATGGTATGGTCTTGAACACAGGCATGTGTTTAAAAAATAACTACTGTATTTACAGAGTAAATTTATTACAACATACTAAGAATTTCTTGGAAGTAGAGGGTGACCAGTAAAGAAGTACTAAACCAAATGAGGTCAAGAAGTTATAAAAGCATAAAATGAAAAGTTGATCATTCGAGGTAAATGGGAAAAGGAGTGTAGGAAGGTGAAGAGAAATTTCATTGTCTCGAGCTGCCACAGCCAAAGTCAAGAAAGCCATAATAAGTTCCAACCTGGAGGAACAATAAGTAGAACAAGAAAAAACACTGGAGCTCGGGACCTTCTATGCACCAAGCAGGTGCCTTGGCACCTCCTGATCCCCTTCTTAGCATGCTTTCCCTGACCAGTGAGAAACACCACCGAGAATACGTGGTTAAAGCAGCATAATCCTACTAGCAAACATGAAGCTTCACAGCTGGAAGAGTTCTGTTTGCTCAAGTGATTGTCCAGTTGGAAACAGCTGGGCTTTCTTCTTGTGCAAGGGGTTAGTACACACACACACACACACACACACACACACACACACACATTGAGCCTAAACTACCCAGGATACTGACCCAAAACATTCAATGTTTTTTTGTTGTTGTTTTTTACAAATACTAAATTCTCTCAACAATCTCAGGCAAAGGCAAAGAGCATAGGCCTGGGCACTTTTTCATGCAGGGGATCTGTTCCTCTCAGAAGATATAATGAGAAGGTCTTGTATTGTTTTACCAGTCCCCATAACCTGAAGCTTCTTTTCCTCCATTGCCCTGCAGAAGTTGTTAAGCATTGGGGAGAAGCCTCTTAGCAAGGAATCAGTCCCTGTATATCCCAGCTGAAATAGGGACGGGTGACTGTGGAGGAAGAGGGGCAATAGAGAGAGAGAAAGACTTTTCAAAATGGAGCTTTCCTGAACCATTGCTCCTAAAGACCAGACAAAGTACTGTAGTAAAGACCTGTCTAGAAAGCTCCATGGCTTTTTTCTACCATACAAAATCAAGCATTACATTTTGAACCAAAGAAAAACTCTTCCTCCATCTGGTTAATTGTTGTGCAGACTGGACCTTGCAAGGGAGGCACCTGAGCAGCAAAATAAACAAAATGAAAGTCTGACTCAGTGGTGACTATCACTAACAATCTTGTGGTTATACCGGTAGTTATGATTTAGAAGGAGCAGGACAGTCATCTTATTAGAGACAAGGGAGAAATCTCAAACCACCTGCTCAACGAATTAGCAAAGCAAAAGCAAAGTGTTATGCTTATATACCACCCATAGCACTTCAAGTAGTCTCTGGGTGGTTTACAGTTTAATTACAATATGCAGGCTACACATTGCCCCCCCCCACCAGCAAGCTGGGTACTCATTTTACCGACCTTGGAAGGATGGAAGGCTACGTCAACCATGAGCCGGCTCCCTGTGATTGAACCCCAGGTCGTGAGCACAGTTTTGGCAGCAGTACAGGGCCAGGCATTTAACGACTGTGCCATGGAGCCTACCTATTAGGATAAAAATTGTAATGGGAAATGGATTGTGTTGTCTAAAATTTATTACTTGAAGTTCCCAAAGAGTTATAAGGGGTGACAGTGTATTCTTGTGTTCCTTATGCTAAAATGTGTGGATGTAGTACGGATAAAAGGCTAGCCTTTCTCAATAACCCCGGCAGAAAAGCTATTTTTCTTCATTTTTCATAGACAGTCCTTGATTTGCAAATACCACATGTAAGCACACACACACACACAAAACACTAGACTGAAAGGGGATTTAACCAGGCTTTCACACTTATTGTAAAAGAGAGAGCTTGCTCTCCCTCCAAGTGTTATGCTGAGCTCTTGTGGTTTTCATCTGAGGCGCCATGTACACAAGCTAAAAAACTCATGTTGAGAAGCTTATCGGAAACCTTACAGGAAACCTGGTTCCCTTGCTGTGTTCAGTCTATGAAGATTAACCATTTCTGTGAAGCTTTTTGCTACAACTAGCAATTCAAGGGAAAACAATTCTAGCTCAGAAGGCCTTTTTGCACAATGCCCAAACTCACAAAGCTCAAGAGATACTCAGGCCAGCTAGATGAGGAGGAAAATGAGGTCAAGGAGTTGATGAGTTTGATAGGGATTGGATTCTGAATGCTGGGGCGGTGAGGGAGGGAATGGTGAGAGAGAGGTATCTCAAACCCAGATTTACATCATTCTTTTAGGATTCCTTTTCAGAAGTTAATATGATATTTGACTCTGGATGGCTTTGTACTCACAACTGTTTAATTTCTATTGGAATGTGTTTTTTCACCTGAAACATAAAGAATACAGATTATGGCACTACTTTTACTAGAGATAGAGAACAGTGTACAGTAGTGTGCTATTGTAGCTGTTAATTGGTAAGGCAAGATGACCACTGAGCAACATGTATTGGGAATAAGGAGAGGTATAGAGTGAGGGTGTTTGGCATCTTTAATGATAGATTGCTAGAAACCTCTTTTAATTGTGTCACTGAAGATATCAGTTTACATATTCAGCGCTGCTGCTTTTCCTTCTCTTCAACCAAATGGTGCATAGAGGGCTTCATATTCCAGTATCCTCTTCAAACCTCTCACCTCCACCCTCCAGAAAATTAACCTGTAAGTGATAGATCTTCAGCTTAGCCCCCTGCTGTTATATGAATACATTCAGAAGGCATATACTGTAGCTGTAAGTGTGGGGGGAGGGGGTATATAAATATAGTCCAAGGAGAGCTGAACAATTTGATTTCCTGGTATCATTCATCTGAGTTGCCTAGTATGCAGAACAAGGTATTGTAGTAGCACCTATGCTTTGAAACTTCCTTTTAGAGAGGAACTAGCTGAACTGACTTCCTGAGTTCCTCAGAGTTGGTGGTGGTTGTGCCACCTGTAAAGAGAAGTGGGATTCTTAGTTGCTGTCTCTGTACACTGCTTTTGGCTCTGAATGTAATTAATCTTACTTTAGGCCACAAAGCGATCTATGTAAGGGAATGTGGATTATAAATTTAAGAGATCCATCATTTATATGCAACATACCTGTTTGCACTAACTCTCATCTTCTAATGAAAAAGAAAAAAGCCACATAGTCCTTGCACACCATTCAAAAACAAGGATGAACACACACACCCTTTTTTGAATCCATGAAAATCTCACAAAGAGGGGCTGGCTTTAAAGTCCTGTAGGATCCTTCACCAGAGCTGGGCATTACAAAAGCAAGTTGCTGAGACCACATGAACAATGGATCTTGAACTGGGAAGCCAAAGCTAATTTGCACATGCTAGGTATCTTTATTTGCATGCACTGTTTTTGGCATCCCGCCACTGATAGGACACACTGGCTTGGATCAAAGGACCTTTTGTGGAAAATGAAGTACCTATATATTATCATTCTCTGCCTATAGCTTTAGTTTTCATATTTAACTAGTCTCCAAACCACAGTGACTGAACAGCAATGGATGATTATTCAGTTTAACCAGGCTTGAAGCATTTCTGTTGCAAATTAATCTTTAAGATGCTGGAAACTAAAGAAATCTATGGCAGGAACAGCAATAGAAACGTTTAGCAATGCGAGCCTTTGTTGGCTTTTAGACTGGTTCACAGATGTTCTGGTATGAAGTAAAGCAGGGTACTTGGGATTTGGACTACGGTGATAGTCAAGAAGGGGAGAAACAGAGAGCAGATGGATACAATACATCCAATCTGCAAGATTTCCACTGAAACAGGAATGTTGGGAAGAGTACAGTAGAACTTCCCGATGGAGCAGCAGAAGTCACCACTGAACTGGGACAATCTTTGAACCCTTCCCAGGTGATAGTTCACAGGATGCTCTGAGGCGATACTAGATAGTTGCCTCTAACGCAGGCCAGTCCTAGGGATGGTTGACTTGAGTCATCACCTGGGTACAAAACTGAACGCAGGGGACATCAAACTAAGCTCAGTATAAGTTTTGTTACTGAAGTTTAAAATACCCATATAACATTATTCAAGGCCCTATGAATCATCTGGGTAGCATTTCTAATCTAATCACAGACAGCACTGCAAAAGGCACACCTCACTCAGGACACTATTTATCCTAAGGCCAGGCCTGCCCCTAATACAATTTGTGTCACCTGAGTACTTCAGCAACACAGCTCTTGTCATTCATCCTTAAAACAACAGAGGTGAAAGGGTATGATAGCGTGTGTTTAATACTGTACTGTATTATTAAAGAAATAACATCAATATAGTAACATGCAAAAAGAAATATCCCCAGTCCTTCAGTCTATCCACTAGAACAGGCATGTCCAAAGTCAGGCCCAGGGGCCAAATGCGGCCCGTTTTCAAATTTTGAGTGGCCCACAGCCTCTTCTCCCCACAGGCTCAGCCTGTCACACATTCCTGCCATACCGGATGGAGACGTCGGCTTGCACTTTTATGGTTTGCCTGCCTTCCCTGCCTCTGTCCATCCCCCTAGCCACTCGGCCAGCCTACCCGCCACCCGGTTCTGTTGCTGCAGCGTCCTCCCCACCTCCTTGCATGTCCAGAGGCTTGTCCAAAGTCCGGCCCGGAGGCCCAATGTGGCTGAATATTCAGCCCCCACACACTTTCACCTCCCCAAATCTGGCCCTCCTTGCAAAAAGTTTGGACACCCCTGCACTACACCATTTTGGGAATCATATACAGAGGATCCCATGAACTAAACTAAGCTAAATTATATGACTGAGTAATTGCCCAACTGCAACCAACCAAAATCAATCTAGTCTAGCATTCTGTTGCCATAGTGCAGTGTTTTTCAACCTTTTTTTGGGCAAAGGCACACTTGTTTCATGAAAAAAATCACGAGGCACACCACCATTAGAAAATGTTAAAATATTTAACTCTGTGCCTATATTGACTATATATAAAGTAATTTTTCAAATTTTCCCACGGCACACCAGGCAACATCTCACGGCACACTAGTGTGCCGCGGAACAGTGGTTGAAAAACACTGCCATAGTGAGACAGGTCATAATGCTCTTGGCAAACAAACAAGAAAAACTCGAAAGAAATGGCTGTTCCATGCTGCTTGTCTACAGACAGGCAATCATCACTGCCTTTGCGTACAAATGTCATTCTGCTGTTCCAAGTCTCCGCTCACCCTTGAAGGCCACAGAGTGTGTGGCAGACCTCAACCGAGTCATCGTTTCTCAGCCTTCACAGGTATGTTGTGGGGAGACAACTCTGACATCGTGAATCCTACTCAAAGAATGGTTAAATACAGTATTGGTTTCTAATACATGGAAAGTATATCAGCACAAACTGGATCCAGCTTCTAATCACACACCACTCCAAGAAATATTTCATCTTTTTGGGCCAAGCCCTTCTAGTGGTCATTGGACTGTGGGAATAACCCCCACGTGGGAAGCCCCAATCTGTGAGGCTTGAA
>JAHTLZ010000204.1:86710956-86761682 GCA_023846285.1 Phrynocephalus versicolor | reverse complement strand
AATGGATGCCACAGAGGCACTGTGAGTGAGAAAGATTCTCCTACATTGGACCCAGATTTGCTATGCAGAAAGAAGAAGAGCAGCAGCAGCCACAACAACAACAACAACAACAACAACAACAACAACGTGCTATCAATTCTGACTTATGATTACTCTTTTTTTCAGGGTTTTCTGGTAGACAGTATTCAGAAGTGGCTTACCATTTCTTTCTTCTGGGGAGCATCTAGACCGGGCAGCTTTTCTGAGGCCACACAAGCTGATTCTACTTAGGGGAGGCACAGTGGGGAATTAAACTCCCAACCTCTGACTTCACCTATATACCACTGAGCTATATCCAGCCAGCTACCCTACAGAAAAGAAACAAGCAGGCAATAATTATGAACACTTAAGATAAAACCTCTAAAAACGCTACATAAAAGAGAGGGACTATCTGAACATTAGAGATAAACAGGACATCAAACAGCTGTGATACTGCAACTGAAAATATTACACATTTGGAAACCAAAATTCCAAATTGTTTCCAAATTATTTCTTAATTATATTCAGGAAAAAACGCAAGTTAAACAAATAGAACTTAGCAAAAACAAAGGAGAAAATGTATGAGGCTGCTAAAATAATAATTTTTAAAGAATTCTTAATTAATTGCCTACTATAATTCAAATGAAATTAAAATTAACTAAAGATCACATATTATTCCTTTTTAATCCAGTTACACCTGAGGAGTTATATAAATCAATTCAAAATTTAAAATGGCACAAAACACATGGTTGGGATGGCTTTAGTGGATATTTCTATAAAATGCTTGAAGATCAGCTGTCACCCTTGCTCCTTAACTTGTATAACTCAGTTATGAATGCTTATCAACACCCCAACCTGGAATTTAGCCAGAATCAGATTGGTCTTTTAAATGTACTGTAATGTATATGAACTTTTTTAAATCCTGGGGCATTGAGGATCACCCGTTTCTAAATGGGGAAAGTTTAAAACAGATTTACTTTTTATAAAATCATAACTGAAAAACCATTTGCCCTCACTTCCCCAAAATTGGGCCCAAGGTAAAACAGATTCACTGTATAATACAACTGTGCTGAACTTGGTGCTGATCTAAAGCCCAGTTTTAAAAGGTATATTTTTCTTTTGACTGGCCCCATTTTTGGAATTGCTTTACACAATTTGTTATGCCAGCACATGATCATTGCTGTAACACTGAGCAACACACAATAATAAAATACTGTACTGATTATACGATAATATATTGATAGGCTCTTTTTGAATGGCTGCATAGACACTGATGGAAGCTTTTATTGTGATCAGTGCTGTGAATTGTTCTGGTGGTTTGTCTTCTTTTATACAACAGGAAAAGGAGTGGGCCTGCTCTATTTTCATTAGACTTTCCTGGTTTGTTTTCTAATTCAAAACAGACGGCAATAAGCTTTTACCTTCCTCTTCCTTGTCCTTATGTATGGAGTATTGCCATCTTCAGCAATGCTCCAGTGGAGCCAGAGTTTGCAGGATCAAAGCTCCAGATTGTCCAGAACCCTTAACATAGCAATGATTGTGACATCATCAGTCATAACACTTGACATCTTCCTGCAACGCTGTGATCTGTCCTCCTCTCTGGGAACTGTTATACAGTAATCCTAATCTTCCCTCCCCCAATTATTCCCCCTCCTATACAAACACACCCACTCCTAAACTGGATCCTTAGGAAGGCAGCTCAAAATGTAGTGAGCGGGTAGAGAGTATGTAAGCCTTTCTTTACTTAAGGCAGAATTGTTAGGACTGCTCTTGAGTGGGCAATACAGAGCCATTCACTTGACAGAAGGCCGGCTCTTCGCGTTTTGCGACAGCCCGATCCCACCGCCTGCCTTTCTGGGCTTTCTCTGCGAGGGGGGTTAGGCTGCAACAATCATGGTCAGGATATGTCTGTGAAGATTCTCAGTCATCCAGGTGAGGTGAGTTTATCTGGAAGTTGGGTCGCGGCAACTGGACTTCATTTTCTATCTTGAGAGATTGAAACGTTTCAGTCTCTCTCAAGGGGAAAAAAAATCCAGTTGCCATGACTCAACTTCCAGATGGTCAGGATGGTGACCATCAAGCCTCTCCATGGCTTTGCTCAGTAGGAGAAAGGGGAAGAGAATACTTTTTTTTTTTAAAGGGAACTTGGTCTTGTTTGGTGTTCCGGCTGCCTGTGTTTTGTTTTCGATCCTGGGAGTCGTAGGAGGGCTCCGGGCAGCCCTCAGAGGCGGAGCTGCGGCCGCGTTGGGTCGGCCAACAGGCGGGGCCGTCGGAAAGCTGGGCTTCCCTTTTCTTGGCCGTCGGCGCCGCCGCTTCGCCCCTGGCAGGCTGGAGGAACCGCTGCCGTTGCCGCCGCCGCCGCCCATTGGGCCCCCAGCAGGTGAGGAAGAGCCGGAGAGGAAGCACCGCCGCAGGGCAAGGCGAGGGGGACGCCGCCGCCGCCGCCGGGCGCCCTCTCCCCGATGCCTGCAGGCGGCCCTAGGGAGGGAGGGAGGGAGGGAGGGAGAGGCGTTGTCTCGAAGGGACTAGGCCGGCCGAAAGGAGGAAGGCGCACCGCCCCCCCCCTCCGCAGTGGCTGGCCGAAACTGCCTGGTCCCGCTTCGAGCGACGGGACGGCGAAGGGCTCGGTCGGAGGAGAAGGCTTGACCCCACCACCACCGGGGATAACGAAGGCGCGTCCTTCTCGCCCCTCCTTGTGCAGCCTGAGGGCTGAGCAGCCTGGTCCATGGGTGGGGTGGGGTGGGTGGAGGGCTTCTGAGACATTTTTTTTTTAGGGGGTGAGGTTTGGAGTTGAAACTGAGGCGAACTTGAGCCTTTTTTCCTTTCTTTTCTGCCCCGCCTTTCCACCCTCCCCACCCCCACCCCACCCCACCCAGAAAGGAGCCCCAGGCGGCTTCCTTGACGGGACAGCGCTTCGGGGAGGGATTCGTTAGGCTTCGGCGTCTCTTTCCAGAGAGTCGCCTCCAACGCCCCTCCTGGAGTGCCAAGTGCGCCATTTCGGGATGTGCTCTCCCGTCTTGGCTTTGGCAGACCCGAGTTTTCTTGGCCGTTTTCTCCACGTGCGCGGAAAAAGCAAGGTGCTTTTTTTCCGCGGCGTTTTGTCTTTGGGCGGCGCACTGAGAGGCGGCCCTTCTGAGGCGTTGGCTCCTCTCAGGGCTTGGAGGCGAAGGTTGTTGTCAGGGATTCGCTTGCTGCCCCGTGAAGCCGCGACAGTCGCGGGAAACAAATGGCAAAAGCCCTCCTGTGGCAAATTAAATACCCTTCCTCAGCCCGGCCAGAGAGAGCAGAAAGCCCTGTGTGGCCGGAGAGGGATGCAGGAAGGTGCCTCGAGGATGCTGGGCTGGGGTACCACCATCCTCAGTCAGCCTTTCCAAGCCACATCCTGCATCCTTTTTGTGAAACCCCCTATTAAGTTAACCGTTAACTAGTTTGGTCATCAGCATAGGAGCTGATAGTCATATTAGACACGTTGAAGGTCCTATCTATGCAGTACCCCAGGGGCCAAATACTTGAAAAATCAGACTATTGTGCAAATGTTCATTTATTTCAGTAAGTCAACACAAAAGGTGGAACTAATATATGAGATAGACTCATTACATGTTAAGCAAGATAGTTCAAGACTTACTTTGGTAGAGTTGTGATGATTATGGTGTACAGATTATGAAAACCCCAAATTCACAATCTCAGAAATTTAGAATAATGTGAAAAGGTTCCCCATTCACAGTAGTGCATCAACAGCCACCTCACAGAGACGGATCCTGGACATGGGCTTCGAATGCCGTTTTCTTCTTGTCAAGCCGCTCCTGAACAACAAAGTCAGATGCATCTTACCTGGGCTACAGAAAAAAAAAAATCTGTTGCTCAGTGGTCCAAAGTCCTCTGTTCTGATGAGGGCAACTTTTGCATCTCATTTGGGAACCATGGATCCAGAATCTGGAGGAATAATGGAGAGGCACACAATGCACAATGCTTGAAGTTTCCACAGTCTGTGTTGATTTGGGGAGCCATGTCATCTGCTGGTGTTGATCCACTGCTGGTGTTGATCCACTGTGCTTCTTTAAGTCCAGGGTCAACACAGCCATGTACCAGGAGATTTTGGAGCACTTCATGCTCCCTTCCACAGATAAACTATATGGGGATGCTGAGTACATATGCATGCTTGTACTTTTCAGAAGTCCAATATTGTTCTATTTCCAATCCTTATGTTATTGATGTCATGTAATACTGTATTCTAATTTTCTGAGATTGTGAATTTGGGGTTTTCATAAGCTGTACACCATAATCATCACAAAGTGAAGCTTGAACTATCTCACTTAGCTTATGTTAGTTTCATCTTTTGAGTTGACTTACTGAAATAAATGGACATTTGCACAATATTCTAATTTTTTGAGTTTCACCTGTAAAGAGCAGTTTTCTGCCTGGATCATTTCATTGAAAAAAGAGGTTTGTCGCCAAGCTTGTAGATTCCCAATGTGGCATCCTCTGCCGTGTCTGCTGGCAGCCAAAAATGTAAGTTTTTGGTAAGGTGGATCTAATGCCTTAGGGCTGTAGGTATGTCATTTCAGGCACAAACTGTTGCAGCGGGATTTTTGAGATATTTTGCAAGCCAAAAGGTTTGGATGACAGCCTGTCCAGGAAGGCAGGTGTGTGCCTCGACACTTGAAAGTTCAGCTCCACAAATTTGGTAGAGAGAGGTTTCCAGAATTGCCCATCTCCCTAGCTCAGCTCTTCATCACTGTACCAGATTTTAAATATTATTGAAGCAGCCTACCAGATTTTAAATATTGAAGCGATGTATTGAATGAACAGCACACACATTATTTGACATTAGTACTAAAGGGAGAACTGTTTTTTCCTATACATTTTATAGTTCAAGTGAAAAAGGAATTGATTCCACTTCAGTGGTTTATGAGTGGCAAACCACCAGAGGATGGAGAAAAGTTGATAGTTTCTTCTAAATTAATGCACAAAACCAAGTGACAGTGTTGCGTATCAACCATTAGTAGATGCTTGGGGATCCTAAAAAATATGGGGAAAATCTTGTCCATATAATAAGATAAGATAAATCTTTATTAATCCCACATTGGGGAAATTTACTTGTTTCACAGCTCCCAATATAAAGAACAGGTAAGAAGGGTAGGTGCACAAAAAAGTTTAAAGTGAGAAAGAAAGAAAAAAAGATAATAGAGATTAGATAAAATTTTAAAAAAATCGATATACAAATATACACTATAAAATTATTTAGATACACAAAATTAAATGTGAAAAAAGAAAGAAACTACATTCATAATGAATGAAAACGTGTTCTGATTCCCCCCTCTCTTTTTTTTCTTTGTACAGGACTGTAGGATGCTCTCATTATACTAACATACTCCTCCCCACCCTTTAGGGCAAGGATTTGGAATTGATATGGACTCATAGACACAATTATACTTTTACAGTACAAGGCAGAGGCTAAAACAAAAGCAGAAAAACTTAAAAGACAAACTTTTAAAACTTGTGAAAATGTGAAAGGATATGGCTGAACCAGTGATGTGGGCATAATAATGAAGGATGACCTGTGGCTTAATTGTGACTTAAGCTGAAGGGTCCCCTTGCCTACCTTTATGCCAAGGAAATATCATTCTGCTGTTAGTGGGAGAAAGCTTCATGTTTCTTCATGCTTTCTTTTTAAAGAGAAAGCTGTATGCAGAGAAGAGTTCACAGGACTGCAAAGTCTCCTGAATCAAACATATGAAACTAATAATAATAAGGCATTGCATGTTTTGGAAGCTAAGCAGAGTCAGGCCTGGCTAGTACTTGGATGGGTGACCACCAGGGAATACCAGGTGCTGTTGGCGCCTGGAGTAGGAACTGGCAAGCCACTCCAGTATTCCTGCCAAGAAAGCTCCATGGATAAGGGGTCACGAAGAATCGGTCACAACTGTAACGACACTACAACAACAACAACAATAGATGCAGGGATAAGGTAAAGCTCTGCAGGAATTTGGAGTTATTTTAATACACCCCAAAGAGCATTCCTGTGTTATTTATTGTATTACAGTGGAAAAGGCACTAAGCTAAGAAGCAACATTTGGCCTCTTTAACTAGATTGTGCCAAGGATATATTTTGAACATGGGAGTGAAATCTGTACAGAATCCTTCTCTTGATATTCCAACAAACCTTGCTGTTTGCTTTGAATACTGCATTCCATTCCTTGTAACATACAGTATGGTGTGGCCATCGTGCACACTAGGTTATGGTTAGGCTGGTTCTTAGACCCACCACTCTGGATTGTACCTCCTGTGTGAATCAAACTGTGTACAGTAGGACCCCCATATCCACTGATTCAGTTATCCACGGTTTGCAGAAAAAATAATAATTCAGCAGCCGCAAAGCAAGCTACTGTCAAAGACAGCAGCTGTAAAGCAAACTGCTCTCATAAAACAGCAGTGTAAAGCAAGCTACTGTCACAAACAGCAGCCAGAAAGCAAGCGACTATCATGAAACAGCAGTTCTGGGGGAGGTTTTGGCATTCTCTCTTATCCACGGATTTCATTATCCACGTGTAGGGCTGGAACCAATCCCCAGCGGATACTGGGGTCCTACTGTATATGTAAGGATTTACATTTGGAGGAAAGAGTTTACTGTTTTATAGATGATGGTGCAAATAATCTCTTTCAAAGAGCCATATTACCCGCCTATGGTATTTAGGTGGGGCCTGTGTAATTTAGCAGCCCTCACCAGGACATCTCCCCACCGTGTCACATCCTTGAGCTAGAGATGCAGAGAATTGGACATGTACCATCTGCATAGAGAACTTGAATGTTTCCACTAAGCCTTTACTCCAAATGACTTTTGCAATTTCTCCCCCTTCATTTTCTTCTCATTTTCTTATTCCTACACTGATGTTGTATAATGGGGAACTCACTTCCATACTCACATGCACATTTTAAAAACTAAAGGATAAAGCATGACATTGTTGCAGCAACGGGAGATGTTGTCATTGGTAGTGGCTATATCATGGGCTACAGAGGGAAGGAAGTGCTGTTTTTCTACCAAAAAAAGTTGAGATTTTTGTGCTGGAGCAGAAAAGCAGCCTTCAGAGCTGGCCTGTAGGTGCAGAGCCTCAAACGTGAAAGAGCCAAGCAAATTTTAACCCCTGCATAGAAAAACAAAACAGAAAAAAAAACCACATAGAAAGGTCATCAGCACATGGGTGTGGCATATGAAGGCATACAGACAGAATAGGCTGCTGTAGTTTCTCTTCTGTCTGAAATGTCAGGCTCCAAAGTCCAGACCTCAGTTTGTCTTTTATGCCGCTCCTTTTTTGAGCAGTGTTGCTAAAACCTTTCAGCTAGGCATGTTTCTTCCTTACAAAATGATAAGGGCTGCTTTGCAAGCCAGCCTCTTTGCAAATAATGTTTGAAAGGCAAATTAGCCTTTTCTGAAATCTGATTATCAGCATCCATCTATGTGACACACACTTTGAGGTCTAGTTCGATGCATTTAGATCTACAGATGCCCGTGAATCATTCTGACAGGGAAAGAGGCATTGTGCTGTTGAAGAGCGCATTGAGTTTTTAATACAAAGCATCCTGATTCATCTCACAGCAACACCACTGGGAAAGATATGTCGTTTATGAAAGCCACCCACCCCAGAATTTCCTTTTTCCTTTCCTTCTCTTTAGCGCACTACGTATTATTATATGCCTTTCATATGAATCTATACGATCACATAGACTTTGTGTTTATAACCAATTATAACCTTATGTGATTACATTGACACTATGTTTTCAATGTTAGGTTCCATCACTCATACCTTTACCTGGAATTTTACTCTCCTTTTAACTGCTTGTGTTCTCTTGTAGCTTCAATGTAATGTTGTCTTTTAATGCTGTAAGATGTCCCTCAATTACCTGTTCTCAATACTTGAAGATGTCTTAATTGTACTGGACACTATATTATCCCTCATTACTGTAAGCCGCCTTGGGTCCTTTTCCAAGGAGAAAGGCAGGATAAAAATATTCAATAAATAAATAAATAAATAAGGTGAACTGAGGAGGGAAACCTCGGCATGATGAGCCTAGTCAAATTTAGTTCCCAGTTTGGGACCTGTATGGGACTTCAGGGGTGATCTTTTACATAAGTTTTAATGTGATTTACAAAAGACAAAACATCAGGTGGCCCTGCTTCTATTTCTAAAGGCAGTAATGGGATTACTTGTTTTTCTAAACCTTCACATCTCTGATCATGACTATCATCTTCCTATCTGAATCCAGTGCTGAAATTAAATTTTGCCTTTTTGACGGCTTTTTGATTCTATGGTTCTCATTAAGAGCAGCCAAAGAGGAATTTATAACAACCACCATACGTATTTAGCTGTACAGTTGTTAGAGTAGGGCTTGGCAACTGTGGCCTTCCAGGTGGTACTTGAGTTGCACTGCTCATGATTCCTCACTCCTAGCTATCCTAGGTAAGGTGATTGGAATTGTAGGGGGAGGGGGAAAATCTTCCACACCTAGATGGGCACAGTTGCATATAAAATGAGTCAAGTACTGTACTATGATCTGGTTCTTCAAGTTATGTTGGTTTTGTTTTCGTCTGTTATTTGCAGACGATTTATGTCTGCAAATTATCCTCTGCTTTCTTAATAGTGTCTATAACAGTGATGGCGAACCTTTTAGAGACCGAGTGCCCAAACTGCGATTCAAAAACCCACTAATTTTTCACCAAGTGCCAATACAGCAATTTAACCTGAATCCAGGTGGATGTGAAGAGGGTGATGTTGGATGCCCACAGAAATGGCTCCGAGTGCCACCTTTGGCACCTGTGCCATAGGTTCGCCAACACTGGTCTATAATAAACATATCATGTTTGCGCTACTTGGCTCTTTGAAGTCACTCAAAAACTATGCAGCAAGGAGGAAATTTGAACAAAGGCCAGAGTTGCCAATCTGTCTGTTAGAGGATGACTAGTAGCAGAGAATACATGGGGTCCCTAAGCACTCTTTCCACCCTTGCTCATGTAGAACAGTGTCCATGCTTGGAATCCTTTTGGTCAGGCTTGGAAGCCTTTTGATCAAAATATTCTCATTATGTCAACATAGACTGCAATTAGTTGTTGTTGTTTTAAATCTAGTAGCCAGTCTTTGGGTTACTTATCCTCTGTGCTTCCCACAGTTCCAAGTTTTGTGAACACATTTTGCTTGATGTGTTATTAAGTTTTGTCTTCTGTGCTCATATTTAATCTTTTCGTGTCCCATTACATGATTTCCCCCATATTTTGTGATGCCATCCAAAACATTAAGAGAAATTGATTATTCCACTGTATTCTTTCTAGGAATAATCTTACCTTATAAATAGTTGGGGGAGGATGTTGGAGTGCAGCTGCCAGCATACCTCAGGCAGTACAGACACTGAGGATGTTTAGCTGTGGGATTCTGGGAGTTGTAGTCTAAAACATATCCCCCCCCTTCAATCTCTGGGAAAGAGTGATGAGAATATGTATGAAAGGAAGTGAGGCCCATTATAGAAGCTGTCTTTGGAATGACAATAAAGTGGTAAATGTGGGCCAGAATCCTGTTGATGCTTGCATAAGGGGTGCGTAATGTGTCACAGTTTTTGTGTTCTGATTGACAAAGTGTTGGAGTGCGTCTAAGCACCATGCATGATCATGTTCTCTGTCGCACAACCAAAATGTGCCTCAGCAGTTAGCCATGACATGTTGTGCAGATCCTATACAAGCAGCAGTAGGGATACCGTGGGTGATCTCTTTTCAAAAAGAGAGAAACACTGTGATGATTAATCATTCTTTTCTCTCTCTTTTAGGATAGAATGAATCATGATCTTGGAGCTGAACATTTAGCCACAGTGTCTGTTACAATTTGTGAGTGAGAAAGGGGCAGTTTATATTAACCATGGCCCTTCTTGCTACTGCTTTCTGGTATTGTAGGCAACTATGCACGTACATTGCCCATCTGTTGAAAAGGTAGGTTTTAATAGGTGTGTGTGTGTGTTTGTGTGTAATTTGCATTGGAGCATGATAAATATATTTCCTACATCAGACCAAAGTTCACCTTGTCTCAAATTCCATTCCCCCTTCCCTCTTCCCCTTTCCGTTATTTTACTCCCCAACTGTCAGTATCCTATAGCTACAGAGGATGCTTTGTTTTGACTGAGTTGTTTTGAGCTGTTCCAGCATCAACCAGTCAAATTTCTCTGGAAGCTTTCCATCAAGATATGAAAATAGTGTCCTTTATCTCATGCTTGGTCCCAGTGTGTGGTATGCAGAGGTACAAGCAGGACCTGCAACTAAATGGGGCAGTTTAGAGATTTCTTCATTTGAGTTATAAAATTGCCCCAATTTTTGAAGCTTGTGGGGGGAGGGTAGGAAATTTAAGAAGCGGGAATGAAAATGCTCATTTTCAGACCAAACCTGATTTTACTTCATTAGCAGTATAGAGACTGTTTCATTCATAATTCAGTTGCCATAGGAAATCATACTATTTGACATATTATAGAAGCAAAACCGATAAGTGAGTATAGAGAGTTACAAAGAGAGCTACAGACTGCTGTACGCTATATGTTGCAGTCCACAGGCAATGAATGACTCCTTCTAGATTCTTTTAACAAAGATGGGGCCATCCACTAGGTAAATAAATGTATCCTGGATTTAAATGTTGTATGTGCCATGTCATTTCTGAACCCCTCAGTAGCCAGCTAGAACAGCTGATAAAATCTTCCTTGTTGCATATTCTCTGACAATTGTTCTTATTGTTTTAATTTTCAGGTGGAGCAGATACCTGCAGAAAAAGTTCACAAGTAAAATTTACAGTATTATTGTGTGTGCTTCTTTTTTTGAAAAAATAGTTTATATTACTTTGAACAGGTCAGTTTTATCGGCTAACACTTGTGCTTGTTTTAGATAACAACAGTGTTTCGGATGAAGTTGATTTGCTTGACTATTGCACCAAGGAATGGAAAGGAGAAACAGAACAGGCCAGGCAGATGAGGAAGGTAAGGTTATGGATGAGAGAGAAAAGCCGCCAAGCACAAAAATGGGATTTTTGTCCAAACACAATTTAACTTACCTTTTAGCCATTTTCCTTCTGCTTCAGGGGGAAAGGTCAACCCCTTCCTTTATCCAGCTGAATAAATGAATGGTGATTTGGATCTCTGTTTGTCTCAGAAGTTTTCGGCTGAGTTACTCCGGTACAAGAAAAGTTTGGGATTAGCCTGAACTCAACATATTTTGGCGACCCTAGGCTTGCTTTTGAGTGTCAGCAGGTTCTCCACCCATCCTTTAAGATATGTGCAAAGATAGGGGAGGAATCCATTTGGTGCTTCCTTCTGCTTCCAGGAAGAAGCTTTCTATTATTTTTCATTCTTTTATTAGCAAGCCTGTACTGGAATAATATTTTTATTTTAAATGCATTTCCCCTGTCCCCGCCCCCCCATAGAGGAGCAGAGAAAGTTTAATTTTCCAGTTACCTGAATTGACTTTCTTCATGATATAGCAGATTGACATCTGAACTGAATAGGGCCATTGGGGTCTGATACATCATCTGGATGTCAGGATTTTATCCAGTGGCACATCACACCTCTGTGTGACCATGAGCAACCCTCTTGAGCCTTCATCACCCCACTCCAGAGTTGCTTATGTGGGCTTTTGTTGTTATTAGCCAGTTTTTGGTTAGAGCTTTTTAGTGTATATTAGTCATGTGCTGTGTATTTATTAATACCAAGGATTTCACTTTTAAAGAAATTGATAAAGGCAACTAATAAATGAATAAATACTTCACCAACCAAGAGACTAATAATAAGGTCGCAAATGATAATCAGTCAGACCAAGTTGATGGAATATCAGTATCCTGAAAGAGACAGTTCTTTCTTTGGGTTTATTGATGCCTAAAGTCTGATGAATGTTCCTCTGGATCCAGGAAGAATGATTTTCCAAATGTCATCGCCAGCTGGAGCTGCATTGATATTCACAGTTCATTCCTGCTTAGATAATTCACCAAAGAGGGAAGAAGTTATCTTCATAAACACATTGGACTTCATACTGCTAAAAAATGGAAATACTTCTTTAAAATGTATCTGCCGTCCCAGTGTGGTCTTCAGCAGAGGCTCTAAAGTATGTTCTCCTACATCAGAAGTTTGGTCATGATACAGGACAAGTTTTTTTCAGCAGTGCCATCTAAACTTTGGAGCTTTCTCACCAAATTCTTCCAACGGGGACCCACATTACAGGTGTCCTGTCACTTACATAAAGCAAAAAAAGCAAAAGTGTTCTGCTTATATACTACCCCATACCACTTCAAGTAGTCTCTGGGCAGTTTACAATTTAATTACAGTGTGCAGGCTACACATTGCCCCCCCCCCCAGCAAGCTTGATACTCATTTTACCGACCTCGGAAGGATGGTAGGATGGGTCAACCATGAGCCTGCTACCTGAGATTGAACCCCAGGTTGTGAGCACAGTTTTACCTGCAGTACAGGCAGATGTTTTACTTCATGTAACTCCCAAGAAAGCAAAGTGGTTGTACAACGAGGCCCTACAAATAGTGGAGGAGAGAAGGGACGCAAAATGCAAGGGAGAAAGGGAAAGATACAGAAAATTGAATGCAGACTTCCAAAGAATAGCAAGGAGAGACAGGGCGGCCTTCTTGAACGAACAGTGCAAAGAAATAGAGGAAAACAACAGAAAAGGAAAAAACACAGATCTATTCAAGAAAATTGGAGATATTAAAGGGGCATTTCATGCAGAGATGGATATGATAAAGGACAAAAATGATAGGGACCTAACTGAAGCAGAAGAGATCAAGAAGAGATGGCAAGAATATACAGAGGAATTATATCAGAAGGATCTGGATGTCCCTGATAACCAGGATAGCGTAGTTGCTGACCTGGAGCCAGACATCCTGGAAAGTGAAGTCAAGTGGGCCTTAGAAAGCATTGCAAACAACAAGGCCAGTGGAGGTGACGGCATTCCAACTGAACTCTTTAAAATCTTAAAAGAGGATGCTGTAAAGGTGCTGCACACAATATGCCAGCAAATTTGGAAAACCCAGCAGTGGCCAGAGGACTGGAAAAGATCGTTCTACATCCCAATCCCAAAGAAAGGAAACGCCAAAGAATGCTCCAACTATCGCACAATTGCACTCATTTCACACGCTAGCAAGGTTATGCTCAAAATTCTACAAGGCAGGCTTCAGCAGTATGTGGAAAGAGAACTTCCAGAAGTGCAAGCTAGATTTCGAAGGGGCAGAGGAACTAGAGATCAATTTGCCAACATGCGCTAGATTATAGAGAAAGCCAGAGAGTTCCAGAAAAACATCTACTTCTGCTTCATCGACTATGCCAAAGCCTTTGACTGTGTGGACCACAACAAACTATGGCAAGTTCTCAAAGGAATGGGAGTGCCTGACCACCTTATCTGTCTCCTAAGAAATCTATATGTGGGACAAGCAGCAACAGTCAGAACTGAATATAGAACAACTGACTGGTTTAAAATTGGGAAAGGAGTACGACAAGGCTGTATACTGTCACCTTGCCTATTTAACTTATATGCAGAGTACATCATGCGAAAGGCAGGTCTGGATGAATCACAAGCCGGAATTAAGATTTCCAGAAGAAATATCAACAACCTCAGATACGCAGATGATACTACTCTGATAGCAGAAAGTGAGGAGGAATTAAAGAACCTCTTAATGAGGGTGAAAGAGGAGAGTGAAAAAAATGGGCTGAAGCTCAACATCAAAAAAACTAAGATCATGGCCACCGGTCCCATCACTTCCTGGCAAATAGAAGGGGAAGAAATGGAGGCAATGACAGAGTTTATTTTCTTGGGCTCCTTGATCACTGCAGATGGCGACTGCAGCAACAAAATAAAAAGACGCCTGCTTCTTGGGAGGAAAGCAATGGCAAACCTAGATAGCATCCTAAAGAGCAGAGACATCACTTTGCCAACTAAGGTCAGGATAGTCAAAGCTATGGTTTTTCCAGTAGTGATGTATGGAAGTGAAAGCTGGACTATAAAGAAGGCTGATCACCACAGAATTGATGCTTTTGAGCTGTGGTGCTGGAGAAGAGTCTTGAGAGTCCCCTGGACTGCAAGGAGATCAAACCTATCCATCCTGAAAGAAATCAACCCCGAATGTTCACTGGAAGGACAGATTTTGAAGCTGAGGCTCCAGTACTTTGGCCACCTCATGAGGAGAGAGGACTCCTTGGAAAAGTCCCTGATGTTGGGAAAGATTGAAGGCAAAAGGAAAAGAGGACGGCAGAGAATGAGATGGTTCGACGGTGTCATCGATGCAACCAATATGGATTTGACCAAACTCCGGGAGGCAGTGGAAGATAGGAAGGCCTGGCGAGCTCTGGTCCATGGGGTCACAAAGAGTCGGACACAACTGAACGACTGAACAACAACAAAACTCCCATTCTGCTGCTTTTAATGAAATCCAAAATTTACCCCCTACCTTGCCGTGTACTAGGGCTGCATTTGAATGGACATTGGACAGCTGTTCCATCCAACCATTTGCAGTTATCCATTATTGTCATTATTGAGTGTGCATTTTTTTCTTTCCTCTAAAGGCTTATGAACAGTTGTTTTGTAAACATCATGTGAAGTATCTACGAAAAGTCAATGGAGATGGCTATTGCGTGCTGAGAGCTGTATTGTTTCAGATATTTAGCCAAGGTCTTCCTCCTCCATCATGGACAAAGGCAACAGATATCCTAAAGGTACATCATGAGCAAACAATGAAACATGAATTATTTTTCTGATTTTACCCTATATCTGTTGGTGAAAACAATTTCATCCTTGAACGTCAGACTTTCAGAATCCTCTAGTGAAGTTAAAAATAAGATGGTGACAGTCCTTCTAGTCCCTTGTGCTGTTGACAGATCCCATAAATTGGATTCTCCCCCCCCCATTTGCTTCCCCCTTCTCTTTTTTGCCTATTGAAAAAATACAGGATGCATTCAAACAACATTGAATTTTGGCAGTTTTTTTGTGAAAGAAGCATTTTTAACTTTGGATAACACAACCTTATGAGACATAAAGGTGGTTATTGTTATCTTCATAAACCTTGTCTTAAATATAAGAGGGTTAATTGTGGGTTTACCAACATGAACTAAATGTTTCAGGACTAATTTGAAGGAGATTGCTTCACAGAGTTCCGAGCATAATGCACCTGCATTAGAGTTTTGATTGTAGCAACCCACAGTTTAGTATGCCTGAAACTTTGCTGTTGTCATTGAAAAGGATTCCTCCCCCCTCCCAATGTAGAATTTTACTGGAAATCTTTGAAAATTATTCTGTAGTTCTATAATTTCAGTAACATCACTATGAATTGTAAATATATCTTTCAAAAAAAACCTCTATCAGGTAAATATTTCTATTACAGTAATGTTTGGTGTAGCCTTTAAGTAAACATGCCCATTACATGCAAAAGCTGATCATTTTGTGACATGGTGCTATTTAAGCATAAACACACTTTTTGTTCAGTAGCAACAAAACGTCTGTTCATTTTCTTGGAAATATTATGTTTTTACACTCAATTTAACATAAATTGCACAAATAGAATTTCCTGTCCACTGTATAAAACAATATTTCTCCATTGATTGCATGTCTCGGAAATTGTAACAAGCAGACAGACTTGCTTGGAAGCAGGAACTACTTTATTTGAAAAAAGTGTAAATAACTTACACACACACACCCCAATGCTTCCGTGTGTCATCAAAGCAAGACCTGCTTTTCCCTTTGGGTTCATCCTATTTAAAATCCTTATTTCCTGCTGAACTACTCCATTGAAGCCAAGGCTGCACTCTTATCTTTTTCAGATCCCTGAGAAACTTCTTTATTCACAAGGCTGTAACTGGATCCAGCAATACAGTTTTGGACCGGAGAAGTATACTGGCTCCAATATATTAGGGAAATTGCGTAAATGTATTGAAACTTTAAAAAGCCAGGTAAGTGGAAACGCATGTATAGATGGAATGGAACTGTAAAAGGAAATATAGTGGCACCTCGACTTATGGTTGCTCTGACAACCGAATAATTCGACTTACGAACACTGCTCTCCACTCCGCCTGACAGCCGACTTTGACGGTCCTTGCCTCAGCGCCTCTCAGGAGTTTTTTTCTTTAGAGGTTGGACTGTCAAAACAAAACACAGCTGAGAGGCAGGCGGCAGCCCCCGCTTATGCACGCGCGCGCGCGCACACACACACACACACACACACACACACACACCCCTCCTGACTCTGCAGTATGTCTCTGTGTGTGTCTTTGTGTGTGTTCTTTGGGTTACCGCATCTTCTGTTGTGCTGGGCACAGGAATGGGGAAAGGGCTTGCAGAAGGCACACACACACACATACACACACACACCCCACACACATTCACCTTTGAAAAGTGTTCTGCCGGGTCGAACTGCTCCTGCGTGCCTTTCTCTGTAGTGGTTCTCAATCTTGAGTCACCCTGTTCTCTTGAACTGCAAATCCCAGAAACCCCAGCCAGCACAGCAAAGGCTTCTGGGAACCACAGTCCAAGAACACCAGGGTGACCACTTAGAAAGAAAGGTAAGCAGGAGCAGCTCGATCCGGCAGGACACTTTTCGAAGGTGCATGCGTACGTGTGTGTGAGTGTGAGTCAGTGAGTGAGTGAGAGTGAAGGAGTGTGAAGCGACCCAGCAGGACACATTCAAGGGGGGGAGGGGGGAATACCAAGTGCTGTAGGCACCTGGAGTAGAAACTGGCAAACTACTCCAGTATTCCTGGCCAAGAAAACTTCATGGACATGGAGTCACGAAGAGTCGGTCACAATTGTAACGACACCACGTACACATGCGCACGTGCGTGTGTGTGTGTGTGCGCGCACACACACACACACACAGAGGGAAATTACATCAATCTTGCTGGCAATGCATTGCTCAGTAATGTTTTTTGCATTATTGGCTATGTGTGCTCCATTCTGGTCATGCCAACATTCCCCTTTTATTGCCAAGTGAGAATTGGGTCATTATTAATATATGTGATACCAAAGATACTTTGGCCAAAATAAACCAACTACAGTACTTAATATTAACATGGCTTTTGGTAGTTGATACTAAGTATTTTTAAAATTTATTTTTCCATACATTGTAGTGGATGGAGATAAGCGGTATTAGAGACCCTTATGAAAGAGAAAAACTGTGCTGTGCCATTTTTAGCGACAAAGAGACGGAGCACAAGATGTATGAAGGCATAAAATTTATTATGCTCTACCAAGTAATAGAAGCCTATGAATGCTTCAGCAACAAGCAAGAGGGCATCCCAAGGTTCTTTTGCAGCCTGTTTGCACAGGATACTTCCTTGGACCCTTTAAGCTATATGATGAATCACCTGAATTCCATAGGCGATGGAAGAGGTCTCGATCAGGTAACTATGCCATTGAAAGACAGAAGAGATTCTGTGTCATTTGATAAAACCTTAAGATATTGTAACAGTTGCATGTGTTAATTAAATTATTGTGTTTAAGGGGGGCTGGGGGGCCACAGAATCAAAATCAGTGTTCCTCACCAAGAGGCAGGCTGACTGTGTTTTTGCTTATTTTGCATTCTTGGTGTTGTCATGTTGAATGATAACAGTCACAAAGTCCCGTATTTTGACCACTGAAAGTCTTACTTGACCCCTTCTCTGGCCTTTGAGATTTCATAAAAGCATAGTTCTTTTGTTTAAACAGTTCAGGGTGATTTCTTCTATTGAACTGTTCAAATGCACAGTTTAATTATATTGTCGCTCTTTCCTGAACAGATTAATAGTTGTAAAATTTTATTTTCACTGAATCTTCAGTGGTTAAGTTTCCAAAGCCAGCCTTTATAATCTGTGCAAGGACTTTCAATTATACATTGTTACATTTATGAAATTATTATAAAATCATACTTTCTAATGAATCTCATATATTGAAGCAATAAAGAAAATTATTGTAAAGTAATTCTATTTGTCATACCTCTATCTCCCTCTCGGGGCGTGGTGGTTCAGTGGACTAAGGCTCCGAAAACTGTTGATTGCAAAGTTGGCAGCTCGGCGGTTCAAATCCCAGATGTCACGCAGCGGAGCGAGCTCCCGCTGATACCCCCAGCTCCTGCCAACCTAGCAGTTCGAAAGTATGTAAATCCAAGTAGATAAATAGGTACTGCCATTTAAAAAAAAAGCAGGAAGGTGTTTCCTTGCAACCATGCTGACCACACGGCCATGGACTTACACAACACTGGCTCTTCATCTTGAATATGGAGATGAGCACCACCCTTGGAGTCAGACATGACTAGCACACATGTGCGGGGGGAACCTTTACCTTTACCTATCTCCCTCTCATATTGAATGATTTGCATTTCATAGCCATAAAATCTGAACTACATCCATAATATCTTGTACCAAGTTTTCAATTTATTTATTGACAGTATCCACATATTAATGAATGAATGAATGAATGAATTTTATTTGGTATTTTTTTGTATTGTATTTATAAAGCAGTGTCATTTCTCATGCTATCAAGCTTAATTTCCACATGCTATCAATATATTTTTCTCTAAATGTACTTGCACTTGTTAAACATTTTTTAAATTGCACTGTCTCTTCCACAGGTTGAACTGTTTCTCCTTGGATATCTTCTTGAAGTAAAGATAATAGTTTATAGACTTTCTAAGTTCAGCTCAGATGTTTTTCAAGAATACTGTTTTGAGGACTATCAGAGGGACTGGCATGAAATCTTCCTGTTGACAGATGATGATCGTCATTATCACATTCCCATTGTCAGAATATAAAATTCACTTCTGATTATGCTGAGAGAAGCATCTGACATACTATTCCCTGCAGATGATTTGAACAGTATCCAAACAGTTGAGACTGACTAGAAGTATCAGGCTTTTTAAAACACAGCTCAACTATAGATCCCTATTCCAGGGCCATGAGCCAAGCCATCTCTCAACTTATCTACCTCACAGGGTTGTTGTACAAGTAAATTATTTAACCCTCATGTGTGTCAGATATCCCATGTGGTGTATTGGCTAAAGTGATGAACTATGACTTGGGAGCCACGGGCTCGTGTCCCTGCTCAGCCATAAAAGCTCGCTGAGGATGTGGAATCGTTATCTTGAAAGCTGTGCTCAGGTCACTATAAGTCTGTTCCAACTTGATGGCACATAACATGTATGCCACCTTCAGGTGATCAACAGCAGTATGTTAAATAATAAATGTGCCTGGCAATGGGACAAATTCACCTAGTGAGCTTCTACTGTGTTAGTGAGATCTCTTCATTTTAAGCATGTTAACACCACAGTGACCCCATTTCTCCTGGAACAATAATTCTGTGAGAGAGGTGGCTTAGGGAAATTTCAACAGAATTCTCACAAAAGTGACAATTGGGAGAACCTGGGTGGGAAGCCATGCCGTGAAATTGATATATACCAGCTATAAACTGGTAATCTTAGATATGCTCTTTGGGACGCCATTCAAAAAGTGATTGGATCCCCCATTCTTGTTGAGGTAGGGTTATAACTCCATCCTGCTCCATGTTGTCACAGACCCAGGATTTTGAAATAAGACGTTGTAGCAAGCCATGGTTGTCTTGTTATGTCGAGTCTTTCAGAAAGTCCACAGCTCTTTAAAACCAAATAGAAGCCCTGCTTATACCTTGTTTTGTGAATTGGCGTTTGTTATTGCATATACCTGCTGGAATTCGGTCCGGGCAAAATTGTATTTGTCACCTTCACGTTGTACATGCTGCATGACATGGTCAAGAGACCAGAGTTACATCGGCCCACTCCAGTTTAGACAGCATGGCACACAGAGGCTTGAGTATGAAGATACTGTCCAAGGCTAATATTCTATTTATGATAATACCAATAAGGGTAAGCAAAGAAGAATTAAAGGATAGGAGAATTTTGATTAATGTATTTTTAAATGAAGATAAGAAGTCAAGGATCAATGTGAAAAAATGGTATACATCTCAAAAATTTAAAGGGTTGGGACTTCCTAAACGAATAAGATATACAGTATACCAGATATATATTGATCAAGTAAATTAATCTGGTTGAACCCTATAAACATTAATAGCAAGATAACACAATAAAAATAGAGAACTTTTTTAAAAAAATACAATCCGAATTTGGAATAGATAAAGGAAAATATTTATCTCACTAGTTTCTCCACAGCATCCAGTGACAAAGTTGGATAAATTCATAGGGAATGTAAAAGGATTTATTAAGAACTAATTAAGAACATAACAAACTATTAGAATGAAAGATTGGTTAGAAAAAAATAAAGAATAAAGGACAAAGAAATGACAGGTAATGTGTCTTGGTATAATTATATTAGAGCAGTGGGCAGAACTAGATAAAAGAAATGATAAATGTGGTAAATTTATAAAATAAATTATATTACAAAAGGAAACTGCAGGTGAAAGCAAGGTACTGTAATGAAAGGGATAGTAAGTAGAATTTATATTAGATGTGGATCAAGGGGACTTGCTTAAAATGTTATGGGAAATTAGTTTGGGAGAAGAAACGAGTACTAATGCTTGGTACAATCTATGTCATACTAGAATATTGAAATCTATGTCAATAGCATTAAAAGAAAAAAATTGTGTAAGTTACTTTGGAGATGGTACCTATCTCCAGTGAAGTTAAATCAAATTGATGGCAGTTACTCTAAGATGTGGTGGAACAGATGTCAGAAAGGAGGTACAGTGGTGCCTCTACTTGTGAGTTTAATCTGTTCCAAATGCATGCTCATAAAACAACTCATAAGTAGAGCAGCCGTATCTAAATAAATAAATAAATAAATCAGAAAAATAAAAAAAATTGTAAGGAGAGCAGACTGCCTCTAACATTTGTAAGGCAGAATTTAAAATGTCACAGGTTTTCCGCTCTTAAGTCAAATTGTCTGTAAATAGAGCCGCTCATAAGTAGAAGTGCCACTGTACTTATTTTCGCATGTGAGAATACAGTATGTGAAATTCTGGCAATTGGTTTTTAAGGAAATAAATGAAAGAAGCAAATGAAAATTAGCTATGTGTCCATAAATAGCACTTTCATCAGCATTTCTAAAGAAGGAAAGTAATTGGACAACTAAAGAATTTGCAATTTGTTAGTAGCTGCAAGATTGGCTATTCCCAGGAAGTAGAAAACAGTGTATAGTCTTCATTTAAGTCATTGCTTTAGGGAAGTTTGCTATGTAGCTATTAGTGATAAGCTTTTATATAGCATAGCAGTTAATGGCGTAACAGGCAAGGATGAATTTATAGATAAGGGGAAGGGGGGAAAGCCTATCACAAGTATCATTGCAATTCTGCAAGAGAAAAACTCTACAAGAGTTTCTGTTTCCAGATCATCCCAATGAGATGGAAATACTGTGTATTTAGATATTTATTAAGTTTTTCTTTTCTGGTTTTGTCTTCTATATAAATAAAATCCAAAGAAATTATTTAAAAAGTTACTGTTTTGTGACCTGACCATTGAGTAACTAATTAAGTGGCCACTCGAAGAGCTGAGATGATAGGCAGTGCCCATGTTCTCTCAAGTTCACAGGTGAAAGCACTAGTGGATTGCTCTTTAGTCAAAAGGGGAACAAGCTGACGGTCTTCATAAATGTCCAGTTTATTAACAAGTTGGTTGAGAGGGTGGTGGACCAGCTTCAGGGACTTTTGGATGAAACTGACACCCTTGATCCATTCCAGTCAGGGTTCAGGCCGCACCGTGGTATGCAATCGGTATTGGTCACCCTGCATGACGACCTGTTGAGGGAGGCCGACGGGCAAATTGTCCTTGTTGGTCATCCTCAACCTCTCAGAGGCCTTTGATACCATCAACCACATTATCCTCCTGGGGAGGCTCTCCAGGTTGGGGATCAGAGGCACTGCTTTGCAGTGGTTCCATTCCTTCTTGGAGGACCATCCCCAGAGAGTACAGCTGGAGGAGATGACTTCCACCCTTTGGTCCCTCAGTTGTGGGGTGCCACAGGGGTCAGTCATCTCTCCCATGCTCTTTAACATCTATATGAGTCCGCTGGGGGAAGTTATCAGGAGGTATGGGGTTTCGTGTCATCAGTACGCTGATGACACCCAGCTCTATATCTTTTTTCCATCTGCAGTGGATGCCACTTCGTCCCTAGATCACTGCCTGGATGTTGTGCTGGAATAGACTGAGGTTGAACCCCGGCAAGACGGAAGTCCTTCGGATGGGGCCGCTGGGTGTTGGTGGCCTGGTAAGCTCCCTCACTTTTGGGGGAGTGACTCGGCAGGATGAAATACAGTCTGGGTATAATATTGAACCCGGTGGCCACCATGGAAGCCCAGGTGGCGTCAATGGTTCGTTCCACACATTACCATCTCTGGTGGATCACTCAGCTGCATGCCTTCCTGGACCCTGGCATTCTCACTACATTGGTACATGCACTCATAGTCTCAAGATAAGACTACTGTAGTGGATTCTACATGGGGCTGCCCCTGAAGTTAATGTGGAGGCTCCAGCTAGTGCAAAATTCTGTGGCTAGACTAGTAACAGGTTATGGAGATGCCATCATATCAACCCTATGCTGGCCATACTGCACTGGCTGCCAATCCAGTACCACACTGACTTCAATGTTCTAATGCTGACATACAAAGCCCTAAACATTTGGGGACCTTGCTATCTGTCAGTTCGGCTTCTACCGCAGAATATTGCCCGAAACACTCGATCTTCTCAAGCAGGTTATTTGAAGGTGCCCACCCCAAAGGAAGCCTGGAAATCAATAACAAGGAACCGGGCTATACCGGGGGTGCCCCCCCCCTGCTTATGGAATCAGCTCCCTGCCAAGATTTGTCTGTCCCCTACGCTGTCAATCTTTAAAAAACATCTCAAGACATGGCTGTATGGAAAGGCTTTTCCTGGATATCAATTCATCATTTTTTATTCACTGTCCTTCAATACGCCTTTTCTGTTTTAATTCTGTTTTTTGAGTGATTTTTCTGATGATATTGTTGATTGTTATGTTTATTTTGCTTATTAGTTGTATTTTTACATTGTATACTGTTTTGTTTGTTTGTAGAATTATTTGTACACCGCCTAGAGTGGCCTTGTTGCAAGATGGTGTGGTATATAAATCTAATAATTAAATAAATAATTCTGCAACCAAGGTCACATTCTACTCTCCATACCTTTACAAGCAGTCAGTATAGGCAGCATGGCCATCAACATTTTAGGAACAGTAATTGCAGGTTTCGTAGTAATGAACACCATGTTCTCCTGCCAGTGTAGTAAAGCAAATTGCTTTTGTTACTTGCAGTGTGTGTAAAATGTTTTATCCTGTGGTTTTATCAATTTCTTGTGTCTTTGAAAAATGGTTGTAAATCAACATTTTATTTTATTTTTGCATTGGCATTTAACCTTTGTAACAGCGGAATATGCATTAGAGGTTTTTAAGGACACAGGCTGGACTCATTCCTATTAGAAAACTGTTTTTCTTTGATGTTCCTGTTTGGGTGGGTCATAAAAATGAAGACCAATATGATTCGAGTACTGCAATCAAGGCCTCGTTGTTGAATTTATTTCATAGTCTTCTGCAATTTGTAGGCTTCTAATATCAAGTGTTTAGGTTTTCTTAACCACATTCTACATGTTTAAATAAACATACATTTACAAAAGTCAAGTAGATCATTACGTTTATTAGGGCAGTGCTTGGCTCTTCAGTTGCCTCAAAAACAAACTGGGGAATTGGAACCATGATCAGTTTTATCACATCTTGGTGGGAAGCTGTTATAAACAAAGGAACTGGGTTCAGGGAGGTGAGGCTTTTTGGAGAGAGGTGAATGCTGGTGCTACATATGTCTGGACATCAGCCGGAGGAAAAGCCTGATCAAATCCTCCTGGCATGAAAAAGTTGAAGCCTTCTAGGGGCAGAAAGAAAACACTGAAATGGCAGCAAAATGTTGGATTGATTACAATCAGCTTTACATACAAGGGAGACAGTCTAAAATACTTTGAATTTACCTGTCTTGTAAGTGGTGCAAATCCTGAGGTATTTGACCTTGGAGATGCCCTCTCAGTGTCCTCGGTGTTCCTCACATAAATCTTGAAATTTGTATCCCACACTGACAATATCTTTTGTTACAGGGAACTCACTGTCTCCATAGAAACCAAACCTTGCATATTCTGACAGAATTATGACTTCACAATGTGGAGCAGTAGCCACCTTACAGGCTCTAGGCTCTAGGCTCCCAGGATGGACCCCAGGAGCTTTTCCTGCAGGGGGAACAGAAGGAATAAACAAGCAGGGATCTTTGGGAAGACAGCCTAAATTGAGGTGAACTTTTCAGCCTTGTGTGAGCGTTTGGTTCTGCCTTTCTTTGTCCTTGGGGACTGCATGCTTCGGCCATTCTCTGTCCTGGGCAAGCGTTTGCTCCTCCCTTTTGCTCTCTTTTAGCACAGGGTCTGAGGGGAAACAGGCTCGAAATCTCTAATTTTACTCTTTTTATACCAAGAAACAGAACTTGGAAAATAGGAAAAACAAATAGGAGGGCATATTTTGAACTTACATCAAAGTTTACGGGGATGTTATAGAACTTGCTCTTAGGGGAATGGGCAACCTGGAGCAGGATTACAAGGAGCAAGAAGAGAACTGGAGGAGTAATACCTCCTTTAAAAAACTTGGTCCAGCTGGCCTGGCTTGTAAGGGCCCCCATCTGGGGTTACAGGAGAGGGCGGTCAATGGTTTTGAAGGCGGAAGAGGGCTCTCATTGCCCCAAAGGCAGAAAAAGGGGAAGAACCACCCTTAGGAGAAGGAAACTCTTTCAAACCTCCACCGCCTTGTGGCTATATCCCTCATTGGAAAAGGCTTCAGGAGTCAACCTCGAGGAAAAAAACGGAGCCGGAGTCCCAGAGACAGTTCATGACTGTATACAATCATGTTCTGGCAACTCCTGCGACACAACTGGAACTAATCGTATCGGCTTTGCCGTTCCATTGGACCACTCCAGCTACGTGGAGAGGAGGGTTTCGCTGCCTGGGTAACAGCCTAATCTCCACATTGAATTACCCAGGCCTTGTGCCCTGGAGAGGACCATTTGCAGCAAATAGTGGGGGAACAACACAGGAAGCGGCAGCTACCTGGGTGTAGGCAGATCAGGATGGAAACCAGCAAATGAATCATTGACTCCGCACCATGCAATAAACATTAAAAAATCTCGAGCCTAAAGTTGGGCACATAGAATGTTAGGATAATGAATCCTGGCTGTTCAGACTATCTCCAAGAAATGGACACTATACGAAAGACAGCTGTCATTGACAGGGAACTGTGCAGACTGCGGATGGACATTGTTGCTCTCCAAGAGACAAGGCTACCTGACTCTGGATCTGTCAAGGAGAGGAACTTTACGTTCTTCTGGCAGGGAAAACCATCAAACGAGACCAGGGAATGTGGGGCTGGCTTTGCTGTTCGAAATACTTTACTAGGTCTCATTATCCCACCTGCTGTAGGAAGTGAGAGAATCCTGTCCATGCAACTACACTCTACAGCAGGGTTGGTTACACTTATCAGTGCATACGCACCAACATTATCATCTCCAGCAGAACTCAAAGACAAATTCTATGATGATCTAGCTACCACTATCAAGAAAATCCCTGAGAAAAGACCAATAGCTATCCTCTGTGACTTTAATGCCAGGGTTGGAGCTCCTGGCCCAAAGCAAAAAGCAAAGTGTTCTGCTTATATACCGCCCCATACTACTACAAGTAGTCTCTGGGCGGTTTACAATTTTAATTACAAAGTGCAGGCTACATATTGCCCCCCCAGCAAGCTGGGTACTCATTTTACCGACCTCGGAAGGATGGAAGGCTGAGTGAACCTTGAGCCTGCTGCCGGGGATTGAACCCAGGCCGTGAGCACAGTTTTACCTGCAGTACAGGCATTTAACCACTGCGCCACAAGGCCTAGGTCGGTTCGGCATTGGAAAGATGAACGAAAATGGCCAACGCCTGCTGGAGTTTTGCTGCTATTATGGTCTCTGTGTCAGCAATACCTTCTTTAACACAAAGCCCCAGCACAAAGTCTCTTGGAGACATCCGAGATCAAAGCACTGGCATCAGCTCGACCAGATTCTCGCCAGGCGCTCCAGCATCTCTAGCGTTACAATCACACGCAGTTATCAGAGTGCCGACTGTGACACAGACCACTCCCTGGTGTATAGCAAAGTAAAACTGAAAACAAAAAGATTGCACCACCTGAGGAAGGAAAGAAGACCAAAAATTGATACCAGTAAGACCTATAACCAAGGAAAAGTGGAAGAATTCTCCCATGTACTCAAGGAAGCTCTTCCTAGCCCTGCTCAAGATAATGAATCTAAACGTTGGGAACATTTTAAGAATGTTGTTTATAACACTGCTTTATCAGTATTCGGCATGGAGAGTCGAAAGACAGCAGATTGGTTTGAAGCCCACTCAGAAGAGCTGATGCCAGCTATTGAGGAAAAGAGGAGAGCCTTGACTGCATATAAAGCTTGTCCCAGTGAGCGCAACCTACAGGCCCTGCGAGCTGTTTGTAATAAAGTCCAGCAGACTGCCCGGAAATGTGCTAACGATTATTGGCTGCAACTGTGTTCTCGGATTCAGATGGCAGCTGATACAGGTAACATCAAGGGGATGTATGATGGAATTAAACAGGCCTTAGGGCCAATACATGAGAAAACTGCACCCTTAAAGACTGTTTCAGGTGAGATCATCCAGGATCGTGAGCAGCAGATGGCACGCTGGGTGCAGCACTACTCTGAACTATACTCCAGAGAAAACACAATAACTGAAAAAGTCTTAAATAATATTGAGTGCTTGTCTGTCTTGGAGGAGCTTGACAATGAACCAACACTAAAATAACTAAATGTGGCTCTGGATTCACTTGCCTCTGGCAAGGCACCTGGGAAAGATAACATCCCTGCTGAAGTTCTGAAGTGCTGCAAAGTGATCATTGCCACTGAACTGTATGAAATCCTCTGCCTTTGCTGGAGGGAAGGGGGAGTACCACAGGATATGAAGGACACTAATATTGTTACGCTTTATAGGAACAACGGTGACAAGAGCGACTGTAACAACTATCGTGGTATCTCTCTTCTTAGTGTTGTCAGGAAGCTGTTTGCACGTGTTATACTGAAGAGGCTCCAGATACTTACAGAGAGAGTCTACCCAGAATCACAGTGAGGCTTTCAAACCAACAGGTCCACTACTGATATGGTATTTTCCCTCAGGCAGTTGCAGGAGAAATGCAGGGAACAAGGACAGCCACTTTTTGTAGCCTTCATAGATTTTATGAAGGCAATTGATATGGTTAGTAGGGACGGACTCTTTAAAATACTCCTCTGGGTTGGATGCCCACCCAAGCTCCTTAACATCATTAGGTCTTTTCATGAGGATATGAAGGGCAATGTAGTTTTTGATGGCCTAGTGTCAGATCCCTTCAACATCCGAAGCGGAGTGAAGCAGGGCTGTGTCCTTGCGCCAACCTTGTTTGGGATCTTCTTTGCTATCATGCTGAAGTATGTTTTTGGAACTTCAACAAAGGATATCTATCTCCAGACCAGATCAGATGGAAAACTCTTCAATCTCTCTAGATTGAGAGCAAAGTTTAAGGTACAGGTGAAATATTTACGGGATCTCCTCTTCGCTGATGATGCCGCCATTACTGCTCACTCTGCCGAAGATCTCCAACAACTCATGGATCATTTTAGTAAAGCTTGCAAAGATTTGGGGCTAGAAATCAGCCTGAAAAAAACCCACAAATAATGGGCCAGAATGTGGACTCTCCTCCTCGCATTACAATTTCTGCAAAAGAACTGGAAGTTGTCCATGACTTTGTGTATCTTGGCTCAACTATCTCAGATACACTCTCACTAGAGTCTGAGCTGAATAAACCTATAGGGAAAGCAGCTACTATGTTTTCTAGACTAACAAAGAGAGTACGGCTCAATAAGAAGCTGACAGAACATACAAAGATACAGGTCTATAAGCTTGTGTACTGAGCACACTTTTGTATTGCAGCGAGTCTTGGACCATCCATGCCCGACAGGAAAGAAAGCTTAATACCTTCCATATGCGCTGTCTTAGGCGAATATTCAACATTACCTGGCACGACAAAGTTCCAAATAGCATCGTCCTGAATCGAGCCGGAATCCCTAGCATGTACACTTTGTTGAAACAGTGACGCCTACACTGGCTTGGACACGTTGTGAGAATGGATGACAGCCGGATCCCAAAAGATATTCTATACGGAGAACTAGTGCAGGGAAAGCGCCCCAGAGGGGGACCACAGCTGCGGTATAAGGATATCTGTAAGAGGGACCTGAAGGCCTTGGGAATGGACCTCAACAGATGGGAAACCCTGACCTCCGATCACACTCTCTGGAGGGAAGAGATACAGCATGGTCTACGTAAATTTGAAGAGGCATTTGTCCAACAGGCAGAGGAAAAGAGGCAGGCACGGAAAGAACGAAACTCAAGGACCGGGCAAGAAACAGAATACATCTGTCCCCAGTGTGGTAGAGACTGCCATTCCCGAATTGGTCTATTTAGTCACACTAGGTGTTGTTTTTAGGATCTCTATTCCAGGCATGATACCATAGTCTTTCGAGACTGAAGGATGCCACTGAGCCACCACCTTACACAAGGTAAGGGAGGCTGTTAAAATTTGGGAAGATACTGGAAATGGTAGGTAGCAGTTAAAGGAAACAGCTGGGTTATACTGGAAAATTATGATAGTGATCAGCTGTAAGCACCATCTTCCACCTCTAGCCCAAAAGCTCTCCCTTGAATTTACCCATCTTCCCCCCAGAGAGTGTTTCATCCATCCTTGTGTGATATAGATGATATTCACAGCACAAAACAAAAACAAGGACAAATGAGCATGTACTTCAATTTGATGTAAAAACAACATGCATCACTTGTTAAAAAGTTCTGTGCTGTAGTTATTTTGCATGCCTTATCAACTAGAATGGCAAGATAACACAAGAGGGCAGTAGAGAACCATGCAAGCATATGAGCGAAAAAAGTTCTTTTAAATGCAAGGGAGAGTGTAATGTTAAAGAAACCTCAGGCAGCTGCTTTACTCCACATGTGCTTTGGTCAGTCTTGGGCAATATATCCTTTAATTTTTAAAAAAATTAAGATAGCAAATGAATGGCATAGCCACTTAAGAGGATGGGAGAGAGAACTGCCAGTCAAAGTTTTATTGCATTTCCCTCCAGGGTTTTTGTATTTGTTTGTTTTTTGGGGGGGTTCGGGATTTTTTTCTTCCTTGGTAATCTTAGTCTTACGAATGAAAAATTATCTCTTAAATCCTAGGCATGTCTGGATGGAAATTTGGAGTGGTTTGCTTCACACTTAAAAGATTCTTACCTTCAGTGCCTTCAATTTTATGTCTTGTTCGAGCAATCCTTTCATTTGCATTTGAGACTGCTGTTCTTTCCTGTGACGTACACCACGCCCACTGGGTCTCCACTCACTGCCACCACCAGATTAACTGGACATTTATATATAATTGAGAGAGAGTCAAACACCAGGTTTTATAGTTTTAAAACAAAACATAAAAACGTTTATTAGTTTACAAATAGATGGTCAGTATTACAATAGCTTTAGCTGATGTTAACTTATTTAAATACAATCATAGATTCTTATAATGCTGTAGTGAATGTTATAAACCAGAACCTTATCAGTGATAGGATCTCATACCTGGTCAACTGACAAAAACCTTAACTCTGATAACTGAACTCAAACTGAACTGAACTTTTGGATTTCCATATATAACATTCTTCTTAACCACTCCCACCAGCTTGGTGATTGGCTATTCAAAACAGACTAATAAATATTCAAACTTGTTCTCCCTTTCCGTCACAGGGTCCATGCAAGTCTTTGGATTGCTGGTTTTCTTGTGAGTACATTTACCCAGTCTACTCACTAGTAAGTAGGCAGCGGCAGCAGTACTGGTGCAAGGGGGAAGCAAGATGAAGGAGTGGGGAGGAGGCAACCCCCCATTTCCCCCCCCCTGCATTTCTCCTCCACTGAGGCTCTTCCGGGGCTATACTGCGTTGTGGGGACAGACCCCATGGAGTTGAGATAGGCTCCTTCCCTATTTTTTTCTCACAGCCATCATTCAGCTGACCACAGTGACCTCCTCCTCCTCCTCCCCCTCCTCCTTTTGTTAATTACAGTAGGTGGCAAATCAAAAGAGCACTGCTTCAGTCTAGCATGATGTTAAAATTTTGCTGCATCAATTAGGGAATTGTTTTTAAAGAAGATGAAAATTGAGGAGGGAGGTTCTCCATCCTCTGCTTTAATGCCATAACCCACCTCGTATGTCGCATAGCTGTCACCTCTGATCCTACCCACAGCTCCATTGGGGTGCAAAGTAAACATCCGCAGAGACTATACAATGAGATAGTTAGGATTGTGCTGAATTGGTACCAAGAAGAATACATGTTCTATCCCTGTGCCAGAAAGATCTGTGATAGCTCTTAAAAAATCAGCCTAAATAGAAATATATCTGAGCCCCGTCCTTTGGTTTGAACCAAATTGTACCAACAGCAATCCAATCTATATGCCAGCCTGGGCCTCCCTTACACTTAAGGAGCATAATGGGACTTGCTTCTGGGTGAACATGTATAGATTTGCACTGACGGCTCTATCACAAGAGCATTTTTCATTTTGGAGGTGTAGCATCTTTTTTTCTGATGCACCTTAATGAATATACCAATAATCAGAGGTACAAAAAGGGCAACAGGGAAAGGGCTCAGCCGTATATAAGGAGATGTTTGCTTAGGAATGTGGTAAACTTGGTTGGGATCCAGAAGCTTCCGTTCCTTAGTATCTGAACCAAGCACATGTTTACAGAGAGATAAATGGCATTGTCTGGAAGCCATATTTACTGCTACAAGTAAATTATTTATTATTTATTTTATTTTAGAGTATTTTTACCCTGCCTTTCTCCTTGGAAAAGGACCAAGGACTTGTCGATGATTATACAAGCCTGGTTTATGATTTTTGGAAAATTCTGCCAACTTTTTAAAATACAAATCTGAAAGGATATTATTTGTATGCAGTGCAGAAATGGCTATAGGCGAGGGCGATGCAAGTACGGCTATAATTGGTGACATTACTGCCTGCTGTCAAGTTGTTAGCAGTTGGCATATGGTGTGGTGATAGAGTGAGACATGAGCTTGAAGGAAAATAAAAAGGAACAAAAATTGATTTTGGCTATTGATGTCACACTGTTGAAACACAGTGAAACTCACTTTTGTGGACATTTTCTTGTCCAAATTGGTTGTACCAATTTTGTTTTTAGCCGTGAACTGAGGTAATAAGAACAAGTCAGTAATGATTGTATGCATTTGGCTTGATTGAAGAGCATAGGAAGAGAGTAAGGGTTTTTAAATATTGCCCTCCCCACTTTATGAAATATATCTGAGAGTTTATTCTCTAAGACTCTAGCTATTCCCAATCATCAACCCAAGATCAGCCTAGCTGCTCTTCTCCCCCCCCCCCAGTAAATCATCCTGAGATTTCTGTTATCTGCTGTGAAGCTCCCTTTTATCAGAGGGGTTGCCATCTGATCATATTGGCTGGGTGATTTTTCTTCTGCTAATAATCCACTTCCTCTCCCCCTGCCATTGCACAAGCATTTTAAGACCAACAGCAATTATTTTAATGACAGGAAGTCAATAAAAGATTAAGCAAAACCCATGCTGACTGTTTCTAACAAAATAATTGTGCAAATTAACCTTTGTTTGCAAGCTACAATTTCAGAAGTGCTTCCTCCTGAAAGGGTGCAATTATTCTACAAAAGAGAGAGAGTTGTGTCTCTGATGATAAGTGTGCTAGTGTGTGTTTTTCTATAGCTGATTGAGCATGGAAACAGTGATGTCTCCTGTTACAAGGCAGAATAGGGGTTGCCAAGACAGAGTGTTTCAAGTGTGGGATAGATGGACTATAAAGGGTGTGTTGAGGTTGGTGGGGGGGGGATGCTCCTCACATGCAAACTATAAACAACCCCTTGAAGCTTGATCAAATGTCAATTAAGCACTTCCCTCATCATCTGCATTGGGTAAGGGGAAGTGAAAATATTTTTCTACATGACTCCTTTCTCCCTCTGTTGATGCCTGCCAGGACCCTGCCTGCCACAGAACCTGACTCTGAGCGGTTAAATGGTGAAGAGCTGCTGGAGGAGCCTTGCAGCTCAAATCAGCAAGCAGCTGGGTCTGATGACTCAGCTGAAAACATATCTTCACCTCCTAGAAGGGCCATGAGCAGGATTCTGCAAGGACGTGCTACCACGAGTCTTTGATGCTACGTGGAGAATCAGGTCGGCAAGCCCTGAGTACTAGCAGAAGCCTTTCCAGAAGTAAGGGTGTGTTCCCTGTTTTGGGATAAAGCTGGCAAGCTCACCTTGAGCTCTCTGTGGGAGCAACGCATCATTTGAACTTGCAACCACGTTCCTGTCTGCTTCTGACCTTGGCTCTGTTTCCTGACTTTGGACTGGTTTCCTGGACAATGGCTTGATCTGTTCCCTTGGGTTTGGCATCAGGTTTCCGTGAGATATTCTGGTTTTGACTTGGACTGGTAACTGCTGGGAGTTGGATTCTGTTATTTATCTGGCACTTGATTGTTAGCAAAGGACTTGAACTTGCTTGGCTTTCCACTAAAGATCTTGGCAAAGAACTGAACTCTGTTTGTGTGTGTGCTCTGTGTGCGAGGCTTGACAATGCCATTCTGTTTTCTTGCTTCCCTTCACTCCTTCTTCTCCCACTCTCCCTTGGAATCAGCAGCCTCAGTGGCTCTCTCTCAGCTAGATAAAGAGCATATCAAAAAGAATGCATGCCCTACCACTCAGCTAGAAAGTTGTGTGCCGGCCTTTAAAGGCAAAGGATAGATTATTCTAAGTAGAAACACTTTAAAAACAATATCTTTTAAAAAATATAATTAATTATATTAACCATAAACACAATATAATAACAAAACATAAACACAAGAGAAAACACGCAGCAAAACAAACTGCATGCAACCCACCTCCCAATATATATTTTTCTGATTCATTCTGTGCCATTAGTTATGCATATGTATATGCTAGTGTGGACAGGCCCTGGGAAATTCAGTCATTGTGTGATCCCTTTTCCCAACACAATTCAGAGAGGGATAGCTAAGAGACCTTCTAGTTTCAATGGCTGCCCATATTTCTTGATCTGGAAAAGTTCCCTCTCAGATAACTACCTTACAATATATTTCCCTAGACTTGAACCAAAGTACTGGAAACTAGGGCTTGCTGTTGCCAGCACAGTAATTATACAACAAAATACAAGACATGCCTGCTTACCTGACAGCCAACACATACCAGTAATATAAGAATTCTGAATTTCACATAAGATGCCAGGGAAGTAACTTTGCACCCGTTGCTGAGAGTAAAATATAAATGGAAAAAAGATAAATTAGATTTCTCTTTTGGCATTTTCTGGACACGTGGAATAATTTTATAGTGTATATTCAGCTGCTAGTTTGTGTGTGGATTGTCTTGATCAATTTTAGCCACTCATTTATTTTCCTCGATATGATGATATTAAAAACAGAACTGCAGTAGTGGTTCCATTTATTATAGAGAATAATCTGAAGGTAATGGAAAGAGGAAGCCAGGGTGATGTATATTCTTTTTTGACGCATTTGTGGCCTTAACCTCTGTTTCCTAAATTCTGCTCCACAGTCCAGGAGAATCACATTTCACTTCCAACTCGGTTGGAAGTGAAATGTGATTCAGTATGTTAGTTTCCATTAATTTCAACGGAACATGAAAGACAATCAACACTCTCTGAAATACATATAGGCAAGTGAACTGTTCTACTGACATCTAAATTCTGTTATTTTACTTGGAGGTAGAAGCCACTGAGTTCACTGTGGCTGACTTCCAGCTAGGTAAGAATGTACGGGACTGCAGACTAAAGTGGGTAAAATTGCTTTACGTCAAAAGCTGAGTATACCCTGACAGACATGAGTTGTAGTACCACATCTGTTTGCAATTCAGACAGAAACAAAACTGTTTTATTTTTGGGTTAGTGAAGAAAGTCTACATGTTTCAGAGGAAATGAGGAAAGGGTAATTCTTTCAGTGTGTTTTCCCTATTTTTACCAGGGCTCTAAATTCTACAAATAACATGTTAGAGGAAGTCGACTGGAAATGTTTATGAATTGGCATGGAAAAGGCAAGCTGGTAAGTAAGGAAATTAAACCCACCTCGTGGCATCATATTTTTAAATAAATAAAAAACCCAAAGACTCAGACTGTCATATAGGATGTTGTAGATATAGGGCCCCATGTCATAAAATATCACATTTTCATTCTGTGGAGATTTGCAACATTATCAATCTTTTTTTTTTTTTTTTGCAGGTGCAACTATTTGTATGGAAATTATTTGCTGTGCCCAGTCTTTTGAAAATAGGCTTGTTGTCCACAAGAAATTGTTCTGAATATATAAAACAGGATTTAGGGATCATTATCAACATCTTAGAACTGCAGAGCAGGAAGGGGCTCTATGGACCACCAAGTCCTGTCCTTGGGGAATCGAACTCCCAACTAGAGATGGGCACGAAATGAACTTTTAATTCGTTTCTGTGACGGAACCCTGGGAAAGAGATTCATGAATATTCTAATGGTAGACCAATCCCAGAATGTGGGCGGGGTTAGCTCCTATAAAAAGAGTGACAGTTGAACTGTCAGGGAGTGAGAGAGAGGGGGAACTGAGAACTGAAGAGAAAGATCAGGAGCTCAGTCCGTGTTAGTTGGCGACAGTAACTGATAGGGTTAGGGACTGGACAGGGTCTGGCTAGGATATATTTAGGGACTTGTTTAAGTTACATCTTAAGAACAATTCAAACTGCAATTTATTAAAACTATATTATTTATGTATGTCGTGAAAATAAATAAACTAAATAAACTACATCTTTATGTTGAAAACATAGTAGAAATAAGTACAGGTTTTAGTAAATGGTGGCAGCAAAACTAAAAACAGTTTCAACACACTTTTAAAGTGCGGCCAGGTTGTAAAATACCCAGTACATCACAGTTTCGTTATTTCTTATTTGTTTCGTTAGCTAACGAAACAAATAACCAACTAACCCATCAAAGAAAAATGAAACAAAATGAAACGGAAATTTTTGTTTTGTTTGCTTTGTTTTTCATTACCCACCCACCTTGTCCTCGTTGCCACAGTCCCCCTGGTCCTGGTGGGGAACGTAGGCCTGTAGAGGCACTAGCCCCAAGCCAGCACCTCAAAAAGCCCCTGGCTGGGGACTTTTAGCCCCCCCCCCAAATTCAGATAAAATAAAAAAAGGAGGGTTGCCACTCTAAAATAAAGGAAAAAGAATCAGTCCTGACCCAGCTCCAGGGCTGACTGGGTTGGCACTCTAAAATAAAGAAAAACATATTTAAAAAGTCAGCGCCGACCCGGCCACAGGGGACTTTTAAAGACCCTACTGGGGACTTTTAAAAGCCAAAACGAAGGAAGGAAGGAATGAACGAACAAACAAACAAACAAACGAATGAATGAATAAAATAAAATAAAATAAAAGAGCGCCGACCCGGCCCCAGGGGCCACGTGGCAGGAGAGAATGAAGAAAGGTACCTTGGGAGCAAAAAGGGGCTGGATCAATTTAAACCTTCTATCATGTGATCAGTAAAAAGTACTTTGAATCCACCCATTTTATAAGTGGATCAAATCCTAGGGTAGTTGACCTTGTAGTAATACAGTCACCCCCCACCTATTGTGAGGGTTAGGGACCCACCCAACCCGCAATGACTGAAAATCTGTGATATGTGGGTCGAGTGGGGCCTGGGGGCAGTGAGTGATCAGATCCCCCTGCTGCCGCTGGCACACACTGGTCCGAGAAGTCTTGGGGTGGCGTGCACCAGCAGAGTTGCAGGATCTGACCTCCCGCTGCCGCCCACCCATGCCAACCTGAGACTTCTTGTCTGGGGCCATCTCCATTGAAATGCAGTGGCTCGATGCATTTTAATGGAGAAAATTTTCCCCATTGGAATACATTGGCTCAATGCATTCCAATGGGGAAAAATTTCTCAATTGAAATGTATTGAGCCAATGCATTTCAATGGAGATTGAAGGGCAGCGTGATTGCCCCCTGCCGCCCGCCTGCACGGCTCTAGGCTTCTTGAAGGAGCGCAGGGCAGCAGCATGGGGCGATGCGATCACCCCCACCGCCCGCCCGTCTGGCCCGAGGCTTCTCAGAGGAGTGCGGGGTGGCGGCGTGGGGCGATGCAATCACCCCTGCCGCCCGCCCGTGTGGCCTGAGGCTTCTTGGAGGAGCGGGGGGATGGCATGGGGCGATGCAATCACCGCCCACGCGGCCCTGAGGCGTCTCAGAGGATTGCGGGGTGGCGGCGTGGGGCAATGCAATCGCCCCCCACCACCCGCCTGTGTGGCCCCACTCGGGCTGGCAGCGATGGGGGATTGGATCTGGGGCTTGGGGAAGGGGGAAGGTTTTAAAAGCCTGGGCTTTTGAAACCTTCCCCCCTTCCCTTCAACCCTGGCTCCAGCTCATTGGCACTGGGGTGGGGAAGTAAAGGTTTTTCTCCCCCACCCCAGCGCTAATCAGCTGAAGCCAGGGCAGGTACTGCGATCCCACGATATAGTGGGACCTCAGTACCTGAACCGCGAAATGGTGGGGGTGACTGTACTCTAAGTTACTAGATAAATGTGAATTGTGGTTAGATGTGTTTTAGTTTTATTATCTGGTGTATGGATAGAAGTCAGCTTACGTTTTTCCCAGCCAGTGCTTGTGCTTCCATAAAGCTCTGCCCTGCACTCTTCTGAAGCATGCCTTTTACAGAAAGAAAAAAGATCTCAGCTACAGTTTCAAGGGGGACATGAGAGATATAGAAGCACAAGGTACCATACACAGGGCAGACCAGACAAGCAGTGGCCACTGAAACCAAGAAAGTTCTGTATCACAGACCACAGACAGGAAACAAGCCTGACTTTAATGGATCCATTCTGATATTTTTATCTCAAACTGTGGCTGCTCTCTTCCACTAGCCTGACCTGGACCAAATGCTAAATTATAAAGAATGGCAATGATTTAAGCTGTGGCGGAAGGATGTCAGGATGGAAGGGCCACCAAATTGTAACCATCTGGTCTTCAACTTACTCATTGAAGTTCTTGCTTGCCAGATTCATTCTGTAGAAAACAGGCCATGCAGTCCATAGGGATGAATAAATATGATCTTAAATAACATGTATAAGTTGTTCTATGTATCTCAATTCTTTGGAAAGAAAGGAAAACAAATGCTTTGGGCAAATCAGTTCACTGCTGCCTACCCTGCCAGCTAGGCTCCAAGGCTTGAAGAGTCCTTTCTCGGAATCAGCCATCTGAGGCCTGGCCTGTTTTGGAGAGCCATGGACTAGTTTTTTGGACAGCAAGCCTAGCCAAAAGAATGGGGTCCCCTCACAGGAGGAGTGTGGAGTGTAATTCTCCATGCTCTTTATGTTCCGCCACAAGAAGAGGAAGAGGGAACTCACTCCACTCAATCGAGACACCAAATGCAAAGTAGATTTCTTATGAGGTATTAGGATCTTGCCTTGCAGGTCTTCTCATCCGCAGGCTGGAGCCAAGTACTGTAGGTTGTTCAATGTTGCTAGCAGGTCAAAGGAGACAACCTCTGCCCTCCAATTGTTCAACACTGCAAGTATTATGCTCCTTTGCCAAGGAGTCAGGTTTCTGGGCGCCATGGTCACTACAGCACTCATACCCTTTCAAATATTTCTGGTAAGAGTATGGACCAGTCGTCATGCTTCTGTCTCCTGAGCAATGTATCCATTGTTGCTAGTCTTAGTGTTGTAGTCTGACTCCTCTGTTTACCTTCTACTGGTTGAAATTCTGTTTGCACAGCTCCGCGTGTACAACGTGAACCTGTGGCGATGGTAGTGAAAACTGGGGTAGGGTAGACATGCTGCCGAAAGGCCATAACAGGGAGCTGCACAATTGATTGCACAACCCAACTGAACAAGGCCAGTTACTTATTGCCTGACAAGCTTCCACTGGTGTAACTTTACAGCAGAAGAAACTATTTTGGTTTGGGCAAAAATAGGGGCAAGCAAGAAATTTCAGCCAATGTATAAATTTCTTGCCCGTTGCCTCATGTTAATGCTTGCCAAACAAATTTTGATGTAAGTGGAAAACTAGCCTGTTCTGTATAAGGTCATTCCTCTATTCTGTCCAACTGGAAACAAACAATGATAATAATCAGAAGCAGGGTTTAGTATAAATGGCTTATATTATAATCTTTAGTTTTGTTTATTTACTGATTTCATTTTTATGTATATATAAATAACACAGAATCAAAAAATAGTCAAAATATACTCAATAGGACTAACAAAAGTGTTTGCTGGAACTATAACATGAAATGAACAGGAGAAATTTTAAAGTTGTAGAAGAACCCTGTGTGGTGAGATTATATTTATTTACTATTTTAATCTCAACTAGTTCCTTCCTTTTCATTTGACAGCTTCTTGTGAAGCAATTTATTACATGGCATTACTCTGCAGAATTAGATGAATTTGACAAACAAAGTCACCGTAGAAAATCTTAGAGAAGAACCAATTAAGACTGGCACTTCACATGGTTACATGTGTATGACCCATTTTGTCCTGCTTCCGTTAATGCAAGACAGAAACTACTTGAACATAAGTTTGGCTTTGTAGTAACTTCCTTGACTTGATGTTCAGTAAAATCTGTTTAACAAGTAGATTGCAGGTCATATTACCCAGAGCCATGCCAAATATGGATCCTGTTTTTGACTTGTAAGTCACAGGCATTTCATTTAGACCAAAGGGTTTGCAAAAATGTGGCCTGAGTAGATGTCTGCAAAATTCATCCTGTGACAGTGTACTCAATGTGCTTGCTTCTGATTAATCTAAGCATATTTTGTGTTATGCACCAGCCAATTGATTTTGATTTAGAATGACCCTAGCTGGGGATGTAAATCTCATTCACCTTGATAAGTATAAGATGGTTCTTTAAAAATTGCCACACTGAGAGTTAGTTATATAGCAAGGGTTTTATTAGACATTCACAGGAATACAGAAATATGTGCGATTATGCCAAGTCTTAGCTGGGTCACTGAGACCTAATGTTTGTCACCACATTTGGGTCTGCTTATAATAATTTTGACTTTTCTCATGCTTATAAATTCATATCAACCTTTTCCCACTAGGCATGGCAGGGAGGTGGAGTTTCAAAAAAATCTTTCATGATTCCATTCCCCCTCACTAGATGTTATGTCCCCAGTTTTCTATCTGTGAATGAGCAAATTGTGAAGTAGGAGCCTGGGTCATTCTGTTGGTGTACTGCCCATGCTGCTGCTCAATGATCTCACTACTTGAGCTAGCTGAGCTAGGCTCAGAAGCAGCACTGGAGTGGATTTCAATTTACTGTAAGATCCCCATATCAGCTGCTTCATTAATCACTGATTCAATTATCCGCAGTTGGAAGAGAAAAAACTTAAATAATCCAGCAGCTGTACAGCAAGCTACTGTCATAAAACAGTAGCCATAAAGCAAGCTACTGTCACAAAAAGCAGCTGTAAAGCAAGCTACTATAACAAAGCAGCAGTTTTGGGATTCTCTTTTATCCACTGTTTTCATTATCCATGGAAAGGCCTAGAACCAATCCCCAGCAGATACCAGGGTCCTACTGTATTATTCTCGGGGACTTCAACTTCTGTGCAAAGGCAGCTTTGCCAGGAGTGGCTCAGGACTTTATAACCTCCATGATAATCATGGATCTGTCCTTAATGATACCTAGTCCCACTTATACTGTAGGGCACACTTTAGACTTCATTTTATGTTAGTGATCTGTGTGTGAAGAAACTCTCTGCAGTTTCATCATCGTGGACATATTATTACCTAGTTGGGTTTAAGCTCACTGGAACTTTAGAATGCAGAGGTGGAATACTGATTAAAATGTTCTGCCTGAGAAGGCTGATGGACTGATGGGCTTCTGGTGAGTTTCCTCTTGCCATGGCAGGTGATTCTGTCAAAGCCCTGGTTGAACTGTGGATTGGGAAAAATGGCCAGGGCCACTGACACAAAACCCAGCTATTTTATTGTCCACATTTCTGTCTGCCACTTAGAAAACGGGCTAGGAATGAGTTGAGCAGCATGAATGGAATATGTGAAAGGCTCTCTGTCCCCTCACCCTCTAAAATTCCTTCCTACCCATTCATAATTTGTATGAATTCTTCATATTTTGGAAATTACCCATTCATAATTTGTATGAATTCTTCATATTTTGGAAATTCAAACCATAATTAATAGAAAGCCTACCACAGTATGAGTTTGTCGTATTTTGTGGGAAGCCACTGCACACAATGCAACTGAATAGAAACAGAATTAGAAAGAAAGGGTTTTAGAGGCAATTAAAAAGAAAATACAAGCTAGCAAGGATGTATTAACATATCTTATTGTTGTGAGCTATCTTAACTCCTATTAGTTGATATTCAAGGCATGAATCAAGCAGGGTTTGGAATGTTTCATTTTGGGCTATATAATAACCTGAATCCTGCAGATAGCATGCTGGAAGTTGTAATCCTCCCCCACAAAAGAGTAACATTTCCAATTTGCAGTAACTGGTATGACTGTGTAAGATGTGTGTGTGAGTTGTGTTGTTATAGTTGTGACCGACTCTTCGTGACCCCATGATCATGGAGTTTTCTTGGCAGGAATACTGGAGTGAGTTGCCAGCACTTGGTATTCCATGGTGGTCACCCATCCAAGTACTAACCAGGGCCAACCCTGCTTAGCTTCCAAAACCAAGAGAGATCGGATGTGCTTGGGACATCTAGGCAGCTCTGTGTAAGATAGTGAGGAGCTACAATGACCCAAAGGCATCAATAATCTGTTTTTACAATGAAGTGACCGCATTCCTGTGATCAGTGGGGACAAGTCTTTTGGTGTCCTCTTTGATTTACTTGCTTGACATGTCGAAGAGCTGGCCACCTCTTTCTCATTTGCCAGACTAAAAGTATATACATATATAATAAATCGTTGTTGTTGCTGCTGCTGTTGTTTGCTACATTCCTTACAAGAGATGGAAATGGCTGTGGAAAAAACAGTGCAGCTGTGGTCATGAGATGAGATGTGCTACAGGCAGTTTCCTTACTGTGCCTGGTCCTAAAGGTCAACCCATAGATGACGCACGCATTTTCCAAGGAAGAAGTCACAGGCTCATTGGCTGGCAGAGGTTCAAGATAAACGGGCAAAGTGCAAGGGGCTCTTTGGGACTGAATCAGCAAAAGCAATCTACAATCAGGAGGCAGCCCGGTTTTTCCAGAGGATTCCTTTTCTTCCTTTTTTTTAAGCATTCAAAAATTAAAAGCATCTGGTTATGATCTGACACCCCCCTTGAATTAATCAATTCCTTATTATGCTACTAGCTTCTTGCAGCCCTAACTTATGCACTGCATCATATGCATTACCATGGAAAAGCCATAAGTGGTGAATGAGTGCATTCGGATTGCTTGTTTGTTTGAAATATCAATACTCTGTCCTTTGTTGTAATTGGTGGCTGACAAGAAACAACAATAAAACCCGCCAGCAACAACGAATGCAACCCTATAAGAGCACAGCACCTGCTATTCCCTGGTGGTCTCCCATCCAAGTACTAGCCAAGGCCAACCCTGCTTAGCTTCTGAAATCAGGCAGGATCAGATGTGCTTAGGGCATCTAGCCAGGGATGGAATCTTATAATCACTGCACTCAGTGGAACTTCTCAGGTAAATGCACGTAAAATGGCAGCCTTACCATTTACAACTAATCATTTCAAGTCAACTTTGTGTCCATAAAACAGCACCTACTGCCCAGCACAGGAAGAAAGCAATTCCATATGCAAGTGAAGCATTAGGGTCTCTTTTTGACTCTGCTGTTCAATGTTCATGCTGTTCTCATCTTTGTAGGAGAGGCCTGCATTTATGTTTTGACTCGCACAAATATCTGTCTACCTCAATCCAATTGTGTCACAGCTAGACATTTCAGCATCCTGGGCAGAATTCAATATTTGTATCTACGCCTCCTCCCCCTTTCCATTTTGGAGCCAAGTCAAATCACAAAGGTAGCACTCGGGCGGTGCTCTCCCTCTAGCTCACCAACTTACCTCAGAGGCACAGCATCATATGTGTTATGGCCTTAACAGCAGCCAAGGAAGACTTGGTTTTCATTCTCTTTTTGCTTTCTGAGAAATAAGCCTCCTGTTCAGACTCTGCTCAACAAATGCTCAGTCTCTTAATGTAGGTGACGTACATAATTCATACCATCTTACTATCAATATTCACATCAAACGAGCATCGAAATTTCTCCTTTCTTTTATAGCTGTTTTCTTCACAAACATTTCAGTACCACTGGGAAGGAGGGCGGGGGTCTGACACATTTTATTTTGAATATATGTCATTAGTTTCATCATTCTGGGAGTTTTAAAGGTTTTAGCTTTTGTTTTGTGGCTCACTAATCATCTTCTCAGTCTGCAGCACACACTAGCCTTACTGTTGTGTGATGCATAGGTGCAAAATTGATTTTTCTATAAAGACTCTTTCAGAAATAAACTAAAAAAATACTACAGGACTGTGTAGTATAGAAAACCATAATGCTATTCATAAGTTATTGAAACGTGTTTTTTTTGTATTAAAAGTGTGTATTTTGTTGCTTCTCTGTTCATGAGTGCCTCTGAACAGATGCACAGTCAATAAATAAGTCAACAAGCTTTATAAATAGATAACTCTAAAGGATAGCTTTAAAACCACTTGCACAGACTGAAGGCCGTATGAAACAATGCAATGTTGGCTGTTCACCAGAAGCTCCAGAAGGAAGCTTGGTTTGCCCTTAGCGGGAACACTGCAGCTGAGATGTTGCTATGGAGAAAGACATGTCTCCATGGTCTCACCAACCTAGCTTCCCCAACTTGTGGAGCAGGCTACAAGGCGTCAGCTAAAGATCTTGAATTCTGAGCAGGCATGTCTGTGAGGAAGCAAACTTTCAGACATCCAGGCCATGGAGGGCTTGATAGGTCAAAACAAGCACTTTGAACTGAGCTCAGAAACAAATAGGAAGCTAGTGCAATAGGTGAGATACAATCTGTAAGGCATACAGCAGAAATCAGTTTGACTACCACATATAGCACTGTCACTGTAGTGTATACATAGTTTTCAGGGGCAGCCCCACAAAGAACACATTACAGTTATCTAATTGGAAGGTACTACCTAGCATGACTCACTGTGGCTGAATAGCTATTTCAGCCCAGTTCCTGCCACCATTGTACATTATTCCTTCTCCATGTATTGGTACAGCAGCAGCAGCAGCAGCATCTACCTAGACCAATGTTGGCGAATCTATGGCATGGGTGGCACTCGGAGCCCTTTCTGTGGGCACCCAACATCGCCCCTTCACAGCCACCTGTTAAATTGCTGTATTGGCACTTTGCAAAAAAAAAAAAAGTGAGTTTTGAATTGCTGTTTGGGCACTCGGTCTCTAAAAGGTTCGCCATCACTGACCTAGACCTTGGAAAAGTTACTATTTTGCTACACGTGCCAGAAGCCACTGTCCCTAGTAACTGGGGAATTCTCAGAATTGTTATACTGTATTTAAAAGTAACTTTTCCAATTTCTGCACCACTCCTTAGTAGTACCATCATATGCAGCTTATTTGGTGTGCCCTACTATTATTATGGTGCCTTTTCAATGAACTGGATGAAATCCCTTTCTGTATAACAGTTTGTTGTGCACTCTTTTCTACCTGAACGTCTTGAAGAACATAAGCACTTTTAGATATGTACAGGTAAATGAAATTTCAAACACTTGCTAGTAGGACAATCTCCTATGTCCTATGAGCCTCAATAGAAGGTGTTAAATGCTAGAGACACACATAATTTCTGCACACATTTTCATACAGAGACACTAGGGATCTTCCCCCAACCTCTTCCTGGAAAGGCATGGAGGGAATTCTCCCCATCATCTTCCTCTTTATGGAAAGAGTCATCTGTGTGAGGAACTCGGGGTAGATAATAGAGAACTCTTTAGTCCATCTCTCAGAATCATTCTGGAAAGTGTGACAGGTATGAAATTGATGGGAAATCAGCAATGCTATGGAGTCAAATTTGATAAGGGCAGGTCAGGATACTCATGGGTGGGCAAGTGTACGGCTCTGGAGGCACAGGGGACACACTCTGTTATGTGTGTGTGTTGGGGGGGAGAACAATTTTATTGTCGCTAAGGTGCAAACCACACTTTTTAATTAATCAAACACACAAATTAATCACACAAAGTCATATGAATCTTTTAAAATGAACAACCAAGACAGCTCCTGAATTAATTCAACTGTACAGCCTGGCTCTCGAATAGCTTTGTTTGGGATTGGTCACTGGAGGCTGGATATGAGCTTTATTTGCAAATCCAGTTGTCCATTCTCATCATTAAGAGAAAATCATACAAAGGGAGAGGGAATGGACTACTGGTAGGTAATACACCTTTTTTTCTCCCTACAATCTAGTTTGACCTCTTTGGCCTCCAGCAGAATCTCTCTCTCTCTCTCTCTCTCTCTCTCTCTGTGTGTGTGTGTGTGTGTGTCTGTGTGCTTTGCTGGTGATATGTCAGAAATTAACTAAGGATTAAGCTTCCAAAGACGACTGCCACTTTCATCTGCTACATCATAAGGGGAACGCATCACAGCTTGTTAGGCAGAGCAATGAGACAAGTGGCTAAAGCAGCTGATTTGGGGGTGTACGAAAGCCAGAGCACTGTTTGGCAGTTAATCTATTAATCTTGTAATTTTAAGGAGCAGATAGACAAACATAACATGCCAGCTCAGCCTGAAGCTGATGCATGCAGCCAATTTTCTGCTGTCACCATTTTTTGTAGCAAAGGTTGGTTTGTCTCTTTTATAGCTGCAGTATTCAAGGTCTGGGAGAAAGGGAGTCAATCTGAATGCATCATATATTTTTTCCAGAATAGTAGGGGTAGGATATCTCTTACCTTGATCTTGTCACTCCACACAATCTCAATGTTGGCTTCTCCCTCCTTTTTCTTCTAATGTTATTGATATATTTCCTCCTCCACCACCACCACTGTGATTCCTTGATTTTTAACTACAGGAAAAGCTTTTATGTATAGATACTGGACTCACATGAAAGTAGCTGTGAGTTGAGATGCCCAATCCAGCCCTATATGAATGATCCAAAATCTCTAGTTGTCATGGCAAATTCTTGTTCTCCACTGACTCACATTCATTACTGGGAACTGATCAGTATGTTTTATTTCTTGTGCTAATGCTCTGTATAAATCTAGTCATTAGAGCACTGTAGTTATCAACGTGAAACCCATCGGCTTTTATCCCCTATGAGATTCTTCCTTGTTGACACCAGTATCTTATTGAGTACTGTAACAAGGACATTTTTGTTTTAGTTTCTCACACTGAGAATTCCTTTCCCAAATCCACAAACTCATGCCGGCACTTTCAGTCTATAAATATTCTTTATCACAAAGAACTACCTAGACTGGATCCAAGGAATCACAGTTGGATCTCTCAGTGTCCTCCCCCCCCCCCTTAATACCAATGCAGTCCTTTAAGGCTAAGATTAAGTAGCATTCTATCTTGGCTTGGGTGCAATTTGCCATATTAATAAAAAAATTATGGTGAAAATGAATGCACAGGGGATAGCAGGGCTGCCCTAGGATGCTTGGCTAAATGAGTCAGGGCACAAAATGGACCCCCTACCTGGCCTTGGGATTCTACCTTTAAGAGGAATTGTTTTAATGAAATACTGAAGTCATCCATCACTGAGCAGTGATAAGTGTCCCAGTGATAAGGGTCCCAGCATCTTATTTTGCTAATTATTCCCCCACCCTTTAAGCCTAACTTACAAAGCTGTGTTTGAAAAGCATATGAAGAAGGGTAAAAGATTCTAAAGTGTCTACCACAGAAAATGTTGAATAGACATTAATTTTCAGAGCAAACTTTAAGCCATGTCCTTTGATATATGAATATAATCTTGCAAAAATTCAGATGTTTTATGCAACATGTACTTTATGAGCACTGCTTCAGCCAGCTGCCCACATATACTTCTTTCCTGAAGCCGTTTGTCAAGGTCTAATAAAAATGTCAATTAATACAGGCACTCTGATTTACAGGGTCATTTAAAGAAGCATGTCAACCGTATATTTCAAAGCAGTTTGAGAGATCTTGATGGGAATCAGCCATTTTTTTATTCAAGACATTTCTCCTTCCACCACTCAAAATGTGTGCCTTAGTTCATCCTGCTCAGCTGTGCAACTGATTACACTAAGAGTCAGGAGACTGCTTTGTCAAAATCAGCTGGGAGCTGGTCACAACTGTTAAAGCTTAGGTAACAGAAATGATGACCTTGCTATTTCCAAAGGAGAGAGATAAAAATGGCTGGTCACTTGACCTAATATCTCTGATTGAGCACAGTGAGAGGAGTCATAAGACCAATCCCCAGGCTCATGTTAAATACTTACCCATATGTTCAAGGTCCTTCAATATTGTCTTCAGCACAATGCATGGAAAATCCTCTCCCCTGAGGCTAGAGAGGGAAAACATGGCCCTTCATATGTTGCTGAATTTCAGTTCTCATGCTGTCTAAGAAGATAGTATGTCCAATGGTGAGGTATGAAGAATCTGGGAATCCTCCCTATCCAGCATCCTACTAGATTTGTGTTATGGTTGTGCAGAAGTGTCCAGAAAAGCTTCGGACATTGATGCAGCTATTTCCTCCTACCTTGTATCAGAATATGAGAATCAACAAACCCAACAGAGCTGTGGACCTGGAAGTCCCAAACTGAAATTATCTTGTCTTCTGTGTTGCATTCGTGTACTGTATTGTCCTTGACAGGAAACAGTCTTCTTTTTGAGCAGCAGACAGCAGGCAGATGTGTACAGTACTGTATTTGAAGATGTCTTCTAAATTCACAAGTCATCAGGTCTGATTCTTGTTTAAAACTAAAGAGCTCCAGGAAATGAGAGCAAGGGTCCTGAAGTTCCTCATTAAGAGATAAGACCTGAGCAGCAAACTGATCAATCCTATGGGTCTCATGGGCACAGACTTCCTCATTATGGTAAACCTATTACATTTCTATTTAATCTGCAATAATTACAATATGTTAAAATTTCTAACTATATGTGAAAATTAGCGTATGTGAATATTTGCAAATATATTTTTGACTTTGATGCATTTTCTCTTTTGGGGTGATGTTCACCTACCTCTTTATATAACTAAATACTAAACCTGCCTTGTTCAGTGGGGGGCTCACCCATTCCCATAAACTTAGCTTCAGAAAAAAGCTAAAGAGCCAAACTTATCCCAGCAAGCACATACCACACAAATCCATATTGCTTTCCACTGGTGGCAGCATGCAGTGCTAGCAAAATTTCAGAAAGCCAAAGGTGATTTGGACGTTGCAAGGATCCCTATCATTCAATTCCTTGTCTCTTGAAGGGGAATAAGAACACCCTCCCTTTGTCAAGTTATCTTAGCAAACAAAAATAAGACATGATAGATTTTTTGAAAAAAGTATGCAAGGTAAGTAGGCCTTTATCCACTGTAATGTGAAATTATTGACCCAAATAAGAAAAGGAATATTAGTTATTTGTTAAGAGAGAAATCCTACCTTATTATGATAGTGACATGGTAGACTCTGATATTGGAAGAACAAGGAAGAGGGAAGGTTATCAGAAGTTCATTTCTTTTACCACAAAGTTTCACCAAAATAACCCAGAGATAATGCTCACCTGCAATAGTTTTGGAATGGACAAAAGCCTTCTCTGGCAACACAACTGCCCTTGTGCTAGCCTAATTCCCTGTGCTCTGCCTGATCTCAGAAATTTGCTGCTGAAAGAACACAGCTGTTGTGCCAGCACAAAATGTGAGAGTATTCCTGAATAAATTCCAACATGCCTATGCTAGGTTTAGCACAACTTCAGCTGACTTACTGTCAGCTCAGCTGGTCCTGGATTCTCTGTGAAGCCACTAAAGAGATCATCATCATCATCATCATCATCATCATCATCATCTTCTTCTTCTTCTTCTTCTTCTTCTTCTTCTTCTTCTTCTTCTTCTTCTTCTTCAAGGGCCATGTATTATTTGTAAACTACTTTCTAGAAGCTGTATAAGCACAGTAGCAAACAAATTGTTGTTATTGATGTACCTTTTCCCCACTATTGAAGCAAATGACGCAAACTGAATGGCTGTAGAAATCCAATTGTGTTGGTGGTCTTGAAATCCATTTCCCAATAATGTATTGGTTTCAGTCATTTCGAGAGACAAGGGACCAATGATCATCCATCCTCTTGTAAGTTCCCATAATGGCTAGGGTAAAGCATTTTATCAGGAACTGCCTTAGAAAAGAAGCAAACTTCAGCTATTGTTCAAAATACTTTTTCTTGATTAAATCAAACCTTGGGAATTTCAGTGCCAACCCATCAGCAAGGCCATTGTGGGAAGAAAAGCCAAGAATTCCAGTTTCTGGTGAGCTATTTATTTTCCTGTTTACAAGGCTGCTGTTTCTTAATACCTCTGTAGCTGAAGTGGCTTCCTTGCTTGGCTCACTGAGGTAAAAACAGTGTCCAACTTTTGAATTTGTCATGAATCTCCTTGTTTTCATAAAAACCTACTCAAGGAAGCCACCCACCTCTGATGGCTTTAAAACACCAGGTTTCTAAACCTCTGATCTGGAGGAGGAAAAGCTCTCCCAGGAATACATCTTAATGGCTATGGCATGGTTGGTTGAAGTAGTGCTCCAAGAATATATTTCTGGCTCTGAAATGATCCTTTCATAATCTTCTTCATACTATTTAGTAACTAATTTTCAAAGGAAATCTGATAAACTTTCCCAAAGATAAGCAAGCATTTGTGCTGCAAGAATGAAGAATTAAGATATTCATGAAGTCAAAGCCAGATATGGTTGGAGAAATAACATCAGTCTAGCCTTCTCCTCGATGCAATTTTTTAAAACCTCAACTTCTTGCTGTACAGAATATATGATTTCATAATGTTGATACATTCTCCCCAAATAAACTGAAATGAATGGAATTCTTCCCTATCTGCACTGATGAAATTCAATAGTTACAGCTATCCTTGGTATAGAGAAGATCATATTGTATCTGCCTGACGTATAAATGCTAAAGATGAGGAGCATCTCTCAAAAAGAAGAAGTAGCATCTCTAAACTACTGTCCACATGCTTGAATGTGTAAGTGCTTAAACCCAGACTTTTAATAGTTGTGCAAAGTCCTATCCTTGTTACCTCTTTCTGAGGACCAGTCTGAACCTGCATATTCAGGAACATTTTTCTGATTACTGGGAATTCCTGTTAGAACCTTCAGCCCCAAATGGCTGACCTGAACTATTCATCTCCCCTGGAAAGGTAGGTAAATTATAAGTCCTAAAACATATGTTATGTCTAGGTTAGAAATAATACCATAATGAAATGATTATAAACTAAATGTAGCACATTCATGTCATTGTTCATTGACAAACCTGATGTGTATGTCTGTATGTCCCCACCACCACCCCAGGAACTTCCAGTCCTACAGTTTATACTACCACTAATTTTGAGCACTCACAGAATAAACTGCTATTCTTGCTGATAATCCCTGAGTGACCAGGATGAAGACCTCCTCATATGCTTTGGATCTAGCAAGGTTACGTTACATCAACATCTGAATCCCCTTTATAATATACATATAATTAGAACCCCTTCTGATTGATTTCTAGTTTTTCTCTTTTAAAAGGCTTAGGCAGCACCAGTTTCTTTGAGGAAAAATTCCTCTCCCACAATGATACTGTAATTTGTTTCATCCTCTTTAAGGTGGGGTGGGTGTGGGTGTGGGGGAAAGGAGATGTTCTCAAAGAAGCAGCAGTCTTTTCTGGCTGAAATAAATGTGTACATAACTAACAGGAGTAGGGAGTAGGGAAACAGGAGTATTAAATAAGGCGGCTTCCTGAGGTAAATATGAAGGTGTTTAATGTCAGAGAGAGGACAGCAGTACAGTGGACCCTTGTACAACAAACAGCTTGTATAACATAAAATTTGTACAACATAAAAAAATTCCAGAGATAGGGGAAATTTGCTTAGCATAATCGCCTATGGGGAGAATCCGTACAACATAAAAATGTGATCACTCCATTTTCAATGCATTCCTTTGTGAATTTGTATAAAAGAAAATTTGCTTAACATAATTTCATTTGGAATGAGTTAATTCCTTTATACAAGGTACCACTGTACTAGTACTTCCCTGAGGCACTGCCTGAGCTTCATCCAAGACACAGCTTGGAAGGTTTTGGACTACAGTTCCCTCATTCAACTTGATTCTGCTGAATGGAAGATTCAGGGAGCTCCAAAAATTGCTTCTCCTGTTATGAATCCCCATATTTTTAAAACTACCTCCATCTATACATCTTTAACCAATGGCTATGTTCTGTGGAGTAGCTTGTGCTTCCATGTGCTCTTAAGTGAGAACATTTGTAGTTTTTAGAGGTTGTAGAATAGTCTCACAGATAATTTTTCAAGTAGAAAAGTTGCTTCAGCATTTCAGAGAAAATATGCTACTTCCAAAAATTCCCTAAAGGTCAACTATTTATTTATTTATTTATTTATTTATTTATTTATTTATTTATTTATTT